>CM076578.1:1024853104-1025449891 GCA_034641835.2 Pinus albicaulis
TCCGTCCCAATATCAATAGTCTATGCAGCCTAATGTGCAGCTACCTTTTCAACCTATATAGCCTTTGGTTTCTTGTCCAACCCAGCAACCTGTCCAGCCTACTATTCAAACTCCTGCACCTAGTTCTGTTCAGCAGTCTGCGCCTAGTACACCTCAGACTCCGCCTCAAATTGCTGCAACTGTTGCAACATCTGTTCAATCTGTAACACCTGTTTCTAGAGTATCTGTAACTCCAAGTTCGTCTATCCCTGCATCCGTGCAAATCCCTCAAGTCTCTATACCCCAGTCAGGACCTTCAGTTCAGACTTCGGTTCAGATGCCTGCAGGACAAGCCGATACAAGTAAAGTTGTCACAAGTCAACCACAATTCACGTATCAACTATACCAGGGATATTCTCAATTCGGTCCCGGTTCACAAAATCCAAGTTATCAGTATCAACCATACCCTGGCTATACTTATCAGCAGCCTCAACAACCCCAATTTGGTCTGATTAATCTTGGTTTTTCGGGAGGTTACACAATTCCTAACGCAAATCTGATTCCCAGTTATCCTGGGCATCCACCTCCTGGAACTTCTTTGGCTACTCAAGGTTTTCGTGACCCTAACCATCAGTTACCATTTATTGCAACTTTGGATTTATCTGATTTGATGCGCCTTACGAATGATCCAATTTTCTATTATCCATACTGGTCGCCAATGTCGCATAATTTTCCCAGTGATATATCGAAATTCGAAGGTAAGTCAGGAGAGGATCCATAAAATCATGTCATGACTTATCACCTCTGGTGTGCGTCTAATTCAATTATTGATGATTCAATTTGCTTACGTCTTTTCCAAAGAACTCTTATTGGTCTTGCTTCCAAATGGTACATTGAGTTACTACAAGGCTCGTTTAATAATTTCAGTCAGTTAGCAACTGCCTTCTTGACTCATTTTCAGTTTCCTGTTAGATACGACAATGGCACGAAATTATTAACTTCACTGAAACAATCCACGTCCACATATATTTCTAATAATATTCATGAATGGTGACGTAGAAGGCATTTGGTGAAAGTTTACATTCTGGATCAAATTTTGGCGGAATGGTTTGTTAAATCATTGTTTCCCAAGATCACTGAAGATGTAGCTAAGGATGGTGTTGTTACTGAAGAGCAAGTAATTGCTCAAGCTCAGTACCTTGACCTCATTTATACACAGTCAGGTACTTTACACGAAAAAATCTCCGACCTTCCAAAACAAGGTCAAATAGCTGCTGCTCCTTCAGGGTCTCATGCCACTGATGGTATGATTGGTACAGTCAATACTAAAAGAAAGAAGAAATATTCAAAGAATTCTTATCCTATTATAACTTTACCAGATTCCCTGAAAGAAGAATATTCCCCCGAAATTTCTGCCGACATTCATGTCGTAGAGACATCTATGGCTAAATCTAAATCCGGTGGTAAAAGGAAAGGGAAGAATTAAAAAAAAAAAAATTTCAAAAGAGAAAACTGATAAAAATGAATCCAATGAAGAAAAATGCAAACCTCGTTATCCTTGTTACATTTGTGACGAGGATCATTTTACTAAGGAATTCCCACATCGAGCAGAGGTTGCAAAATTCATTAAAGGTTCACAACAACCTGCTGTCTTGAAGGATTCTTTTCCGACTCAAGATAGCAAGATGGTTGGTTCTACCTCGATTACTTAAGAAGAGCCAATTTTGATGATGTCTCATGTAAGGATTGCAACGCGATCGCAAGATTATGGTACTAAGAATCTTGTTGATGGTAAAGAAGAAAAATATTCTAGTGCAAATATATCAACGACACCTCCTCCTGTTTCTGGTTCACTACAGATCGAGAAACAAAATCCAGACTTAATAATCAAATCGCCTGCTAAAGGTCTTCTTCATAAATTAGCTTTCAATCCACATGCGAGAGCTGCTCAGAATTACAACAGTGTTGAAGACTTAGCTATTTCCCCTTCAGCAATGTCAGCTTTGGAAGTGCTGCAATCATGCCCAGCACAGTGTAAATTTCTTTTTTCTGCCATAGGAGCTGTAGATATTCAGGATTCTAACCTTATAATCTTCGATTTATAAAATATTACACCTTGCCTACCTCACCAAATGGCTTTCCAAATTCCAGTGTTAGTAAAAAACAAACCGATCTTTCGAACTGTGATTGATGAGGGAGCTTCAACGTGTATTATGTCGATTCAGTGTTGGAAATCACTTGGTTCTCCTACACTCAACCAATCTCTGACAATTCTTAAGGATTTTGATGGTCGAGGTTTCCACCCTTTTGGTATTTTGCAAGATTTACCCATAGGGGTCGAAGGAAAAATCATAAATCTAGATGTGGAAGTGGTTGATGCCCCTCTAGATTACAACCTTCTTCTAGGTCGCAGTTGGTCTTATGCTATGACTGTTGTTGTTTCTTCGGTCTTTCGACTCATAAAATTTCCATATCAAGGAAGGATCGTTACAATAGATCAGTTAACTTATTTTTCTTCCGACCCAGCCTGTACAGAAACAATCTAGCACGTTGGTAAAGAGGCTATCCCTTATAAGGATGTTGGAGTAGGTTTGATTAAAGATTCTGATTTACTAGGAACTTTTTCCTTTCCTCCTCCTAATGTATCGCCTCCTACCGCAACTATTCACATGATTTCGTTAGACACTGTTATGTTTGATGATCCTTGGATCGTACCTTCCGACTCCGAGTTAGATTCAATTGATGGCATGATGCCTTTGAGTCCATTTGAAATCGCGTATCAAGCTGTACAGTCACTTTCCGACCCCTCTTCAACCGAAATTGATCCAATGAATGGGATCCATGAGGAATCACTTTCTATATCAAGTTCAGCCACAACGACATTTCTTGGTCTTGTTCATCTGATGAGCAGATTCATGATTTTTTGTCCGTTGATGATTTACCATGGGAAGATCTGCATCACCGATCTTCATTTTTACCTGAACTAGATCATTTTGAAGATGATTTCACTTCAATTTTTATTGCTGAATATGTCAAAGAACCCCAGAATCCATTGCAAAATCCTGATTCTGAGTTAAATTTAGAAAATATTTCTCGAACAGTTCCAATTGACATTTCAGTAAAACAAGGAATAATTGAAAACATTCATATAGGTGCTTGTTGTACTGAAGATGAAATTCAAACATAAAGCCCTATTTCAAGAATTCCATGATGTGTTTGCCTAGTTCTATGAAGAAATGCCAGGAATTGATCCGTCAATTATCGTACATGAAATCAATACTTACCTAGATGCCAAACCTGTTCGTCAACATCTACGTCAAATGCATCCTAGAAAAGTTGTTGCTATCAAAGCAGAAGTTGAAAAATTACTTCGTGCAGGTTTCATTTATCCAATTCCCTTAACGGATTGGGTATCAAATATTGTTCCTATGACTAAAAAACAAGGAACGATACGAGTATGTATCGATTATAGGGATATTAATCGAGCTTGTCCTAAAGACAATTATCCAACTCCCTATATCGATCAAATAATCGATGATTGCACCGACAGTGAAATGTTTTCCTTTATGGATGGCTTTTCTGGGTATAATCAAATAAACATACTCCCTGCTGATCAGCCAAAAACAACTTTTATTTGTCTGTGGGGGACATTTGCTTATTGCAAGCTACCCTTTGGATTGAAGAACGTTGGAGAAACTTTTCAAAGGGAAATGTCTTATGCGTTTGATGACATTAAGCACATTGTGCAGCCGTATCTCAATGATTTACCTACTCATTCATCGCGCAGGGCCGATCATCTCACTCACTTACAAGCTATCTTTATGAGGTGTCGGCATTATCGAATTAGGCTGAATCCACACAAATGTGTTTTTTTATGTAGAATCGAGTCGTTTACTGGGATTTGTTGTTCTGAAATCGGGCATTCGCGTCGATCCGTCAAAGGTCGAAGCTATTGTTAAATTACCTCCTCCTTCGAATTTACGCCAAATCCAAAGTTTGCAGGGGAAAGAAAATTTTTTACGTCGGTTCATTCCTAACTATGCCGAGCTTACAAAGGGTTTTACCCGGTTGCTGAAACAGAACATTCCATTCTTTTGGGATGAGGTCATTGATCGATATTTTGATGCACTTAAACACGCATTGACCCATGCACCGTTATTGCATCCTCCCAACTACAACAAGGATTACGTTTTATACCTCGCTGCTTCTCATTCCACTATTGGGATGGTTTTAGTTCAGGAAGACGAATCTAACACTGAACATGTCATTTACTATCTTAGTCGGAATCTGCATCCGACCGAGATAAAATACACACATGTGGAGAAATTGGCATTGGCAGTTGTTCAAACTGTCCAAAGATTTAGACACTACAGCTTATTACGTAAAACCATAGTAATTTCTGATTGCAACCCTATGATGTACATTTTAACCAAACAATTGCTAGGGGGCAAGTATTCCAAATTGATAGTCATCCTGCAGGAATTTGACTTGGAGTTTGAAAAATGTTTAGGCAAAGAAATCTCTGGTATTTGCGGAACTAATGTGTGATTTCCACTCTACTGATACTGAAACCGTGGCAGAAGAGCCCATTGCGGATGAATCTATGTTTCTTATCAGTACTCTCGATCCATGGTATGGAGATTTTATTGTTTATCTCCAAACCCAATCTTTTCGGCCTGAAATCTCACGATCTTAGCGACGGAAAATATGCTTCCAATCCCAGCAGTACAATATTGTTGGTGATACACTCTATCTTAGTGGAGTGGATTCTGTTTTCTGACGCTGTCTTGTTCATGAAGAAGCTGAAAAGGTTTTAAATGAATTCCATTCTGGAGCATGTGGCGGTCATATGTCTGGGTATGCCACAACCCAAAAGATACTGCACGCCGGTTATTTTTGGCCGTCGTTATTCAAAGATTGTATTTATGTAGTCTGGAAATGCCACAATTGTCAACTTTTTGATCGTAAGATGCACGCGCCACCCGCTCCTCTTCATCCCATAATTGATGTTGGTCCTTTCGCGAAATGGGGTATCAACTTTATTACATGTAACCCTCACTCGGTCGGGGGGCATGCGTATATTATCTTAGCAGTAGATTATTTTACTAAGTGGGCCGAGGCGATGCCTACATTTTCGACTGACGGCAAGACTGCTGCAACTTTTATTAGGAAAAATACTGAGAGGGGGGGTGAATCAGTATTTTGATCTGACATAAATTTTTTTTATCAGAGATCTTACTTTAATTCTTTAATTATATTATTGCATCATTCATTCATAAGCAGTAATCATGTGTAGTAATAAAATAATTAGCCATCACACATAAGCAACACACATGAACACCAATATTTAAGGTGGAAACCCAATTTGGGAGAAAACCACCGCTGCTGTCATCTCTATCTTCAATATTTATTATAAAGAAAACTTCTTACAATTTTTGTGCTGGTGCAGACTTATACCAGCACGCAGGCACCCACCTGCAGAAGGCTACAACCTTCTCTCGTTCTCCAGTCACTACCGGAAGGGAGCTCCAACCCCCTGACTTTAACACCAGCTTGTAGTGGCAGAAAGCTTCCACTTTCATGCTGAAGACTTCAACCCTCAGATCCACCAAATTTCTTCATCATACTTGTGTCAGGTCTTCATTATTTCTTTGCAGATCTTCCTGGAGATTCATCATTCCTAGATCTAGAGATCTTGAACCTTCATCAACTCCATAGGTGCATTATAGATTCAGCTTTTTCAGAGTTCAATCATGCAGATATCTCTTAAAGAGATTTATTCATTAACAACCCCTTGACATGCACACCACGTACTATAATCCTCTTCTCCTTATATAGTTTTATCATTTATTAATACCATGAGTCAAAACCACCCAACTGCTGATGGTATTCCTGGATGGGATCAATTAGATAATCCAGCGGGGTCTACTCAAGCCCCAAACAATTTCTCATTGATCTATTTTCTTGGTTTTGGCAATTAGATAATTAATCTAAGGCTTATTAATATCTCAATCTTAGATTGAGATATTAATCCAACTTTCTTCTTTAGTAAAGACCTTCCTAAGGCATACAAAAATGCTCTTTTAATATCAACCCACGTATTAAAAAAAATAATCCAAATTGGAACCCCAACCTATGTTCTTCCATATACACTAATGCATATTCATAACACGAATCGACCCAAAGGTAATGTTTATCTCCGCCGTATAATATTATAGCCAAGGTTAATAAACATTTGACTCTGGGTCCCATGTATATGATCAATAGTCCAATCAAATTCCTGCGTCATACTTTGGTTAACCTTCCCGCATCTTCTCCATACGACCGTTGTCCGATGGCTTCCCTCCAGATCAATGGCGCTCATTAATATCGTGCGGCCTCCTTGGTCGATCGTTAACGTGCGATGGCGTGCAGTGATGGTGGTTTTGGAACTTCACCTGACGCCACGTGTCGACTATTCTATGGAATCGCTCCCGATTCTCCAATACCACTTTCGCTACAGAGGTGGTGCGATAAAAACCACTTCCAGTCTTAAACCGCGTTCACTGTTCATTCGCAAGGTTTTGCCCCTCTACTCCAGGTTCCGTCTGCGTACTATCGCCAATTTTTTTCCTCGCATTATTAGATCATACAACCACAATATTATTATATAGCTCTGATGAAATCCTTACGAACTGTTTGACTCGGTTCTCTGCGTGCATTGGATCCACCATTCGGAACATAGATAAACACCTTACTCCACAATACAGAGGGTTATCACGCGATGGTTTATTGTGTACCAGTCAGGATACATAGTCGACTGTATTGACATTGGTACCTCTAACTGTATACAGAGCACCATCAAACCCAACACCGGGTTTCTTAACTATCACTAATTTTTGAGTTCTTCATACAGTCATTATCTGCATCCTTTGTCAGAGAGTTTCCATCAAGGACAATAAATTCAATATAATAGGATACCAGAAACATATTGCCAACAATCTCCCGCTTTGGACTTGATGGCAACCATTACCAGAAATACATTCAGCAATAATCCCCCCCTTTCACATCAAGGGCAAAGGATAGATCAGAATCCTTTGTACCGACAATACCATGCTCCCCCTGAGATCATGCTGCATCATCAATAATATTTAATGAAATAACAGAAATGACTTATACACTCAAGATCACAGATTCTCAAGTATGAGATCAGACTAAAACAAATAATTAAAGTGCCAACAATGCATCCTTGCCCTATGACCAATGCTCTCCCTTAGCCTGTGCATCCTGAATACTTTCAACGGGAGCATATCCAATTTAATCTTCTGAATTTAAGAAGATCTGATCTTTTGCATGGCAGAGACTACTCCCAGCTTTTTTCTGAGATATTCGAACGCTTCCCTGGGTAAAGGTTTGGTAAATATATCAGTAACTTGTTCTTTGGAGGGAATATACTCCAACTTCACCTTTTGTTCAAGCACTTGTTCTCGTAAGAAGTGATACTTGATGGGAATGTGCTTGGTCTTGGAATGCATAATAGGATTCTTTGAGATACTGATGGCACTTGTATTATCACACATAATGGAGATAGGAGGTGAACATTTGATTTGAATGTCTTGTAAGTTTTGCATCATCCAAAGAAGTTGAGTGCAACATGATGCGGCAGCCACATATTCTGCTTCTGCTGTAGATAAGGCAATAGAGCTTTGCTTCTTACTGAACCAAGATACTAACCGGGGCCCCATATAGAATGCACCACCACTAGTGCTTTTCCGATCATCAAAATTTCCAGCCCAATCTGCATCAGTGTAAGCATGAAGAGTAAGATCGGCATTCTTTGGATACCATAGTCCAAAGTCTTGAGTTCCTTGTAGATATTTGAATATTATTTTCACAGCCTGAAGGTGAGACTCTTTTGGATTAGCTTGGAATCGTCCAACAATCCCAACTGCATGCATAATGTCTGGTCTTGTCCCAGTGAGATACAATAGACTTCCTATCATAGATCTGTATTATGGTTGATTCACCATGGGGGAATCATCATTAGAACTGAGATTACATCCGGTTATCATTGGTGTACTTATAGGTTTGCAATCTTCCATGCCATACTTCTTCAAGATTTTCTTAAGATATTTTGCTTGTGATAAGAATATGCCATCTATTGCTTGTTGCACTTGCAAGCCAAGAAAGAATGTTAGTTCTGTTAGCCACCTATAATATTTTTTGTTATACCCAAAGGTGGCTAAGTATGTTTTGAGCCTTCAAAGAACAAATTTCATCACTAAAAATTGTTGGCTTTTGAAGGCTCCTTGAAAGCCTTCTGCCTTTGTCCAAAATCCTCATTGCTGTTCTCATCTCATACTCTGAAAATTCTACTGAAAATACAAAAAAGAAGCTGCTGCAAATCCATCCCTTTTCCCTTTCTCCCACTCGAAATTAACCTTCTTTTCCTTTCCCTTTTTCCATATTTTTCCTCTATTATTCATCTTTTCCTTTCTTCCTTTCATAAATCACCCTTCCCATGGTTAAAAACTCACTTTTTAACCCTTTCGGCACCCTCTGTTTCCATTAAAAAACCGTGGAAAATCATAAAAATACAAGTCTTTTTATGGACCTAAGCCCCTTGGGCTAGGCCCTAAACCACTTCCCCAATACGCCCTCATCATAAAAAACCAAGCGCCAAACCCATGAAGCGTTGATCGAATCGAAAAGATTCAAGTGTGCATGTTTGTGAACCATTTCAAAACATCGATTGCGATCAGCCCCTTTGTCCTAGACCCCCGATCATATTATTATTTTCATATAACCCTGAGCCCGCCCTTGGCGCCTAAACCTTGTGAAATTTTTCATTTCCGACCCTTTTTCCTTTGTAAACCCAAAAACCCACTTTCCAAAGTTTTAAGTTAAAAACTTGAAGTCACGTGTTTTAATAAAATGGGTTGATCAAAAAGACCGATCGCGCAATCGCGATCGAAGAATTTAAAATGGGTTGATCGAAAGGACCAGGCCCAAAGTTTTGATTGCAATTGGCCCTAGTTATATAAAGCACGGGCCCATGGACTCCATACACCCGGTGGCCCCGCAATCCGCCGAAGCCTATCATGTATATATTCCGTCCATTTCACTCAAAACCTTGTTTTTATTGAAATTTTTGGGTTTCTTATGATACATATTTCACTTCGGTGCGGGAGAAAAGAACACAGCTGAGCCGTCGATGCGATCTGCGGTCGGCAGTTCATCGCTTAATCGAAATGTTCCAATCGGAATGTTTCGATCAGAATGTTTCAATCGCAATGTTTCCAATCGCATACTTTATATCTGTTCCCCCGATCGGCCATCCCCCGATTCACTCTTCGCCGTCGATCTGATCTGCAGATCGACGGACAGCGCTTAATCGCCTTCTCCCCTCCCGATTGCGCAATCGCATCGGAGTTTTATTTTCAATCGCGTCCCCTTTTTCGCCACCTCCGATTGAGACGCTCCGATTAGATCTGGACCGTCCACGTGTCCAGATCGGACGGTCCAAAACTCTTCCTCCTTATTCATCTCCCCGCTCTCCTTTTCACCTTTCTATGCAGATCTCCACCGTTGGTTGTTTTCATCCGACGGCTTCGCTCCTCCCCCGCCATCTGAAGCAGTTTAAACCTATTTCCGCAGGATTTCTTAACTATTTTTGTGTTTTGTAGGTGTTTTAATGGTTTTCCATTGTATAATGAAAAGAAAGCCGAGGTTTGAAGCGTTTCTGTGCCTTATTTGTTAAAGAGAACCATCTGCGGGGTTTTCGCTTCATTGTTTTCTCAATGCTTCATGGGCATTGATGCCTTTAAAAGCCCAGTGCGGCCTGCACATCAACAAGACACTGTTTTAATTCAAAAACAGGTTAAGATACGCCATTTGATAATACAATGTATGAAGATTGTGATTATTTCATAACACAGCAAGACTGCTATCATAAAAGCCTAATCCTCAACTCAAAACATATTTTAAAAGAAAATCATAAATGTTTTGATGGCAGAAAAGGTTTCCACCGCTTCAACTGAGGCGAATTGATTCCTCAGCTACTACAAAGAGCCACCTGTTGCCTCAAACCTTTCAAATAGAGGCTGAAGTTATTGATTCAGGGAATATCTGCCTCCAGCGCTACCAAGAAGTTAATTCTGCCAAAGGAGTATGATAGAAAATAGCTGCAGAGTTGCTTCGGACAGAACATAGAGCCTCAAAGTCAAATAAAGCCCCCACCGAGCTTTGATATTAATTGTAAAACATTAATACAGTGATCCACCTGTACACTTCTCCATCGAACCCCTCAAGAGACCGAGAAGTCATTTAATCTATATTAATGGTTCACGAGATATTTTTGTTAGTTCTCACCTCCTCATCTTCCTATAAATACTTCTGCATAAGATGAGAAGGTTGGTTGTTGTTTGATCACAAGTTGTAATATTGAAACTCTCTAAAATAAATATACAAGTCTGTTGAAGTTGAAAATAATTTGGAGTCTTGGATGTCTTGATGATGCCGTTGCATGTCTGTTCCTGAGAAGGCTCTATCATTGGATCCATGAGCTTGGTTGTTGGTGAAGTGCTCTGAACTGTTAAATGTTTTTTCCCTTGTTTTCATTATGTTCCATAATTTCTTACTACAGTAGGCTGAAAGTTTTAGGATAAGAAATGACTCCTGGAAGCACCTTAGACCTGTTCACCCTTCACTGTTTTATGTTTTCTTCTGTTGAAGTATTTTAGAGGCTTTAAAACTTCTCTTTAGTCTTCATGCTCGTTTATTTCCTTGATAGCTCAAATAGTTGGTTTCAGCATGTTATGGTTCTCCCTGCTTGTCTGTCATCACTTGAAAGCCGTTATTGAAATCTCCCTTCGAAGTACCATTGTCTTAAGTTAACCAAAGAGGTCGGTTTTGATCTTACCCTTTGTCCCTGCTTAAACAGTTGTTTTGAAGGTATTTATAGTTGCAAACACAGATGTTATTTAGGTGTTCCCTCTTCTATGAATGCAACTATCAGTGAATCTTTTATGTTTTCTAAATCCTTTAAAATAAGATCTTTGAGGAAATAGGGTGTTCCCCGAATCTTAGATTTCATTTTAAAAGTTGTCTTGAAATCATTATTTTCTTAAAGAATGTTTGTAGAATTTATGGTTAGCCCTGTCTATCAAATATCTCTTTATTGTTAAGTCATGTTTCTCAAGTTCCCTTTCGTTGAGAATTAATTTTCTTTTTCCAAAACATTAATGTCCATCTCATTCCAAAACAAAGGATCCTGTGGCCAAGTTAGATTTTCCCTTTGATATCCCATATCCCTTGAAGAGTTTATCATGACCTTATTTTGACTCCATTGCCCAATGAATCGGATATTTTCTCTTTCTGTCTATCTTTCCCAGAACTTTAATATTCTGCTGTATCAACTCAACCCAACCAAACAAAACATCTGCATGTAATAACTAGTCTAAAATCCATAATCAAAAGCAAACAAGATAAACCTTTGCAAACAAATATTTGAGAGATCCCTCTCTGAGAACAGGAGGACTAGATCCTGGAACTCTAAAGATTGGTTCTGATGTTGCCTTGTCTTTTGATTTTCCAAACTGTCAAAACACGGGATACCAACATAATGGCGATCACGGTGGGACCTGCTGAGAATTAGAGGTTTGCGAAACCTTTCCTTCAACTTTAGGTCCAGTATAACATAAGTAACTTTCTTCAAGCACTGCCTAACATAATGGCAATCATGATAGGACTCTTTTGAATCAGTGGCAAACTAAGTAACCCTTAGGATTCCTTTAAGTCCTTATCAAACCTTGAAGGAACCAGTTACCAAGCCATAATAGCAACTCTGTTTGTTTGAACACCTTAGCTAAGTGGAAAATCAGACTTAGAACACTCTCTTAACCTATAAAAACAAAATAAACTCAGAAAAACCCAAAATATTTCAAGTTTGGCTTCATAATAAACAGGGTGGTGGACCATAAAACCTTTTACCTCCTTAGGAGCTAAAAATCTTCCACCTGGCGACTCCATAATCCTGAGCAGACCTTAAAGACTCCACTGGAAAGAACCCTTACCATTATACAGTTTCCTAATCCAGTTAGAGGATTGTAGGATCAAAATTTGTGTAACAGATCAGTTAACCTCTCAAAGATTGTCATACTTGGTTGAACTCTTCCTGTTTTAGGATCTCAAAATACATCATAGTGGCTTCTAGGAAGATTTATACTAGAGCCCATCCTGACCCTGATCCACCTGAGATAGTTGATGACCCAGAAAGTATCCTTTGGAAGTCTCCTAAGGTTAAATTTTCAACTGTTTTCAGATCACCCTTGAGAGCTAATTCAGTTCCTGAAAATATTTTAGCTCTACAACAATCACAAGTTGACTTAGTAAACCCATTTAGGACTAGGTCATTTGATGATATAATTCAGTTATATCCTGAGTTTTCACTTTCATCCCCGGAAACAAGTGAATGTCCTGATAGAGAATCGACACCTCCTGATCCACATTTTCTTTTTAACCTAGGTGTCTCTCATCCAAAATCAGCTCAGCAATCTGCTTCTGTTCCATCCACTTCTGTACACCATTCATCCACTGTTCAAACCACTCCACTCCAGCCGAATTCTCCCCTTGTTAATCCACCACTTGTTAATCCACCCCCACCACATATCATGGCAGCATAGTATGCTCCCTTAGCCCTTAATATACCACTAGTCAATCTTCCACAGGACTATCAGTCCAAAATTCCATTATATGATGCTAATAATGCTACAAATGCATCACAACATGTGGATAAGATGAATGACTATTTTGATCGAAATGAAATCGATGATGATTCTATCAAACTCAGACTGTTTGCTCAGAGCTTAGGGGGAGAAGTAAGAAAATGGTTTAAAGGTTTAGCCCCCCGTAGTATCAATGACCTCCAAGGCTTCCATCAAACATTCTTAAACAAGTGGGAAGTGAGAAAAAATCCTCTCCAAGTCCTTGCTGATTATAACAATCTCCATAGGAACCCTGGGGAAAGTGTACAAGCTTATTGTACCAGATTTAACAGCGTGTATAACGCACTTTCCTCTGAACTAAAACCTCCTCAGGGCTCAGCCTTAAACAAATTTCCTGAAGGGTTTGACCCAGATATGACATATTCACTCAGAGAAAGATTTTTTGCCACTTTAGAAGATATGCAAAGAGGTGCCCTTTCCGTGGAAGTAAACTTAATAGAAAAGAGAGCAAGAATGAAAACGGAGAAGAGAGTATCTTTCAGAGAGGAATCCCCTCCCTCTACTTCAAGCTCAAAAATGGAGAGAATGTTGGAAGAAATGATGAAAGAGATGAGCATAATTAAGAAAACACAAGCAAATCAAAGCCAGACTGCACTTCAAAACAATCAAAACAGAAATAGAAATCAGAATTATAGAAAAGATAACAATCAGGATAAGCAAAAAGAAAGTGACCAACAAATCAGACCTCCCTTTCAACAGAACTATGTAGATCAATATGAGGAAGACAGGGAGTTGGAAAGATTGGAAGAATCACATGTAAACTTGATTGGATCATACAGTGGGGATGATGTTTTCCTCACCGAGGAAGAACAAGGTTTCTTCTCAAATGATCAAAATACAAACACCTATGAAAATTCTGATGACTATAGATTGGGTTTTGAAAATGCAATCATGGAGATGCACAAACAGTATGATCTTAGGAGCAAGGGAAGTGTAGAGAATTCAAAAGATAAGAATAATAGCATTGCTATCAATAAGAACATGGAAAACCAGTCCAAAAAGACAGCAGAAAAAACCAACATTTCAGCCAAGAAAACAGACTCAAATAAAGACAAGGGAATCCAGCCAAATGTTGAAAAAAGTACCCCTAGCACTTCAGCTAGTAGTCCCAATAAAACCATCCCAATTACTATCCCAAACCAGGTTCAGCAAAGTAAAATTGCTGAAAGGAATTTAATTGAAAAAACAGATGTAAATATCAACAAATCAATTATTCCTTTCAGCCTTAAGGGGGAGATTGCCAAGATTAAGATTACCATCCCCCTAGCTGAACTAGTAACCCAAGATGTGTACAAAAACCAAGTTTTAAAAGCTTTAAACTTAGGAAGTGATACGGACACCTTAAACTTGACAGACGACAAACCTGAGCTGTTGTATGGCCCAGAAGTTGAAGGAAAATATCAAGAAGGACCAGTCCCTCCCTTCTATGTCAGTTTGAGCATACACGATAAAATTCTACACAATGCCATGTTAGATTCCGGAGCTTCACACAATCTAATGCCCAAAGTAGTAATGGAAAGCTTAGGCTTAGAAATTACTAAACCGTACAAAGATTTGTATTCCTTTGACTCGAGTAGAGTCAAATGTTTGGGTTTAATCAAAGATTTATGTGTTAAATTAGCTCAGATCCCTGCCAAGAATCTAGTGATGGACATCGTGGTAGCTGACATTCCCCCTAAGTATGGCATGCTTTTATCAAGATCATGGGGAGCCAAACTTCAAGGAAGCCTTCAAATGGACATGTCTTATGCCACCATCCCTGTTTTCAACCAAAATAGAAGACTATACAGGGAAACCCACATGAAGTATATGGTGAGTAACATGGACAAACCAAACAACACTCTGATCTATTCTATTCAATCAAGTTTAGATTCATTTATCTTGTATAACAAAGATGAAATTACTCAACCATGTAAAGAAAATATAGACCCACCAAATTTCACCTCGAATAAACTTCAAAATGTTGACGATCAACAACGACAAGAAAATGAGAATGAGTCAAATATACTTTGGACAATAAATTTCGATGGATCCTGTAATAAAACTAGTGCAGGGGCAGGTGTTTGGATTCAAAACAAAAATCAGAGTTTTTCATACAAATTAGACTTCCCATTCACTAACAATATTGCTGAGTATGAAGCACTTCTCCTAGGCTTACAACTGCTTAAAGAATTAGAAGCCCAAAGGATATCCATTTTAGGGGATTCTGAGCTTATCATCAAACAAATCAAAGGAGAATACTCAGCCAAGAATCTAAAGCTTAGGGAATATCGAAATGCTGCCCTTGACCTGTTAAAAACTTTCGAAAAATATGAACTCATTTTTATCCCTAGAGCACAGAATCATCTAGCAAATGAACTTGCCTTCACTGCCAGTAATTGCCAAGTACCTGAGATAAATGAACAACTCAGTATAAAGGTGAAACACAGACCTGTTGTGCCTGATAACAAAGATCACTGGCAAGTATTCGAATCTGACAAACACATAGGTGATTTCTTAAAATCAGAAAATGATTTCAGCATACCGACACCAGAAGCTGGCCATGAAGAAAACTGCTTGTATATTGAACAAATCCCAGAGGCTGAAATGACATATCCTGCTGATATAAATCATTGCGAAAATCCTTTTGAAGCAGAGGTAGTGAACAATGAAGACCGATAAGACTTGGAAGTCTTAAAATGCAAAAATGATAAACTTCCAAGAGGTCTCACACCTTTAGAACACCTGTTTGATCTCAACGATGTAGCTAAAGAACCCAAAATGGAGCCTGTGGAGACAAATGTAGAAGAACACAACATAGGCAGTCTCGCAGAACCCAATATGATCAAGCTATCTAGCACTCTCCCAGCCCACATAAAATCACAGTACATAAAGTTTTTTAAAGAATTTAAGGATGTGTTTGCTTGGGAATACAAAGACTTGAAATCATATGATACCAGCATCATCCAGCATAAAATCCCTTTGAAGGAAAATCAAAAGCCTTTTAAACAAAAACTAAGGAGAATAAATCCCCTTTTATTACCTTCGGTTAAGGCAGAAATTGAGAAAATGTACAACACTGGGATCATAGTACCCATTAGATTTTCGGAATGGGTATCAAACTTAGTTTCTGTTAGAAAGAAAACTGGGGAGATCAGGCTCTGTATTGACTTCAGAAATTTAAACAAAGCCTCTTTAAAAGACAACTACCCTTTACCTAAGATGGACCATATACTTCAAAGGGTAGTTGGATCAAGAAGAATATCCCTATTAGATGGGTTCTCGGGTTACAATCAGGTGTTAGTTTTCCCAAGTGATCAAATCAAAAATGCTTTTACCACACCTTGGGGAACTTTTATGTATGTCAAAATGCCTTTCGGATTAATGAACGCAGGGGCCACCTTCCAAAGGGCCATGGACATAGCCTTCTCTGAAGATATCGGCTATTTTATAATTATCTACCTTGATGACATAACTGTTTTCTCAAAAACTGATGAAGAACATTTGATTCACCTAAGGAAGGTTTTTGAGAAATGTAGGAAATTTGGCTTATCACTAAATCCCAAGAAGACCCTCTTTGGACTCCAAGAAGGGAAACTTCTTGGTCACATAATTTCGGAAGAAGGAATCAAAATAGATCCTACGAGGATAGATGGCATATTGCAAATCAGCCATCCTAGAAGCCTCAAAGAATTGCAATCTTTCATCGGAAAGATTAATTTTTTGAGAAGGTTTATTCCCAACCTTGCTGAGCTATTGAAAAACATCACAGACATGCTTAAGAAGAATGTGGGTGTAAAATGGACTTTGCCAGCCAAACAATCATTCGAACTAGTCAAACAAGCTCTTACCCAAGCGCCAGTACTGATTAGTCCTGATTTTACCAAAGACTTTTACATTTTTTCTTTTGCATCTAAACATACATTAGCTGCAGTTTTGCTTCAAAAGAATGATCTCGGACAAGAACAACCGATATCATTTTTTAGTAGGGCCCTAAGAGACGCTCCTCTCAACTATAAAATTATGGAAAAACAAGCCTTAGCATTAGTAAAAGCATTAAAAGACTTTAGGGTTTATATTTTACACTCTCACATAATTGCTTTTGTTCCTCATGCTGTTGTCAAAGATATTCTAAGTCAAGACCCTGATGGTAAAAGGGGAAAATGGATTGCAACTATTCTTGAATATGACTTAGAAATTAGGCCCACCAAACTTTTTAAGGGGCAAGGATTAGCAAAACTTATGGCCGAGTCCAACTTCCAAGCACTAGACATAAATATGGTGGATGTGTTGGAAGAAATGGAAAAATATGATGCCCCTTTTATTGAGGAAAATTTCCTAATTTCCCCTTGGTATGCTGACATTGTTTATGTGCTTTTATATTTGAATACTCCTCCTTCTTTGTCTAAAACTAAAGCTAGATTTTTGAAACAGAAAGCTTTGATTTTTTGCATTTTAGACAGAGTGTTATATTGGAAAAACGTTGTTGGAATTTTGCTTAAATGTTTACTTGAAGATGATGCAGGGAAGATCATGCACGAACTACATGATGGTGAATGTGGAGGACACCTCTACTGGAAGGCCACAGCAAACAAAATTCTCAGATCAGGTTACTATTGGCCTACACTTTTCCCAGATACTCGGAAGCTCGTCATGTCTTGCCATAAGTGTCAAATCTTTGATGGCAAGAAAAAACTCCTTCCCTTACCCCTACATCCTATCAGAGTTGAGGCACCCTTTCAACAATGGGGGCTGGACTTCATTGGAGAAATTCATCCATCTTCCTCGGCTCAACATAAGTGGATCCTCACAGCCACTGACTTCTTCACCAAATGGATAGAAGCTATACCTACCAGGAATGCTAATGACTCTGTCATTATCAAGTTTCTTGAAACCCACATCCTATCCAGATTTGGTTGTCCCGGAAAAATCATAACAGACAATGCTGCTGCTTTCAAATCCAAAAAGATGGTTGATTTCTGTCACAAATACCATATAACCTTGGGCCATTCCACTGCTTACTACCCCCAAGGAAATGGATTAGTTGAATCCTCCAACAAGAGTCTCATCAATATCATTAAAAAACTGTTGGAAGAAAATAAAAAATCATGGCACAGTAAGTTGGTTCATGCCTTATGGGCTGATAGACTAACTACAAAGAAATCAATAAATATGCCCCCCTATCAGTTAGTTTATGGCATGGATGCAATTTTTCCTACCTCATTAGGAGTTCCAGTCATAAAACTCCTTCAAGAAGTACAGGTTGAGGAAAATGATATGCAGAGGAGGATCAACCAAACAATCCATTTGCAGCAGACTAGAGAAAAATTTTATGAGAGAACACAGTTAGTCCAAGAAAATATGAAGAAGAAATTTGATAAGAGGACTAAGGCAAACAATTTCCAGGTTGGAAGTGTTGTTCTTAAGTGGGATTCACGGAGGGAAGAGAAGGGGAAACATGGCAAGTTTGAGAAATTGTGGAAAGGGCCATATATTATTCATGCTGGGAGGGGTCATAATACATTTTTCTTGAAATAATTGAATGGAGAAGACTTATATGGAGGTCCTGTCAATGGCAGGATGCTCAAGCATTACTTCTGCCAAGAGTCTTAAAGTTTCAAAGCATTTTTTTTCTCCATTGTAAATATCATAGTCTAACCATTGCATTCAAAAGTTATAAAACTTCAAAAATACAAAAACAAAGAAAGAAAGAAAAGAGGGCAGAAATGAAAAACAAGAAAGGCATAGCCCCATGCCAAAAAAGAGAAAATCTGAAAGTGTGCAAGCTTAAATGCCACTCCTACAAAACACACTTCTAGTTAGTCAAACTGTTTAATCTTGACTAATTAGCTTTCAATTTTCTGCTGATAGGGTAGTGAATTTGATTTGCCAAACTGCTTAATCTTGGCTTATCAGTAGATAGATTAGGATAGAAATTAAAGGTTCAAACATGTTTAAAATCTGAACCAAAGTTTCCAAAGAAAGATGACTCAAAAATTTTTTATTTTTCTGAGTCATAAAGGAGAAAAACTAGTTCTAATTTGCCCAAAATCTGAATCAGATATCAAGAAAGAGACAGCTCAAAACAAAATTAAAAACAGAGATGTAAAGAAAAGAAGGCCATAATGAGAAACTTTCAGATCTTAAGCCTTCCATTTTGATTTAATTTTCTGCAAATAATAATCTATGTGCAGCTTGTTCTTATGCCATAGATCATAGCAAGTCAAACAACTCAATCTTGACTTGACTATTTTTAAATTTCTGTTGTAGAATTTAGAGAATGAAAGTTTGTTGGATTGTTTAATCCCAACAGACAGTAGACTAGGTAGAGAAATATCTGAGCTCAACTGTTTAATCTGAGTTCAGGGAGAAATAAGGAGTAGAAATAGATTAGATTTCCTGATTTCAAAACAATAAAATGTTGTGAATAGAGTTTGCCAATCCAAGTGCACTCTGATGAAGAAAAAATGCTAGATCTGTAGGATTGGGTAGGTAGCAAACTGGTTGATAAAGGTCCATTGTTTTCATGGCTGCCAAATATGTTTTTGGAAGAAGATCATTCAATCACAGAAGGACATCCCAATGGATGAGGCAATTGATCAGCCTTCTACAAATCAAGTCTGAATTCTTGATGCCTTCAAGAAGGCACCATCCCCAAGTGGAGCCACTGTTAGCCACCTATAATATTTTTTGTTATACCCAAAGGTGGCTAAGTATGTTTTGAGCCTTCAAAGAACAAATTTCATCACTAAAAATTGTTGCCTTCTGAAGACTCCTTGAAAGGCCTTCTGCCTTTTGTCCAAAATCCTCATTGCTGTTCCCATCTCATACTCTGAAATTTCTGCTGAAATACAAAGGAGAAACTACTGCAAAGCCATCCCTTTTCCCTTTCTCCCACTCAAAATTAACCTTCTTTTCCTTTCCCTTTTTTCCATATTTTTCCTCTATTATTCATCTTTTCCTTTCTTCCTTTCATAAATCACCCTTCCCATGGTTAAAAACTCACTTTTTAACCCTTTCGGCACCCTCTGTTTCCATTAAAAAAACCGTGAAAAATCATAAAAATGCAAGTCTTTTTATGGACCTAAGCCCCTTGGGCTAGGCCCTAAACCACTTCCCCAATACGCCCTCATCATAAAAACCAAGCGCCAAACCCATGAAGCGCTAATCGAATCGAAAAGATTCAAATGTGCACGTTTTTTAACCATTTCAAAATATCGATTGCGATCAGCCCCTTTGTCCTAAACCGTCGATCATATTATTATTTTCATATAACCCTGAGCCCACCCTTAGGCGCTTAAACCTTGTGAATATTTCATTTCCGCCCCTTTTTCCTTTGTAAACCCAAAAACCCACTTTCCGAAGTTTTAAGTTAAAAACTTAAAGTCACGTGTTCAAATAAATGGGTTGATCAAAAAGACCGATCGCGCAATCGCGATCGACTAATTTAAATGGGTTGATCAAAAGGACCGGGCCCGAATGTTTCGATTACAATTGGCCCTAGTTATATAAAGCCCGGGCCCTTGACACTCCATACACCCAGTGGCCCCGAAATCGGGCGCCAGCCTATCATGTATATATTCCGCCCATTTCACTCAAAACCTTGCTTTTTATTGAAATTTTTGGGTTTCTTATGAAGTACAAGGGTCCCGCTGGGGCAGGAGAACAAAAGATCTAGGCCGTCGATTTGATCTGCAGATCGAACAGTTATCGCCCAATCGAAATGTTCCAATCGGAATGTTTCGATCGAAATGTTTCAATCGCAATGTTTCCAATCGCATACTTTATATCTGTTCCCCCGATCGTGTTGGGAAAAATACTGAGAGGGGGGGGGTGAATCAGTATTTACTGCATAATCAAATCTTTTTACTTTTTCATTCCTTAAAACCCATACGCTACTTTACTTCAGTAAACTAGCGTATATACGCGGATCCCCTTTATGAAACTTACGTATACAAAGAGATCTAGATATGTCATTAATTCTTCACTTAAACCATTCCATCATTTATTCTTCAGATATTCAATAAGCAGTAAACATGTGCAGTAAGAACAGAATAAACCATCACACAAAGCATCACACATGAACACCAGGATTTTTAGGTGGAAACCCAAGTCGGGAGAAAACCACCGCTGCAGTTGCTCGGCCTTCAATATTTTATTATAGAGAAAACATCTTACAACATATGTGCTGGCGCAGAATTGACCAGCACGCAGGCACCCACCTGCGCTCGTTTACCAGCCTCTCCTGGAAGGGAGCTCCAACCCCCTGACTCGTTTACCAGCCTCTCCTGGAAGGGAGCTACGACCCCCCGATCTCGTTTACCAGCCTTTCCTGGAAGGGAGCTACGCCCCCTGACTGAAGGCTACAACCCTCGGCACCACCTTGGACCACGTTTCATCAATTTTCACACTGGATCCAACCACTTTAATAGAACACAACTTGCAGGCCACAATTCATCATATTTCCAGACCGAACCCTTTCCATACTTTTAAGCACAACCATACATCATTAACAGATTCATATCAACACAGATCAGATAGCAGAAACACAGCAGAACAGATCAGATATTTCATACCCCTTGCTTCAGCAAACCCTAGTATGAATACGCGCTTTTACTTCACTGATGTCGCGTATATACGCGCTTCCATCCACACAAACCAGCGTATACCTCAGTGTATATTTTATTGCGCATACGCGCTTTCTCTTCGCTGAATCTGCGTATATACGCGCTTCCTCCGCGGCGAAGTAGCGTATAGATCTTCAATCATTACAGAGCAGCATACTTCATCAGATCAGATATTCGGTTCAGATCTAACCCTTTACTTCAGACAGATGTTCGCCTAGATGTTCGCCTCATCACAGATCTAGGCCTTCCATAAACAGATCTAGCAAATACAAGTACATTTCAGATCTAGAAGTCCCGCTTCATCATTTCTTCATAAGTGCATCATAGATTCAGATCTATCAACAAACCTTTACCCTTTCCATACGGATATACTTCATAGAGAAGTATTTATTCAAGTTCAGACATCTTGCTCCCACACTCATCATTTGCACAATGAATTTCTTCTCCTTATATATGATTACCCTTTGTCAATACCATGAGCCCCTTTTTCAATACCACGGGCACCAATACCATGAGCCTTCAATACCACGGGCGCCTTCTTCAATACCATGAGCCTTCAATACCACGGGCCCCTAGATTTTCACTTTTTGAGCGCTTTAGCCCATACGCGACTTGTTACGTTCTTTTCCGCGTGCATACTCGATTTCCCCTAGTCCAATCCGCGTATACCAAGAGACATACTCTTTTTCATCATACTTTGAGTACATTCTGAATTCCTTTCTTCATTGCCTTTTGTTCACACTATAGATACATCAGATTTCCTTCATCGAGGACATATGCTATCAAGCACAACTTCATCAAGTAAGTTGTCATCATCTTCATCAAGTGGGTTGCCTTTCAAGGACAACACTCAGCATCATATAAACATCATATCACATTAGATTTACATCATTTACCAAGTCCATCAAGTCAAGAATAACTTCATCAGGTGGATTGCCATCAAGGACATCACATGTCAATAGTCGCATGTCTTTATCTTCATTCAGAGGGTTGCCATCAAGGACAACATCCTGCATCATATTTCCAACAATCTCCCCCTTTGGACTTGATGGCAACCATGATGGTGTTTGGTTACCACAACAGATAGATACATTAAGAATACAATGACACCATGTCATTCTCCTTATTTTCCATGTCACTCTCTCCATTTTTGGCATCATTCAAACACCATGACACTCTCCCCCTTTGACATCAAGGGCAAAGGGCACATCATTATCTTCATTCACACACCATGTCACTCTCCCCCTTGGACATCAAGGGCAACGGACAAAACCAGCAGATCAAAACCAACACACTCACCCCCTTTCTCCTCATGTAGAAGAAGCGTTCTGCAGATCTGATGTATACTGAAGTGACCAAGCTCCCCCTGAGTTCATGCTGAATCTTCAAGCATATTTTCAATGAAGTACATGACTTTATGAAGTTCCTATCACCAATGACTCATACTTACATCAAATATCCAACCAAGTGGATTTACATATGCGACTCAAGTACCCAACTAGGTGGGTTTACAAATTTGACTCAGCTACCCAACCAAGTGGGTTTACAAACATGACTCAGCTACCCAACCAAGTGGGTTTACAAATTGACAAGTCCTTACATGACTGAATATTACAATTTTACAACATGGGTCTCAACCAGACCTTTTCATCAAAGTACAAATATGAATTTTCATAATTAATACCAAAAATACCTCAAGAGAGATCATATGTCAGAACCACCATAATGCCAGCAATGCATTATACTCAGCAAAACTAATGCTCCCCCTGAATCTGTGCAACCAAGCAGTCTTTCCAAATGAATAAGGCTCCCCTTAGTTTGTGCATCCTGAAAACTTCCACCAACAAATCATCAAGGCATCTTCATCAAAACATTAGAAACAGAATTATGAGAACTGGAACACCACCAGAGATACCAAACAGTATCAGAGATTCCAAACATCACTGCAGCTGTGCTGAAAAGAGCTAAACCAACCAAAAATTGTCAGCAATTATTCACACGCGGTTTTCTGTGCAGGAACTAGCGTATATACGCGACTGTGTTTCAAGAAACCCGCGTATCCCAAGACATCTTCAAAATTTCAACCAGATCTGATTCTCTGTGAGGCAAAGACAGTGTTCAGCTTCTTTCTGAGACATTTGAATGCTTCCCTGGACTACAGATAGATAGAACGATGTAGTTGTGTCTTCAAGCGTTATCCAACGGTTGTGGCATCAGTACAATAGTAACCAAGCCTTCATATTCTATGAAGCATCAATACAATCTTTCGAAGAGAGATTCTCATATCAGAACAACATCAAGCAATCATCCATGTGGTCCAACATCATCAAGATCTTCAAGATTTGACATGAAGTAACATATGTAGGCAAAAGATCTCTCAACCATAGAACACACTCTGCATGATTTATTTCTGAATCAAATGACATCCAACTCATCCATGTGTGAGTACAAAGGATACTTATCAGCAACTAGGGCTCAAAAACTCATCATAATAAATCATGTACCAAGACATCATCATTTGAGCATGAGTATCACAAAAACCAAAGAACAAGCAGTCATATTGCCAACAATACAATCATTAGTATTCAACCTGCTGCTCCCCCTAAACCAATGCTCTTCCTTAGCTTGCAATCTGAAGCACCTTTCAATAGCATGTCATCAGCAACAATCTCTGCATGATCTGTCCTCATCTCTGAATTATAAGACTTTCATCTCAACAATGAGTGCTCTTCATCATAAAGCAACCAGGCTTCATCCATAATGTTCAACACAAGAACCCATGCATCATTTCATTATTATGAGTATAACCAGAATAATGCTAACAGTGCAATCATCAGCAGTCAGACTGATGCTCCCCCTGGACCTCTGCTCCAGATCTTCAGTTATCAGATAAATTCTTTTATCATCAATGCATACGTGACTGTGTCTGCTGAAACTCGCGTGTATACGCGACTTTTGTGAATATAACTAGCGTATGGAAAGTGTAATATAGAAAATTTTACACCTTCATCTTCTTCTGCAAATTTACCTTCTGTTCCTGTCTTTTCTTCACACCAGATACACTGTCAGAAATACATCTAACCAGAATAATCAAATCAACCATGAGAGTCATCATGCATTGCTCCCCCTGTGACGATACATTACTAAATCTCCTAATGTATCCCACATCATTCCTGAAGTCAATCAGAGAAGTAAGCTTCAGAAGCGGATGACTGCAGTAGGGTCAGAATTCCCTACGTTTCTGATCGGTCCTCCTTCTTTTTCCAAATTTGCTTGAACTTTCTATTTGAGTGTTGGAAGTTATCCACTTTCCCAGATCTGTTCATCCTGCATTCCTTTTCTACATGTCCATACTTATTACAAGCATAACATCTCATGTGGTCAGAAAAATAAGAATAAGAATCATAAAGAGTATTTCTAATCTTCCTCCTTTTGCAATCAGCTGCTTTATGTCCATACATGTTACATGAGAAACAATATCCTCTGAAGAGACTAGAGTACCTTTCTGAGTAGGATCTGTTTGTTTGTGGCTGAAACAATCTACTTATGCAATTTGTTGCAACATGCCCATAGTTATGACATCTAAAGCATTCAACATTATTGAATGATTTCCTTTGAGTATTCATGACTGTTGGTTGACCTTTTGTTTCTTTCAACACTTCAGGTTTTGCATTGTCTTCCTTTGAATCATTAGCATTCCCTTGTGAACTAGATTCACCTTTAATGGTTTCATGGAAACCAAGACCATGTTTGAAAGCAGGAGACCTTTGATTACTCAGAATATTGTCCAAGATTTTAGTACTATCATGAAACCTCAAAAGTTTAATCTTTTCTTCTAATTTACTTTTGAGAATGTTTACCTCAACCTCCAAGCCTTGGCATTGCTTGGTCATGCTTTCTTCTTTCTTTCTTCCATCTTCTACTTGATCCTTCAGATTTAGGATTTCTTCTTTCAACCAATTTCCGTTGTCTTCACATGTTTGCTGCAGCTCTTCATTCTTCTTGTTTGATGCTATGAGATCTTCTTTGAGGGAGACAATTTCTTCTTCAAGTCTTGCATTCTTCTTATTTGATTTATCCAAGTCTTCTTTGAGGGAAACGATTTCTGCTTCAAGTCCTTCCTTATCAAATGATGGTAGATGTTCCTCACTCTTCTTACTTGATGCTTCAAGTTTTGCTTGTAGAGAGATGATTCCAGCTTCAAGACCTTCATTCTTCCTTTTTTATTTTTCCAGATCTGTTTTTAGAGAAACGTTTTCTGCTTCAAGTCCTTCATTCTTCTCATTTGATTCTTCAAGTTATGCTTGCAGAGAGATGATTCCAGCTTGATATCCTTTACTTCGATTGTATACATCATCGAACATCCTTTTCAGTTTAAAGCACAAAGCTTTGGAGGCAGCGTCCTTCTCATTAAATATTCTTTGTTGATCTTTGATAACTTCTTTTAAATCCTCAACATCATTGCTTGCACAGATAAGATTACAAGGATCACAATCAGATTCATCTTTGTCAACTTCTGCTGTACCAGTTTTCTGAGACATCTCCTTACCTTGAGTATTTTGCTTCTTTGCCATGAGTACTTGTAGAGCTTGGTCAGAATCTTTTTCGGCTTCTTCTAGGTTGACAGCATATTCTTCACTATTGTTTGTACCACTAAGATCTTTCAAAGGATGATCCCAATCACTATCAGATTCATCTCCTTTGATTTATGGTATCCATGTTCTCTGAAATATCTCCTTTCTTCGAATAGGCTTCTTCTTTTGCTTCTTTCCCATTGCGACGGATCTCCTTCAAGCGATCAAGCTTCTGCAGAAGGACCACGCTCTGATACCAATTGTTGGGAAAAATACTGAGAGGGGGGGGTGAATCAGTATTTACTGCATATTCAAACTTTTTACTTTTTCATTCCTTAAAACCCATACGCTACTTTACTTCGGTAAACTAGCGTATATACGCGGATCCCCTTTATGAAACTAGCGTATACACAGAGATTTAGATATGTCATTAAATCTTCACTTAAACCATTCCATCATTTATTCATCAGATATTCAATAAGCAGTAAACAGGTGCAGTAAGAACAGAATAAACCATCACACAAAGCATCACACATGAACACCGGGATTTTTAGGTGGAAACCCAAATCGGGAGAAAACCACCGCTGCAGTTGCTCAGCCTTCAATATTTTATTATAGAGAAAACATCTTACAACATATGTGCTGGCGCAGACTTGACCAGCACGCAGGCACCCACCTGCGCTCGTTTACCAGCCTCTTCTGGAAGGGAGCTCCAACCCCCTGACTCGTTTACCAGCCTCACCTGGAAGGGAGCTACGACCCCCTGATCTCGTTTACCAGCCTCTCCTGGAAGGGAGCTACAACCCCCTGACTGAAGGCTACAACCCTCAGCACCACCTTGGACCACGTTTCATCAATTTTCACACTAGATCCAACCACTTTAATAGAACACAACTTGCAGGCCACAATTCATCATATTTCCAGACCGAACCCTTTCCATACTTTTAAGCACAACCATACATCATCAACAGATTCATATCAGCACAGATCAGATAGCAGAAACACAGCAGAACAGATCAAATATTTCATACCCCTTGCTTCAGCAAACCCTAGTATGCATACGCGCTTTTACTTCACTGATGTCGCGTATATACGCGCTTCCGTCCACACAAACCAGCGTATACCTCATTGTATATTTTATTGCGCATACGCGCTTTCTCTTCGCTGAAGCTGCGTATATACGCGCTTCCTCCGCGGCGAAGTAGCGTATAGATCTTCAATCATTACAGAGCAGCATACTTCATCAGATCAGATATTCAGTTCAGATCTAACCCTTTACTTCAGACAGATGTTCGCCTAGATGTTCGCCTCATCACAGATCTAAGCCTTCCATAAACAGATCTAGCAAATACAAGTACATTTCAGATCTAGAAGTCCCGCTTCATCATTTCTTCATAAGTGCATCATAGATTCAGATCTATCAACAAACCTTTACCCTTTCCATACAGATATACTTCATAGAGAAGTATTCATTCAAGTTCAGACATCTTGCTTTCACACTCATCATTTGCACAATGAATTTCTTCTCCTTATATATGATTACCCTTTGTCAATACCATGAGCCCCTTTTTCAATACCACGGGCACCAATACCATGAGCCTTCAATACCACGGGCGCCTTCTTCAATACCATGAGCCTTCAATACCACGGGCCCCTAGATTTTCACTTTTTGAGCGCTTTAGCCCATATGCGACTTGGCACGTTCTTTTCCGCGTGCATACGCGATTTCCCCTAGTCCAATCCGCGTATACCAAGAGACATACTCTTTTTCATCATACTTTGAGTACATTCTGAATTCCTTTCTTCATCGCCTTTTGTTCACACTATAGATACATCAGATTTCCTTCATCAAGGACATATGCTATCAAGCACAACTTCATCAAGTAAGTTGTCATCATCTTCATCAAGTGGGTTGCCTTTCAAGGACAACACTCAGCATCATATAAACATCATATCACATCGATTTACATCATTTACCAAGTCCATCAAGTCAAGAATAACTTCATCAGGTGGATTGCCATCAAGGACAACATATGTCAACAGTCGCATGTCTTTATCTTCATTCAGAGGGTTGCCATCAAGGACAACATCCTGCATCATATTTCCAACAGATCGGCCATCCCCCGATTCACTCTTCGTCGTCGATCTGATCTGCAGATCGACGGACAGCGCTTAATCGCCTTCTCCCCTCCCGATTGCGCAATCGCATCGGAGTTTTATTTTCAATCGCGTCCCCTTTTTCGCCACCTCCGATTGAGATCCTCCGATTAGATCTGGACCGTCCACGTGTCCAGATCGGACGGTCCAAAACTCTTCCTCCTTATTCATCTCCCCGCTCTCCTTTTCGCCTTTCTATGCAGATCTCCACCGTTGGTTGTTTTCATCTGACGGCTTCGCTCCTCCCCTGCCATCTGAAGCAGTTTTAACCTATTTCCGCAGGATTTCTTAACTATTTTTGTGTTTTGTAGGTGTTTTAATGGTTTTCCATTGTATAATGAAAGAAAGCCGAGGGTTTGGAAAGACGTTTCCTGCGCCTTCGAGCTGTTAAAAAGAACCACCCGCAGGGTTTCACTCCATTTTTTTCTCAATGCTTCATGGGCATTGATGCCTTTAAAAATCCCAGTGCGGCCTGCACATCGACAAGACACTGTTTTAATTCAAAAACAATTAAAGAGTATCAGTTTGAAGACAGAACACAGCAGATGAAGATTGAAGACGGTTTTCATGGGGATTACGGCTAAGACCGTTATCATAAGCCTAATCCTCAACTCAAAACACAGTTTAAAAGAAAATCATAAATGTTTTGATGGCAGAAAAGGTTTCCACCGCTTCAACTAAGGCGAATTGATTCCTCAGCTACTACAAAGAGCCACCTGTTGCCTCAAACCTTTCAAACAGAGGCCGAAGTTATTGATTCAGGGAATATCTGCCTCCAGCGCTACCAAGAATTTAATTCTGCCAAAGGAGTATAATAGAAAATAGCTGCAGAGTTGCTTCGGACAGAACATAGAGCCTCAAAGTCAAATAAAGCCCCCACCGAGCTTTGATATTAATTGTAAAACATTAATACAGTGATCCACCTGTACACTTCTCCATCGAACCCCTCAAGAGACCGAGAAGTCATTTAATCTGTATTAATGGTTCATGAGATATTTTTGTTAGTTCTCACCTCCTCATCTTCCTATAAGTACTTCTGCATAAGATGAGAAGGTTGGTTGTTGTTTGATCACAAGTTGTAATATTGAAACTCTCTGAAATAAATATACAAGTCTGTTGAAGTTGAAAATAATTTGGAGTCTTGGATGTCTTGATGATGCCGTTGCATGTCTGTTCCTGAGAAGGCTCTATCATTTGATCCATGAGCTTGGCTGTTGGTGAAGTTCTCTGAACTGTTAAATGTTTTTTCCTTGTTTTCATTATGTTCCATAATTTCTTACTACAGTAGGCTAAAAGTTTTAGGCTAAGAAATGACTCCTTGAAGCACCTTAGACCTGTTCACCCTTCACTGTTTTATGTTTTCTTCTGCTGAAGTATTTTAGAGACTTTAAACCTTCTCTTTAGTCTTCATGCTCGTTTATTTCCTTGATAGCTCAAATAGTTGGTTTCAGCATGTTATGGTTCTCCCTGCTTGTCTGCCATAACTTGAAAGCCGTTATTGAAATCTCCCTTCGAAGTACCATTGTCTTAAGTTAACGAAAGAGGTCGGTTTTGATCTTACCCTTTGCCCCTGCTTAAACAGTTGTTTTGAAGGTCTTTATAGTTGCAAACACAGATGTTATTTAGGTGTTCCCTCTTCTATGAATGCAATTATCAGTGAATATTTTATGTTTTCTAAATCCTTTAAAATAAAATCTTTGAGGAAATAGGGTGTTCCCCGAATCTTAGATTTCATTTTAAAAGTTGTCTTGAAATCATTATTTGCTTAAAGAATGTTTGTAGAATTTATGGTTAGCCCTATCTATCAAATATCTCTTTATTGTTAAGTCATGTTTCTCAAGTTCCCTTTCGTTGAGAATTAATTTTCTTTTTCCAAAACATTAATGTCCATCTCATTCCAAAACAAAGGATCCTGTGGCCAAGTTAGATTTTCCCTTTGATATCCCATATCCCTTGAAGAGTTTATCATGACCTTATTTTGACTCCATTTCCCAATGAATCGGATATTTCCTCTTTCTGTCTATCTTTCCCAGACCTTTAATATTCTGCTGTATCAACTCAACCCAACCAAACAAAACATCTGCACGTAATAACTAGTCTAAAATCCATAACCAAAAGCAAACAAGATAAACCTTTGCAAAAAAATATTTGAGAGATCCCTCTCTGAGAACAGGAGGACTAGATCCTGGAACTCTAAAGATTGGTTTTGATGTTGCCTTGTCTTTTGATTTTCCAAACTATCAAAACATGGGATACCAACAAGTTCCCCAAGTAAAGACATTTCAAATTCTTGCTGCAGATCAGAAGCAAATTTCTGACTCATAGACTTTTCATTACTTCCAAAAATGATATCATCAACATATACAACCACAATCAATAGTTTATCATTTTCACTTTTTGTGTATAATTTTCTATCAGTAGACCCCTTAGAAAATCCTTGTTGATGAAGATATTTGTCAAGATGATAGTACCATGCCCTTGGAGCTTGTTTGAGACCATATAGAGCCTTTTTAAGTCTACAAACAAGTTTTTCATCATTTCCCAAAATGAATCCTTCTGGTTGTTCTATATAAACTTCTTCTTCTAGATCACCATTGAGAAAGGCAGATTTAACATCCATTTGATAAAATTTGATTTGTTGGAAGCTTTAAAAAGAAAGAAGCATTCTTATGGCTTCAAGTCTAGGTACAGGGGAAAAAGTTTCTTCAAATTATATACCTTCTTGTTGAGCATACCCCTTGCAAACAAGTCTAGCTTTATTTCTTATAACATCCCCATTCTCATTTAACTTATTTTTGAATATCCATTTAGTTCCAATGAAATTTTTGTCATGAGGTCTTGGTACTAATTCCCAAGTGTGATTCTTTTCAATTTGATCAAGCTCTTCATTCATGGCTTGAATCCAACATTCATCTTTGTTGGCTTGATTGACATTTTGTGGTTCAATAGTGGATAGAAATGCCAGGTAACTAGAAGATCCCACAAGAGTCCTTCTTGTTTGTACACCTGATCCCTTTTCTCCCAAAATTTGAGATTCTGGAGGATTCTTTTGAACATATCTGGATGGAGCTTTTTCAAATAAATCATCTTCGGGTTCTTAATTGGGTTCACTGTCTATATCATTCCTATTTGATGTAGAAGGATATATGTCATCATCGTCTTCATCTGTTGTTTGTTTTTCTTCTTTGGGAGCTGCAGGAGACTCATCAATAACAACATCTATACATTAAACAATCTTCCGAAGTCTTTTATTGTAACATTTATATGCCCTACTCCTAGAGGAGTAGTCAAGAAATATTCCTTCATCTACTCTGGGTTCAAAATTGCCAAGTTTTTCATCATTATTTTTGATAAATCATTTTCTCCCAAAAACTCTAAAGTGCTTTACAGTGGGAGGATTGCCATACCATAGTTCATATGGAGTTTTATCACTGTTTACACGAACATGTGCCTTGTTAAGAATATTTACCACTGTATGTGCTGCTTCTCCCCAAAATGTGTCAGGTGTTTTGGAATCATCAAGAATAGCTCTATCCATTTGTTGAACTGTTCTATTCATTCTTTCTGCTACGCCATTTTGTTGTGGAGTGATAGCTACAGAAAACTGTCTTTTTATGCCATGTTGTTCAAAAAATTCAAGGAATTCATCTGATGTATATTCTCCTCCTCGATCAGATCTAAGACACTTGATTTTTAGATCTAATTCATTTTCAACCAGTGATTTGAAGATCTGAAATTTCTCAAATGCTTCATCTTTGTGTTTAATCAACCCAATCCAACACATTCTAGAGAATCATCAATAAATAAGATATAGTATTGTTCACCACGTGGTGAATTTTTCGTCACAGGTCCACATATGTTAGTATGAATGAGTTCAAGAGGCTTACTTGATGAAACTTCCTTGGCATTAAATTGCACTCTGGTTTTCTTACCAAATTGGCAAGATTTGCATATGATACTTTCAGGTGGTGTAATATTGGGAAGATCACGAACAGCTTATGTCTGCTTGATTTGTTGATTTGAGAGAAGCTCAGATGGCCCAACCTTCTATGCCATAGCCAGTTTTCTGTATATTTACTCATGTAACATTGTTCTTTGTAGTTCTTTAATACATACAGATTGCTTGGAGTTCTGTTTCCTTTTATAATTTTTTTACCTGTATCAAGACCACGTACCACACATTCTTTTGAACTAAAGACAACTTCAGTTCCTTGATCACACATTTGACTTACACTTAACAGGTTGTGCTTTAATCCATCCACATACATGACATTATTAGCTTTTACCTTTTCTTTTATAAAAACATATCCTTTTCCCTTAATGACAGCAGGAGTATCATTTCCAAATGTAACATTTTTTTCCTTTTCTAGAGCACTATATGCAAGAAGTTTGTTTTTGTCACTTGTCATGTGTTTTGAGCATCCACTATCAATGTACCATATATTTTCTTCTCCTTCTGCAAATAAAGCTATGCCACAATTTTCAACCTGTAATTCCTTCTTTTTCCATACTTTGGAGCTTGAAGGAAGATGCTCTTTTGGCTGGACTTTGCTCCTTCATTCAGATTCTTCATGGCCAAAGTTATTGCAATAAGCACATTCAACTTCATTTTGAAGAGGAGAAAATTTGTTATATGTATTCTTCTTAGTTCCAATATCAATCCTTTTCTTTCTTTCTTCTCTTGTCATGATGGTTTTATATGCAACACATTGAACAGCTTTATGACCAAAATTGTGACATGAGAAACATTGTCCATTGAAGAAGAAATTTATGCGATCATGAAATCTTCTACTTGAATTTACCTGTTGATTGGTGTTTCTTTGAAAGGTACTCCTGTTAGTGTTATTTGAATTGAGATGGTCATGATTTATCTGTACAGACTCTTTATTCCCTTGCTGTGGGGCATAATGTTGTGTACTGGCTGTAGCTGTTTTTAGATAATTTGGTGCTGAATCCTGAGAAGATTCTCCGATATATCCAAGACCTGTCTTTAGAATAGGAGAACGTTGTACCTCGATAATCTCATCTAAGGTTTCAGATCATTTAGAAAATCTAAGATTCAAAATCTTTCCTTTCTCAATTTCTTTTCTTAGACTTACTATTTCACATTATAATTTCTTATTATGTTTCTCCTTTTCTTGAAGCTGGTTTTTCAGAGTCTCTATGGATATTTTACTTTATTCTAAGCATATCTTGAGTTGATTGATTTCATCAAAAAGATCATTGTCCTCTAAAGCATCCATAAAAGTATCCTTTTCTTCTCTAGAATCCTTTTCAAATTCCATGAGAAGTCTAAGATCTTGTTCACATTCTTCCTCACTGTCTGATAACCCATCACTGTCTTCATGAATATAGTAACTTTTTCTAGTGCTAAACCGATTCTTATTCCTTATTGCTACTTCCTTCCCTTTTTCATGTACTTATTTGTGATGACACTTAGCAACATAATGACCAACTCTTCCACAAGAAAAACATTTGAAAGGAAGCTTACCTCTGAACTATCCTGTACCAAGTTGGAGTTTCCTTACAAAATTTACCTCATCTTCTTCTGAGATATACCCTAATCCTTCTGTCTCTTGTACTTCTTTCCCTTTTGTAGAAGCTCTAAAGATGGCTTCTTTGACTTCAGATGGTCCTCCTCTTCTCATCTCATATGCAGTTAGTATGCCATGAAGTTGCACCACAGTAAGATTTTGAAGATCCTGCTTTTCTTCAAGAGCAGAAACTTTTGACTCAAATTTTGTCGTTAGTGATCTTAAAAATTTCTCAACCAAAGTAGACTCGGTTATTGTTTCTCCCAGATTTCTCATACGATTTACAATATCATCAAGACGTAAAAATAAATTAGCAATGGTCTCCTAATTATGCATTTTTAGGTTCTCATATTGAATTTTGAGAGTTTGGAGTTTAGCACTTTTTACCTTTGCATCACCTTCATAACTTTGAATGATTTTGTCCCATATTGCCTTTGCTATATTCAGCTGCATGAATTTGAAAAATTATGATTCAGTTAGACTTCCCAATAGAGCATTAACCGCCTTTGCATTTGTTTCATAATTCTTTCTTTATGTTGGATCTGTTGGTACTGCGGCTGGATATTGATATCTTGCTTCAAAAATAGCCCATACATCTGCACCCAGAGACTGAAGATAGGATATCATCCTTGTTTTCCAGAAGATTAAATTGTTTCCATTGAAGAGCGGAGGCCTGATAGATGCTATTCCATCTTGATTTCTCATCTTGATTGATCTTCCTTCTAGCGGCTAGGATTTTCAGAAGGACCTGCTCTGATACCAATTGTTAGGAAAAATATTGAGAGGGGGGGTGAATCAGTATTTTGATCTGACAGATTTTTTTTTTATCAGAGATCTTATTTTAATTCTTTACTTAGATTATTGCATCATTCATTCATAAGCAGTAATCATGTGCAGTAATAAAAAAATTAGCCATCACACATAAGAAACACACATGAACACCAGTATTTAAGGTGGAAACCCAATTTGGGAGAAAACCACCGCTGCTATCATCTCTATCTTCAATATTTATTATAAAGAAAACTTCTTACAATTTTTGTGTTGGTGCAGACTTATACCAGCACGCAGGCACCCACCTACAGAAGGCTAAAACCTTCTCTCGTTCTCCAGTCACTACTGGAAGGGAGCTCCGACCCCCTGACTTTAACACCAGCTTGTACTGGCAGAAAGCTTCCACTTTCATGCTGAAGACTTCAACCTCAGATCCACCAAATTTCTTCATCAGGCTTGCGTCAGGTCTTCATGATTTCTTTGCAGATCTTCCTGGAGATTCATCATTCCTAGATCTAGAGATCTTGAACCTTCATCAACTCCATAGGTGCATTATAGATTCAGCTTTTTCAGAGTTCAATCATGCAGATATCTCTTAAAGAGATTTATTCATTAACAACCCCTTCACATGCACACCTTGTACTATAATCCTCTTCTCCCTATATATTTTAATCCTTTATTAATACCATGATTCAAAACCACCCAACCACTGATGGTATTCCTAGACCGGATCAATTAGATAATCCAGGGGGGTCTACTCAAGCCCCAAACAATTTATCATTAATCTATTTTCTTGGTTTTGGCAATTAGATAATTAATATAAGGCTTATTAATATCTCAATATGAGATTGAGATATTAATCCAAATTTCTTCTTTAGTAAAGACCTTCCTAAGGCATACAAAAATGCTCTTTTAATATCAACCCACGTATTAAAAAAAATAATCCAAATTGGAACCCCAACCTACGTTCTTCCATATACACTAATGCATATTCATAACACGAATCGACCCAAAGGTAATTTTTATCTCCGCCGTATAATATTATAGCCAAGGTTAATAAACATTTGACTTCGGGCCCCACGTATATGATTAATAGTCCAATCAAATTCTCGCGCCGTACTTTGGTTAACCTTCGCGCATCTTCTTCATACGACCGCCGTCCGATGGCTTCCCTCCAGATCAATGGCGCTCATTAATATCACGTGGCCTCCTTGGTCGATCGTTAACATTCGATGGCACACAGTGATGGCGGTTTTGGAACTTCACTCGACGCCACGTGTCAACTGTTCTATGGAATCGCTCTCGATTCTCAAATACCACTTTTGCTGCAGAGGTGGTGCGATAAAAACCACTTCCAGTATTAAACCGCGTTCACTGTTCATTCGCAAGGTTCCGCCCCTCTACTCCAGGTTCCGTCTGCGTACTTTCGCCAATTCGTTTCTTCGCGTTATTAGATCATACAACCACAATACTGTTAAACAGCTTCGATGAAATCCTTACGAACTGTTCGACTCGGTTCTCTTCATGCATTCGATCCACCATTCAGAACATAGATAAACACATTACTCCACAATACAGAGGGTTATCACGTGATGGTTTATTGTGTACCAGTCAGAATACATAGTCGACCGTATTTACATCGTACCTCTAACTGTATACAGAGCACCATCAAACCCAACACCGGGTTTCTTAACTATCACTGATTTCTGAGTTCTTCATACAGTCATTATCTGCATCCTTTGTCAGAGAGTTGCCATCAAGGACAATCAATTCAATACAATAGGATACCAGAAACATATTGCCAACAAATTTCGTATTTAATCACATAATTTCTAGGTTTGGTGTTCCTCAAAGCCAACGGTCTGGTTGAAGCCATAAATAAAGTTTTAGTCACCATGATTAGATGAATTATTGGTATTCACAAAATGAATTGGCATTCCATGTTATTTTCAGCACTTTGGGAATATCGAACCTCAATAAAAACATTAACTGGTTTCACTCCTTTTCAACTCGTTTACGGTTTGGAAGCTGCGTTGTCGATTGAATGAGAAATTCCATCACTGAAATTAGCCATAGAATTACTCCCAGCTACGTCTGAAGAGGAGAAACATTTCTTGTACTTGGCTCAGCTAGATGAGAATCAACGAAATGCTGCAATAGCAAACGAGGCTCATGTTAAACGAATAAAAGCTCAGTATGATAGAAGTGTTACCCCTCGAAATTTTTCAGAAGGAGACCTAGTCTTAGTTTATGATCAAGCCAATGATAAGCTAGGAGCTAGGAAATTCATGCCCATGTGGCATGGCCCTCTCATTGTTAAGAGGAAGCTGGAAAAAGGGGCCTATGAGCTGATAGATTTTGACGGTATCCCTTTAGATAAACCCAGAAATGGACTTTATTTGAAGCGATATTATGCTTAAACTTGGTGTGGATATTTTTTATTAGATTAGATTTCTTTACTGCTAGTGTGTCTTAGATTAGAAAAGCGTGCCTAGTTTAGAAGAGTGTTTTTTATCACTATTCCTTCTTATCTGAGTTTTACTCATGATATTGAAGATGTCAATGTCTCTTCAAACCTACATTGGTTTTACTGATGATGCTTTTCGTAGTACACAGAACATTTATTTTGTAGCTTGGGTTATCTATTCACCCTCTGATGAGTTAGTATCCATGCATGGGGTAAGCCTTGGTCAAACAATGAATAACATTGCCGAGTATAGTGTAGTGATTGAGTTATTATCTAAATGCATATCATTTGGAATTCAGAGTTTGATTGTTAGGTTGGATTCTGAACTTGTTGTATTACAGCTTAATGGGGTTTATGCCATTAGAAATCCAGTGTTATTACGGTTATTTTTAAGAGTTCGTCTCTTCGAACGTGAATTTGATTACATTGAATATCAACATATTCCAAGATATTTAAATACATTAGCAGACGAATTTGCTTCTAGTATGATAAATCAACATTTGCAATGATCAAAATAGTAAAACAACATCCATAATATGTACACAAATAGCCAGTAAATAGTGATATATCATAGTATAGAAGTGTTTTCAAAAAATATACATCGTCTTTGATCATAGGTTGGAAACACCTTATGATCGGCAAAATGATAACACAAAAAGTAAAAAATATGAGTCTACAACATGATCATCGCATCACTGATGGTAATCACGATAAGAAACCACTGCCCGGGCCACCCTACATAGGAACCTCCTAAAAGGTCCTGGAACACCAATCACGTATCTCTGCAATCTGAGTGGAATCTCATCTATGTTCATCTTTGGAATATCTAGAGTCAGACGCTCTAGATGATGCTCTAAATTAGAAAAAAATTCTGCTGATTGGCCTATTGGGGCTGGTGTGGCTACAATTGGTTGTCTTCTGTCATAAGGCTGGAGATGGGCTGGTCGCCGTGGACCCACATCTGCATTCAAAAAACTTTTGGTTATTAATTTTCAAGACAATCAATATACAAAAAAAAATTAGAATTTAGAATTTGTTGAAAATGATTTTACCTGATTCATCCCATTGTTCCCTTGCTGGGAGAGTCATCTCTCAGTCACCATGGAAATCTATCCTGGCGTATGGAAAGTCCTCAATGAAAAAAATTTGGCGGTCCATCCAACGAAAATATGAAGGAGGAAATCGAACAATCTTAGCGCCCTGAATACCGTGACGGGCCATCAATGCAGCCCAACGAACCATCCTAGGTTCTTGGGGTCGGCCAACATCAACATGAATACTCTGTGGAGCCAACATGGGAATCCTCTCTAGAGAAAAAGTGACCACGATGGATCCATATCCAAATTTATTTAGTTTTCCATTTTTTTCTCTAGTCAGTTGGCCTTTCATGTTGGCCAACACAACTTCGCACCAGTTGAAAATGGTGCCTCGAAAATAGTCTACAGCAATGCGCATCTAGGAACCGGTAGCTACATGCAGTGCTGCACTCCCACACAGTCTGGTAACAGTAAACGCAATAACTTTCAGCTCGGGACGGATGATAGTTTTTATATCAATCTGTTTGTCTCTGGGGTCTGCCTCATCATTACAGAACTCTTGCCGAAGACTAGCGACAGTTTGGCCACCTGGCCTAGTCCCAAACAAGGAAATTTGTTCACCTCTCTTGGACAAACCAATCAGAAAATAAATATCCTCCAGCTCAATTTCGAGCTGGTGGCCGCCAATATTGAAACATTGGTCCTGCATGTTCCACCTGTTCACCAGCCATGTCAAGAGATCTACCTGTGCCCTCATGCCCTGAATGGCCCAGAATTTATACATGCTCTTAATGCCTGCATTGTGGGAAAATGGAGCATTGTGGCATCATCCACATCCTCATGCCCACGTTCTCTCCAAATCAACATCTTGCTAATCCTACAATGCATAAAAAGAAATGTTAGAACAATCTAATTTGAAAATTTTTGGGCGCCAAAAGAGAAATTGGATTTTGAAATTTAAATATGCGGGGACCACACTTTCCCTTTGTACACAGTGCGTAGGAACGCACACACTCTGTAGGAAAAGTGCGGACCCACGGCTTTTTTCTACATAGGGAAAATTCGAGGTCCGCAGGTCCCATGTGTGGCACCTGTGAACCTCCGCGGGCGATTTCTTAAACTATGTTTCTCCCTTAAAAATAAAATCTAAAGCCTAAAAATGAATTGTAAACGAATGAAAAGCAAGATTAAGAGGTCGTGGATTACCTAGGACTGACAGTTCTCGATTTCTTCAGACAGATTTTCCAGAATCTTCATAGGATATTTTTTACCCAAAAGCTTCTACTTTTCACTCTGAACTTGAACAGTAAAAATGAAGTTGAAAAGGTCCTTTTTATAAGTTTTTTCGAATAGATGAATTTTTAATTTGTTTATTTTTCACTTCAAAAAGGATATTTTGAAAGCATTTTTACTTATCTTAAACAGGTATGTGAAATGTTTCAAGTTTTTGTGCAGAAATTGGATTTTTCAGGAGAATTGATCATTTTTCAACAAAGAGCATACTTTTATCACTTTTTCGGACTCCTTCAAAATTTTACGAAAAAGTGAAACATTGGAGTTCTCTTTTAAGCCCCTTTCAGACTCTCTAAACATGAAAATATTGTCGAGCACTTGATTATTCAAACTCGTTAAAGTAAATGAATGATCGTCCCTTTAGTATAAGTTTACCCCTTTTACGGACTGAAATGGACTATTTATGAAAAAGGTATACGTTGACTAATTACAGTTAATAGAGTTCTGTCCCACATTATTTTATCCTTTTTCGGGCTCGAGAGACTAAATTTACGAAAAAGTACACCCATGGAGTTTTCTTAAGTTTTTTCTTCTGACTCCCTAAAAATTGAAAAACACCGAGTTTCTCCTATACTGGACTCGTTAAAATTTAACACTAAAGGACCTGTTCAATTCTAAACAGGAACGAACCACTCCTTCTTAGGGTTCGAATCTTAAACTAAGTTGGACTCATCCGAAGGATGAGCTCATAAACAAGCGAATGTTATCCTCCTCAAGCTTGTCAAAAATAAATAGGTACTTGCCAGAAATGGTGGGGGAAAAGAGAGAAAATCACTTGTTTGTTGTATTTTGAATTTTCAAAAATCCAGTTAACCACTCTTGAACACGACACTTTCATTCACTTGGGTTGGGAAATCCTTTGCCTAATAGTTAATCAAACCTCATTCAAAGTTTTCAGCCGGTTTTTGGGTATTAGCTTTGGGTCAATTGTCACCAATCCATCTGCTGTGTTGTTATGTGTTCAAGAAGACAGTTCAAATCAACCATTCATCTGCAAAATATCTATCATCTATTTTGACCATCCCTAAGTCAGTCCTTGCCAATATATTTTCAAAACCTGATCTATAATTTCGTGTTGTGGGCTTGCCTACGACGGATAGCTTTCTATCGACGACAACTCATTATCTAGGAAGTTGATTTAGAAATCGTCAGTACCTTGAAATTTGCATGCCTCAATGACAGGTTTCTCGCCTTCGACGACAGGTTGCATCATTGACCTTCGATCAAATGATTCTGTGACATGTTTGACTTCAGCTCATTCATTCATATTTCATGGATTGTACTGGGTACTTTGAGAGCCATTAACATTACTGGTGGTTACTCTCACACTTGTTAACAGTTTACATCATTGACTGGTAATCAAGTGGTTTCTACCATGTTTGAATTCGACACATTCATTCACATGGATAGAATCGTACTAGTTCGAGATGCGGAAATCAAGACCCTGGATCTAGTTTCTGCCATCCAAGCTGCGAGGAATTTTGTTATCATTTATAAAGTGGACTATTTATAAACAGATGGCTGCATCCATACTGTATCTACACATGTCTATATTGTGATGTACTCAAAATCATTCCTGTATCAGAATAATTTGAAATAGTTTCTAGGGAATGCCTACCTCAGCGATGATATATATATATATTGCATTGAATGTTTTTACAGGCTCTGACTGGGGTGTCCACAGGATGATCCTTGAAATGATAAAGTACTACACTCTTCATATACGACAGACTTCAGCAACATCTATTCCAGAATTTGCACTTTAGGGGGCAATCTGTTACACTAAAAATTGTCATACTAACATTCTCCTATGTGTATGATATCATTATTACTCATACTTCTCCCTTTGCAATTCTAATATATCAGTTCCTCATGTCAAGCCTTGAAAATCAGAGAAATGTTTCTAAAAATCTCCTAAACTTTGGTGTCGCACTTTCTCTCTATCTTGCCTATGGTCTCGCACCTAATGTTCAGCTCTCTTGCGTACCTGAACACACTTTATTTGTGTTAAAGGTGCAGACCCCTGTAAGATAAAAAAAGGCACAAGTAAATTCCAAAAAAGCTCAATAAAAGTGAATTCTAGAAGCTTCCAGAAAATATCTTGCAGTGATAGAACCGCTCTTATGAGGTGCATGTATCCCTTACCTTATGGAGCTAACCCCTTGATATGAGGAGCTTATCCCTTTGAAGGAGGATTCTATCCCTTCATAGTTGGAACAAGAAACCTCCTCTTTTCCACTATAAAAATAGGCATTGGGTAGCCTCAAAGGGAGTTGAAGCTTTAGAATATTTGAAGTTAAGTGCTGTTGAGATTCAGACTCAGTTAAATAAGACTTTTGTGAGGAGAGATTACATACCTCTATTCGTCTTGGTTAGAGGAGTGCAGAGCTTATCAAAGTAGAGGAGACTCCTGCTTCGGACCCTGAGAAGGCCTGTGCAACATCAAGGCTCAGGTTGTAAGGTTTTCCTTCTTTTGAAATTAATACAAATATACTCATTTTTCTCAATAAGCTTTCAGTTAATGGTTTATTTCATAGATTCCTCGATCACTATGATAAGCATGGTTTATGATGATTTATATACAGGTGCTATGTGATATTTTTCTTGTTTGTGACTGCAGTTTTACGAGGAAAACTCCTTCAAGTGCACGACGGACAACAATGACTTCAAACAAGCACTGGACATACAGTAAGTCTTTTACACCTCTATAGAGCTCTTTTTAGATCATATATGCTTAGAGAAAGATTAGTTTATTTGGCTATTTGCTGCTAGATAGTTTTAGTACTAGGGAGATCGGTCTTGTCCACAAGACGGATTAATCCACACAACAAAGGGAAAGAATGCAAAGAGTATCAGTGAAAGGAAGGTCAAGTTTGCATTATTAGTCATTCACCCTCAATGATAAAAGGAATAAAAGCATAGGGTTATATTCCAATATGGAATGCCAAGCTGATTATAAGGTTGCTACTGTATGACTAAATATGTCAAAAAACAAAGAACATCAAAAAGGGCTAAAATCAGTATGTCATGGCATCGGCAAATCAGAAGTGGCCAAAAGAGGAGATATCATACATGACTGTGAAAGCTGTGGTACTTGTCAAAAATGGATTTATCATGCCTAGAGATCAATGAGAAGGATGAAAACAAGTTTCTCATTCACCCCTCAAGAAAAAGGAAATTTTATCTCCAAGGTAAAATAGAGAAGTTTTAAGGATGCTGCCACCATGCAAGTACCTAAAGTTGTGAAAATGATTGGAAGACATGAGCTTGGCTAGAACACAGTAAAACATGTGACTCAAAAAAAACATCTACAAAATAGAGTAAAGGCACCAGTAGGTCAAAGGTGGCCAAATTTGACCATTTCAGAAACCTGAGGAGCGACAAAGAAAAATGGTTAGAAAGGAAAAAGATCACTTGAATGTTTTTTAATTCACTTACTAAAAAAGCTCAAAATGAAAAATCAGTAAAATAGATCAAGGGATTGAAAACATTAGAAAGTGGGTTTACAAGGGATAAATTTGTTTTCCTAACACTATAAAGAGTCATTTTTTTTATCACTCAGCTCATTATGCATATACAAAGGAGTAAAAATCCTTCAAAGAGAAAATTTATGAGTTTCAGTGAAAATTTGGGTAAGGTTACCCAACACTACGTGTTCGTACATGTGTTACACTTACAACACCCGATGCTATGCGTTCGAGAGGTTTCTCTGTGTAAAACTACACTACGTTGTGCGTTCAGGTGAATGCACTACGCGTTCAAGTGGGTGCTACCCGTTCGCCTAGAAATAGCTCGACAGGCACAAGAAAGGTTCAGCGTTGCACCCAATGAGAGCCCGACAGGCCCAAAACGCGCTCGACGCTACATTCAGGAAGCCCGGTAGGCCTACATGTGAGTAGGCGCTACGCCCAGGAGGCCTCACACCCGAAAGTGTGTGCAGGCACTGTGCCTAGGATAAGAAACCCTCCTCGACTTGCAAATTGCCAAAATAACCACAAAAGAGCACCTCCAAGCTACATCCAAGGACCTGCAAAGGCACCAAAAGTTGGTAGGTGGATATTTTCTTTATTCTCTAGGTGAATTTTATGATTTTATGGTTAAACGAAATTGGTGAAAACTCTAAAGAATAGAAACCCTAAGTCCTCATGACAAACACTATGTTTTGACCTCCACGAAAGAATTTAATCAGTTAAGAAAGGTGTGAATTAGGATAATTATAGTAATTTGGAGTTAGCTCTTCATCTAAGCTCAAAGGAGATTAGTTATACACCTACACCTCCTTCTCACTCACTTGCAAAAAATTTCCTTTCACTATTATTCCATTTCACTCATCCTATCAAGTTTCACAAGCAGGCCTAGGGTTGTTTAAAGGCAACACTAATCACCATCTCAGGAGAAGAAGGGAGTGTAAGCAGTGAAGGAGACCAAGTGCCTATGAGGCAAAAGCACAAAGGTGGGAAGTTTAATATATTTGAACCACAAGACACTATGGAGCTTACTACCTCTCCCATGATTCTCACATGCTTTCAAAATATAGGGTGCTTTCAGTTTTGTGAAATGGTCCAACAAGTGCAAAGTCACCCTGAGCTCACTGGGTTGTTTTTCCTCAACCTACACAATAAAAAAGTAAATATTATAGGGGTATAATTCGAGCTATCATCAGATACCATTACCCATGCTACTAGCCTACCTAATGTTGGTGAAAAATGGTCCAAAAGAGAAAAACTGGACATGAGCTTGTATGAGCCATTCCTCAAGCCTAGGTACAAAGAAGGCTGCAAGACTATTTTCCCTTTCTCACACTTGCTGGAGAGGTATGCACCCTTAATGAAAGTCATCATGAAATAATTTACATGTGAGGGGAGATACTCTAGGCTCTACTCCTACCATATCAGATTACTCATGCATTTTTCTAGGGTTAAAATTCATCATTTGCCTTACTACTTGTATAGGAGTATCGACAAGATGTCTTCTGTTTTCCAAAGGAGGAATTATTACCAGAAAATGCAGATTTTGTTCCACCACTCCTTGATCAAGATGGTTGTGCTACATCATTTGGAGCAAAAGGGAATACCATGGTAGGTGTTTATTACTCATAAGGTCTTCACAAACCCATAGCCCTAGCATCAGCCAAATCCACCCACATCATCTTATCCTCCTCCCTCCATTCCTCCATCACCTCCTACTGACCATGCCTCATCATCTACACATGTATTCTTTCCTCAAGAAAACCTCCCTTCCTCACCTTCTCCCAATTCATCAACCAAAGAATAAAGTGACCACGATGAGCAATCAAATACTAGTGAATGAGAGGGAAAAGATGAATTAAGCATTGATGAAGAAGAGGAAAGTAAAGAGGAAGAAAATGAAGAAGTAGAGTGAAGTGATGCTAGCATGGAAGAGAAAAATGATGATAAGGGAGATGATAAAAATGAAGAAAATGAAGAAGCTAATAGTGGCAATGAATTAATCAGTGATGAAGAAGAGGTCAACAATGAAGAAAAAGACATGAGGTGGATAATAATGAAGATGAGGCAAGTGACAAAGAAAAAGATGATGATCTTAAGGATAACAGTGAAACTAAGAGCCCTAATGATAGTGAAAACAATGAGGCTCCTATTCATGACAGAGATGAGGGAAAAGATGAAGAGAGCAGACAAAATGAAGATGGAAACAGTGAGGAAAATGAAGAGGCCGAAGATAGCATGGACACCAATGAAGTAAGCATAAGTGAGGACTAGGAGAGCAAGGAAAATGATAGTCATGACATTCATGAAAACAGTGAAGAAAATGAAGAGGTTGATAGTGAAAATGAATATCACAGTAATGATGAGTCAAGAAGCTACAATGAGGAACAAAATGAAAGTGAAAAAATTAGTGAAGAGCCTAAAAGTGAGGCTAATGTTGAAGGTAAAGAGGTAAGCAACAATCTAGGTGATGAAGAGGAAGACATGGAAACAAATGATGGCAGCCATGATGAAAACACCAAAATGAGCAGAGTTGAGCCTTCTCCATTGATATACCAAAGAGGGTCAAGGCATGTGTTTGCTACCTCAAAAAGGTAAGGGGCCATGCCTTCCACATCAACTAAGCCACTAGATAAAGGCAAAGAAAAGAAAAAGGAAGAAGAAGAAGATCAACATGAGGTTGAGAGAGAGTTTGAAATCATTCAGATTGGCAATCATGAGGAAAATGAAGCAAGGATCTCAAACTTTATCATCCAAAACAAAAATTCCCTAACTGAAGACCTTCAAGCAAATCTAAATAGGGCCAAGAGTGTGAATGAGGCCCTTGAAATGGAGAACATGCAGCTAGGGGCACAAAATGCCATTTTTGAGGCTAGAGTAATCAGGGCCTAGAAAGAAGCTCAAAGGGCATAGGTAAATCTAGAGGAATTCATGGGCACCTATGAGGAAAGTGAAGATGAAGAAGGGCAGTCTAGGAGGAGACCAACAACCATGGGTTTAAACAAGGCCTTAGCAAAACAAAGAGAACAAGAATCAACCTTAGCAGAGTAGCTCCCTCTAGATGAGTTGGTGACCATGGAGATAGAATATGATCAGGAGCCTTGGCTAGAAAGAGAAAACATACACTTTGAGGCAAAATTGGAGGAATCCAATAAATATCTTGATCTCCAAAGGAAGACGACCAAGCATTATGCTCGGAGAAACCAAATTGCAAGGACTAAACTCAAAAAATCCCATTCCAAAATACAAGCACTCAAAGAGGAAAAAAACCAAGAAAACCTTGGGCTCTTGGCTGAAGCTTCTCTACAGGCCTCTCAAACCCCATAATGAAGACATCCACCAATTCTAGGAAAATTTTGACAAATTTTGGGTTTTTGCAAATTTTGAGGCCTCTAAGCACAACACCCTTGGTGCTACGCTTTCATCTTAGACATCCTCAAGAGGAAAATTTTTCATTTTTGGAATCATCAGCTCAAGTACAGCATGATTAGCAAGTTTTAGAGCATTTGAAGCATTTTTGGTCCCTCAAAAGGCCAAAAAACACCTCATTTTTCACCTTTCTGCCTCATTTTCAAGCTTGGTGTTGTGCCTGGAGAAGTTTTGGGAAGTTTAATTTTTGGATAGGTTAATAGAGCCCAATCAGAAAACCAAGGGAATTTTTGGAAATTAGACTCAGCAGTTTTTCCAATGGGCCATCACGGAGCTAATTATGACATCGGGAAGGGCATCAAAACTTGGCTGCAAGTGGACCCAATTTTTCCGAGCAGGTGCTATGCGTTCAAACCTCTGTGCTGCGTTTTTCACCAAAAAAGTCAACAAAAGACACTCATTAATGGAAAATTGATATTTTAGTGTTTTTTGAGGCAAATCACTCCAATGTTAGGTGCTAGGAGTTATTTTTTCTTTTATTTCATGAGATATTTTGTGCCTTGGGCCTTGCATGGGCTATTGGGCATAAATGACATTTATGACTATTTTTGGAATTTTCAAACCCTAGTTAGGGTTTTTTGCCCTCCTTTGCTATATAAATAGAGCATGTGGGAATTATTGTAAATTTTTGGCTTTTGATGACTCTTGAGAGTAATATATGGTTTTTTGGAGATTAAAGAAGAAATTGGTATTGTGGAGTTTGTGAATGGCTTGTTTTGATTGATGATGGAGAAGGCTTGGTTGCAGGATACCTAAGCTTGGTTAATGGTGATGCACTTCTATTTAGTTCTTGTTTCCTTATGTATCATTATGTTTCATCATTCTATATTGCATTAGAACAAATGTTTTAGACTAAGAAATGTTTTTCAAAGGCACCTTAGCTCTGTTTGTTCTTCACTACCTCTATGTTTTCCTCTGCTAGGTCAGTTTAAAGAATTCGTAGTTGCTCTCTAGACCCACCCAATGTTGTTTGTCTCATGAATGGTTCAATACAGTAGGTATCAAATATGTTTTATGGTTAGCCCTGCTTTTTTGATGTCACTAAAACATTTTTCTTGAGATCTTTCTTTGAAGTAGCACTAATTAGGTTTTGCCAAAGAGGCTATGTTTTGATCATACCCTTTGTCCATTCTTAAATAGTTGTTTTGGAGATATTTATGGATATGATCAATTATTTTTAGGAGTTTCCTCTTCTTGATTAAATTTATATGTTTATCTTAAATGTTTTCTAACCTTGAAGGTGAAATCACTAGAAGTGAAATGAGTTTATCGCCTTCTATATTTCATTGGATTTTATGTGTTAAATGCTTATTTTATTGATTTTAATCAAATAGTTATTGGTGTGCCCTGTCTTATGATTACTTATTTATGCCAAATAGAGTTCGAGGCCCTTCTTTTTAAAGTATTTGACAAAGGATTCTTAACTTCCCTTTGCCCTACTTTGTTCGCAAACTTGATGTTCATTTCATCTCACACAAAACTTGAAAATCCATTTGACCATGCGAGATTTGGCCTGTGATGCACCTTGATTCATTGTTGAACTTTCCATGAATTTTTTTTGACTCCAGAGCCCAATGAGTTGAATATTTTTTAACTCCATCTATTCTACTTGATCATCTACCCAACCAAAACAAACAAACAAACCCTAAACTTAACAACTAGCCTAAAATGAAACCCTAAAAGCAAACAAGTTCACATCCTTTGCACAAAATAGAGAGAGCCCTCTCTGAGTCTAGGAAGGCTAGGTCCTAGGATTCCAAAGAGTGGTCTAATGTTACCCCTGTTCATTTGTTCTCACTAATCTAACAAGTTACGGGGACCTAAAAACATCTTTTCCGATAGAAGGCAAAAGGGATCTAAGGAACTAGTCTATGTAGACACGCTCTTCAAAGGTAGGGGCTCGACATAGGCTCTTTATTCTCTACCATTCCTAGACATGATCGAATAGGCGGGTCACATATTATTGACAGAAAGAGGTCAAAATTTCGGTACCAGTGTCATAACAAAGGGGAAGTTGGAAGTAAGATAAAAAAGCCCAGGAAATGTTCACAAAAGTAGTATGGGAGGAGGAGGCCTATTTAACATACCACTTAGAAGCTTCTCCAGTAAGCATACGTCGGAACAACTGAAGATGGACAGAGTCATCGGTGATGGAGTTAGATGAAGACTGCATGTGGAAATATCGAACATGGTTTGTAGGATCTTCTCCAGCAAGACCTTCAAACTTGGGGATGTCGGAAGGGAGCTTGGTTGGCATAACAAGACAACCAGCATCATTGTGTATGGGGTCATTGATCAACTGGTTAAAATCAGGAAGAATGAGGCCTGCCATATAGGGGAGCAAGGGAGAAGCCGAGATAGTTCCTGTTGCGGTCCCACTAGTAGTATTCACAACATTAGGGTCGGGGCTACCACCAGCGTTAGGTCCTGAACCAGACATGGTGAAGGTGAGAGGGGGAGAACCAGGGATGGAACCAAAGGTGGAACCCAGTGAACCAGAAGAGGAGTCAAAATGTATACTTGGTGGAGGACTAACTCAAATCCTACGCGGAGGAGTAAGTCTTCCTAACAGAAACTAAGGATGAAGGCTAAGAAGTCGCCGAGATAAACTCCTTGTCGGTGAAATGATGAAAGAAAAAACACATATCACAAAGGGAAGAGAGACCAACAAGGGCAAGGAGGTGCAAGATCAAATGATTACAATGTCGAAACAAGGGCAGAGAGGTGCAGGATCAATTGATTACAATGTTAAGTTCTTTTCTTGGCGGTGTTAGCCAAGATCTTATTCACTTAGGGTGTGTGTGTGTTAAGTGTGTAAATTTTAATTTTTAAACCCAGAAATTTGTAGAGAAAAAGAAAAAGTGTGTTGTATAAATGTAAATAAATCTATAGATAATAGTAGATGAAATTGAATATAACAGAAAATAAATAGCTAAATATGCATTATTCTAAACCCATGGAGGTGGGCCTCTCAACAACTAGTTATGGGTGGGAAGAAATCTAGTCAAAACACACCAAAATATCCAACGGATCTAAAGTCAGGAGGGAAAATGATCTAAAGGTCAGATCTGCTGGAAATAGGTGCAGAAAATAACAAAAAATCAGAGGGAAGAGTGTTGAAAATGAGGTGGTGAAAGGCCAAAACCAGGAGGGAAGTGGAGGGAACCTTAGAGGAAGACCCAAAAAAAACTTAAAAGAGGTGTTTTGGATGGATGAATAACCAATATGAAGTGGATGTGAAGGTAAGGGATTAGATTTGAAAAATCGCTGAACACACTGAAATTTCAGACGACTTGGTACAGCTAAAACTCCTCCTAGAAAGGTGGAGGGTACTGAAGCCCTAGGGGGGCTAGGTTCCCACTTTGGTGAGTAAAAAAAAGCAAGTACAGGTCCAAAACGGGAAAATATGGAGGTCATACAACCCTGAACAGAGGCCTAGATAAGCCTAAAAAAATCTCAGAAAAATTCCTGCAAAAAGTTCAGGTTGCATTTTATGACATGATTTCTACAGAGGTCGCAAGTTTGGGGCAATTTTCTGTGCCCTGAAGGTTCATGTCATATTTTTGGGCCCAAAAAGTGCAACCTGCACTTTTGGCACTCTCAGGGGCAGGTTTCAGAAAAATTTCTCGTCTCAGTTGCGGCTGATGTCTATCACCTACACAATAGGTCTGAAAACACACAAAAGTTATAATTTTTAATGTTTTAGGGTTTTATAGGTTAAAAACAACATCAAGAAAAGAAAAACAAGAAACAGAAGAAAAATCCTAGGGTTTGAAGCAGCTGGTCATGCAGGGATCTGAAAAATGACAGAGGTCGTAATCGTAAACCCTTGTGGAGTCGCTAGTTGTTAGGATGAATTCTAATCGCAAGTGTACATAAAAAGATCACTTTAGATGTGCATAGAAAACAACCCTAACATCAAAGTTGGCTGCCAATTTCTTTAGATCTTTAGTTAGTTGACCAAGATAAATGTTACAAAATCTAGATCTATGTAGTAAAAGACAGTAAGAACTAAATAAAAGCAAGAGTTGCTCCATGCATCCAATAGAAAAGACAAGAATTTTTGTATTTTTTGACAATTGGAAAGGGAACATAGCAAGATGTTACTAGTTCCCCTCAATGGGATGGGTTATTGTATGTCCTCAGCATTGTAGATCTAAGATCTCTCTCTTGATGGTGTAGAAAACCCAGACAAAAATGGAACTCAAAGGGAGCTCACAAGAAAAATGGTAGCAAAATATGACAATGATGGAGGATCAAAGTCAGACCAAAAGTATAGATCTAGAGTGATCTTTAGGCAACAAAAAGTAGTGATTGAATGGAAAAACCCTTCTATTTATAAAAAAATATTGAGTTATTCTACATATTGGTACATGATTAAAATATTATTAACCAATTCTAGGTCCAACTTTTATGGAATATTTTATTATATTTGTCGGAGGGAAAAAGAATTTGAATTTGGTCAAATCTCTTTATTTGTAAATAATAAATAAATAAATGATTTACTTATTATTTTAAGGATGTGGTTGAGCAATAATTAAATAAATAATTATTTATTCAATTATTTATAAATTATTTAGTCAAATTTAACAAGGAATATTATTTAAATAAGGTTTAAATAATTATTCCTAGAAAATAATAAGATAAATAATGATTTATCTAATTAATTTTCCTATTTTGAGTTAAATATGACCAGAAATCTCTGCCCACAAACTTCAGCTCCTAGACGACATCAATTCCCTCAATGATTAGTGCTCCCCTCCCCTTTGGATTTTGGGAGGTGACTTCAATATGATCACCAACCTCAGAGAAAAGCGAGGTGGTCACATGCATTTGGACGCCGATAGTCACAGGTTCAAAGAATTCATTCTCCACAATCAACTGATTGATATTTATACCTCCAACGGGCTCCACACTTGGAATAATCGCAGAAGAGGATCCCAACAAATAGCTGTTAGAAAAATTATATATTATGGAGCAATGCAACACATAAAATATGCGGAAAATACAACCACACAAAACACATAAAACCAGAGAGACACAGATATATGTGGTTCACCCAGTTTGGGCTACATCCACCCCGAATAGCTAGTCCTTCCTTTCTATTATCTAGAAAAATCAAGAGACAAAGCCTACAGCAGATCCACTGTAATATCCTCTATTCTCTCTCACAGTCTCCCTCTCTGTTTCTCACTCCGAGAATACACACACAATACAAAGCTGTAATACAATACCCTCATAAAAGCGAGGGGTTGCCTTCTAGGGAAAAAAACCCTAATCTAAACATAACTTCTACCATCAGATCATCCGCCTATGAACGACCCAGATTGACTAGAAATTACTATACTTTTACAATGAAATTTTACATTTGTTTTTAGCGACCCCCCACAACAGCGATTATTTACAGGTGGCGTTGCCACCCTTTTAAGGTACAGGGGTCCAATGCTGTGATACAAATTAAACAAGATAATCAGGCTCCACACCCAACAATAGCTTCTTGTTTGGATCACTTTCTCATATTTGAAGCCTTCACTCAAGCTAGGGGTGACATATTTTCCACCATCCTCCCTGCGGAAGGCTCCGATAATTGACCTATATAGCTGCAGCGGGTGAGGCTAGGAAAAGCCATCCATAAAAATTTCCAGTTTGAACAGTTTTGGCTACCCCATCTGGGTTTTAAAGAAATGGTTTCTGAATGGTGGCGCAACATCATCCACCATGAAGGCTAAAAAATGTACCAGTTTCAACAGAAGCTAAATATCATCAAGGCTAGACTAAATCACTAGAACCAGCATACCTTTGGCAATATATTTAGGAGCCAAAGGGATTTGGAGGTTTGAATGGAAACTCTCCAACAAACCTTCATCATGTTAGGCTACACGGAGGATCTAGATAGACATGAACAAAAAATCAAGAATCTGATTAAGAAGAGAGCAATGCAAGAGGAGATTATCTGGAAACAGAAGTCTAGAATATGTTGGCTCAAAGAGGGGGAGAATAATATGAAATTATTCCATCGCTCCACCATCCAACAAAGGATGTTCAATCGAATCTCCACCTTAAAAAATGATCAACGTATCAATTTGGAAATGCATGAGGAGATAGAATAGGAGCTTCTCAACTACTTCAAGGAGACTCTTGTTGAACCTCAAGTGGAACGTCAGGATGCCATCAACACCATCACCCAACACATTCCTGCCATCATAAAAAATGACCACAATCAAATGCAGCTGCAACCAGTTCAGCTGCAAGAAGTGGACCAAGCCATGGCTCAACTTAAAGCTGGGAAAGCTCCAGGCCCGGATGGCTTTACCACCAACTTCTTCCACTTTTTCTGGGAAGACATCAAGCTAGAGATCTAGGAAATGGTCAAGGAATCCAGAAGAATACATTGGATTCTCCCTGCCCTCAACACCACCTTCCTAACTCTCATCCCCAAGGAGGATCACGCGACCACTCCAAGAAAATACAGACCAATTTCCCTCTGTGATGTCTTGTACAAGCTTGTCTCCAACGTGATTGCAAAACGTCTCAAACCTCTACTGCCCCTTCTAATTTATTTGGAGAAAACTGGCTATGTTGAGGGTAGGCATATTATCAACAGAATCATCCTCACCCATGAGCTTACCCATTCCATTAAGACTCGCAAACTCCTAGGTATGCTTCTCAAGATCGACCTCTCAAAAGCTTTTGATAAACTCAGTTTTTTTTACATTCATCAAATGTTGTGAGCCTTTGGATTTAGCCCTACCTAGATTCGATGGATCATGAGTCTTATCTCCTCCCCAATATATTCCATTCTACTCAATGGTTCCCCCTCCACGCCCTTCTCGCCCTCCAAAGGCATCCATGAGGGTGACCCTCTCTCTCCCTTTCTCTTTGTTCTTATGGCTGAAGGGCTCGACAAGCTCATCAAACACCATGTCAAGATGGAGTCCCTCAAAGGGCTATGCATCTACCGCCTCCCTCCCATCTCCCACCAGAAATTTTTTGATGACAATATGCTCTTTGGTCACCCTTCTGTTTAGGAAGCCAATTCTTTCAAAACCATTTTGGACTGCTTCTCCCTCGTCGCTAGTCCCACTATCAATCAAAATAAATCCCAAATTTTCTTCTTCAACAATCCTATCCTCACCTAGCACAACATTGCCCATATTATGGGATTCTCAATCTCCCCTCTCCCCTCTAAATACTTTGTCTCCCCCCTCATTGACTCCGCTATCAAGCATGCCTCCTGGAAAGACCTTCTTAACAAGTTGGAGAACCGGCTCTCCCTCTGGACCCATAGGTCCCTCAATCTGGCTCATCACCTTGTCTTGATCTAATCTATCCTCCAGTCCATGCCTCTCTACCTTTTTTCAGTGCTAGCCACCCCCAAGTGGGTCCTCAAAGCCATTAGAAACCTTCAACGTAATTTTATTTGGGGAAGCCAGAAGGATAAGAGGAAATGGGTGTTGGTCCATTGGAAATATGTGTGCGCTCTAAAAGCCTTGCATAGGCTGGGCCTTAGAGATCCTCAGCATAGAAATATAGTAATGGGAGTGAAAATCTGGTGGTAGTGGATTTCCAATCACAAGGTCCCTTGGGTGCAACTCTGGCTCTCCAAATATGAAAATAATTGGTCAGTTAGGGATCTAATTCACCTTGACATTGAGATGGATGGTTCCCTCATCTGGAAAGCTACGAAAAAACATAGGGCTCTAGTAAGAGATCACATCTTCTGGGAAGTTCGATCAGGAACCCAAGCCAAGTTCTGGAATGACTCTTGGTAGCAAATGCCTAAATTGGCCACTCTCTTCCCCAACTCAACTTGGCAGGCCATTCTCACTCATCAAAAAAATCCCCAGATTAACCATTTTTGGTGCCTACAAATCAATCCTTAGATAAATCCTCAATTCCATCAATAGATCTTAGCTGACCAGCTTTATGAGGTTCATGGACTTCAGCTAATGGACGAAATCAGACAGGAATTCGCAAAAAGAAGAATATGCCTTACGAAAGGGGACAATATAGTGCGTTGGGGTTACTCCTCCCAAGGGACTTTCACCACCAAAGAGGCCTACTGCCTGCTCCTCCCTAACCTTCAGAATTTCCAAGATATTATCTGGTCCAAAATTTGGCATCCTAGAATCTGGACAAAAATATCAACTTTTCTCTGGCTTCTAAGAAAAAGGCGTATTCTCACATGGGATAATATTTGCAGAAAAGGGTTTGAGGGTCCCTCTCGCCATAAAAACTATGGTAATGCTAAAGAAAACATTGAGCACCTCTTCAAATCATGCACCCTAGCCAACACACTTTGGGATAAAGATGTGTTGCTGAGTAGGAGGTCGGATAGGAATCTGGGAGACATTCTCAACACCATCCGAACTTGGCCTGCCACCCCCCTCCTTTGTGATATTCTTAACTCCCTTTGGATCATCCTCCCCAGGCACATCCTTTGGGATATCTGGAAAGAGAGGAACTACCGCATCTTTCGAGATCAAAACACTCCTCCTGACAATCTCTAGACCACCATATGCAGCAATTTACAGGAAACCTTGGCGCTTCAGCGATGACAAGACTCCGATCTCCCCTCTCATCCAAGGGAGAAAATCATATGGTCCAACTGGAATCTCTCGCTTCACTCGTTTTCGATCTCTGAGAACCCTTGAAACCAATCTCCAAGCTCTCCCTGTTCTTGGTCTCCTCCCCCTCCTGGCCTCTTCAAGCTCGACTTTGATTATGCATCCAAAGGAAATCCAGGGGATGCAGGTTTTTACAGGATCTTCAGAAACTCAGAAAGAAATTCTCTCTTGATCTTGTTTGGGTCCATGGGTTGGGATACCAATAATTTAGTTGAGCTCGAGGGTCTATTTCAGGGGCTCCTCTTAGCCCAATAAAAAAATTCTTCCCTCTCAAAATAGAAGGAGACTCCCAAATCATCATAGATGTTGCCAAGCATCTCTAGGCGGGGTCCTTTGCTTCAAATATAATTATGAGTTGGTTTTTAGAAACCCACTTCAAGCTCTTGGAACATTGGCTCCACAACCACTCAGTCGTAGCCTTTAAACACATTAGAAGAATGGCCAATGTAATTGTTGACCTCTTAGCCAATAAAGGAGTCACTCACAATGCTCCTCTCACCACAAGCTCTCTCCCATCCCTTGATGATGAAGCTCTCAAACATGGATTCACTCTCCTGGTGCACACATACCTTCACCACCCGGATGCGGGTGCCTTGCAGTGATCTAAGGGGCCACATGGGTGCCATGTGGTGCGACAATTGTCCATCCCACGTGCCTGCACATGGTCACCCACCCAATATTAAATGCCTGAGCGAGCCTGTCTTAAATTCACACTCTGCCACCTTTATTACGACCCTGCTATAGAGCATTAAGGGCTCTCGATTCCATCTCCATGGTTATTAAGCCTGCTACTCGCTCTCATTTAGAATCCATTCGACTCTCCCTGCTATTATCTGTGCATGCCTGCCATTATTACTTTAAACCTCTGGTTCTTGGCCCTGATCAACCTTGTATCAGCCTTCCCACAACATTATTAGGTGGTGTAAACTCCTCACCCATTATGTCAAGTGCTCCCTCCCTGTCATGCACTTTTTTTCCTTCGCCTATCATTCCAAGGTTTCACTGTATGTGGTGTCGAAGAGATGGAGGCTGCAACCTCCCCTCTAGACCACCTCTATCGCATGCCATGGGCAAGGAAATGAATATTTATGTGGGCTGGGAGGAGTTGAGTAGGCTCGACCCTGTAAATATTTCCGCTCAATTATCCTTGCAGCTCCCTGTCTCCCCTCTAGCTTCCTCAAGCATTCGGCCCAAAAAGCGACTGCGTAAGTCAACCATCCCACCATAGCCGAACTTTTTCCCTTGTAAGATGAAATCTCTCCCTGTGAAGAGCGCCTCCAGTAGCACCCACTACACTAGCAACAAATTGGGTTCTAGCGATGGTCGAAGCTCAAATAACGACGCAAGAGATAAGAATGAGGACACTAGTCAGCTTGCTGTTACCTCCAAATGGTTAGGCACTCTGGCGTTGCCACGGCCTCAAGCCACTAGCCACGCACTGAGAAAGGAGAATGATGACTCTTTCTATGTTTGTAGGATCGAGGAAGAAGACCCCAACTCCAACAAGAATAATGAAGGTCCACACTAGTTTCATTTTCAAGGTTCTCTTCTGTCTTTCTAGTTTTTTCGTAGCATTCTATAGTTTAAACATGTTTTGGAAGACTTCGCTTTTAGACCTCATTTTAAATTTTTCTACTATTTATGCTAGTTTCCCATTCTGGGCACTGTTTATTTTGTGCTACTGGTGGACTGGTTTCCCCAGCTAGGGCAGTCCATATTCTGGTTTCAAACTCTTGATAATTACCTTCGGAATTGGCTTGCCAAGTTTGGAGGAAGAGAAATGTAATATTTTTCTTTGTATAATATAATAGATATAGTCTAACTTAGGGAAAAAAAAATATGATGAGGAATATTAATTAAATTTTTATTTATCTAATTATTCCTAGAGGAAAATCAAATAAATGTGGATTTATTCAATATTTCCTCATGGGATTTCCTGTTTAGACCATAAAAAACTTAATAAATTAAGGATTACTAAGTTATTTTTCATAGTGAAAGCAATTTCACTTAGGGTAAAATTGGTATTACATGGTGTACTTTGGTCCATATAATAGTAACAGGTTAGATGACCAAAAAATGGTGTAATAGTATGCGTGGCCTAGATTTGGGAAGCTTCAATGACGTGGGTAACAATAGTTTGCTTGGCCGCGCTAAGGTGTTGTTGTGTGTGAAGTTCCCGGTGCTGTAACTCATAGGTGTTGGTGGCAAATAGCTCACGAAAATGTTCATTGGCTAATCGACTAACATCAAGGGTGATTGGACATCCCCAAACTTGGTTGTGGAGGTTAGCGGGTTTCATTGTAATGGCAACACCCGGGAGCTGGCAGGGTCGGCTGTCTTCAGTGGTTGGTAGGGTCGTAACGAGCCCCTGGTGGCCCAGTTGCCCAAATTGATCCACACTCTCTTGATTCTGCCTCGCTTGGTCAATGCTCTCTTGAAGGGTGTCTGCTCTGAGCCGGAGGCCTTGTAGTTCTGTCTGTAAAACTTCCATCGCAACCTTGTTTTTCTCTTCCCAAGTAATCCATTGATCAGTAGATATGATGGTGACAACATCAACAATCTTGTCTATATCGTCTTCTGTTAGGGTACCCGCCATGTTGATGCTGGTCTTAGTGGATTTCCGCTTCTTACGAGGTCCTTGGGATGATCCGCAAGGCCGTTTGAGATTCTACAGGATCGTCTTATCTGCGTGGGTGTCATCGATGAGATTCTGATCCGGCGGGGAGTTCGGTTTAGGCAGTAGGGTAGGAATTTCTGGCACTATCATGGAGCTGAGTGGAATGGTGGGTTGGGATACTATAGCATCACCAGATGTACCTGCTGCATTGAGAGTAGTGGGTGGGGCGGTGACCTTCCATTCCGCTAGCCAAGCTTTGATGACCTACTCAATTTCAGCCTCTGTAGTCATATATGATAGATTATGCCAAGTACGTTCCTTATGAGCCCGAATTTTCACCTTGTGAATTGTTACTCAAAATGCAGTGATGCACCTGTACTTGTTGTAGACAGTTGGGGATTGGCGTGGCTAGGAATCGATGGCTGCAAAGAGAGAACCCTCATAGAGTAGCCAGAAGGTCTTATTTTCCTCAATCCATTGGGGGTCCTTGGAATCCCATAGGTTGAAAAAATGTGCTCCTTGACACATGCCAAGCTCTAGGGGGGAAAGGAAAACATTTTCCGAGAGCTCTGAGGCAACTAATAAAATCAACAGGATCAACCATGAATAGTAGAATACTTGGCCATGCTCTTGAGCCTCAAGAACATTGTCAAGGAATTCTTCTACCAGGTACTGGGACCAGTTAAAGCAAATGAACTTTTCACACTAGCCCATGACTTCAATTACATGAGTAGGGGTGGTTGCTGCCTGAAATTTCCACATGAACTTGTAGGCTAGGATCTGAGTACCCAGAAATGTACTAGGGTCATTGATTGTATTAATCAGGAAGCCCCAACTGTTACGCTTACCTGCGTACTTGTCCTGAACAGTTTTAGCAAGATGATGCTTGAATATTTTTCCTGTGCCATCCCATGGATTAGGCCCATGCATAGGTAGGCCAATAATACATTGAATGAGAGTAGCATCTATTGGTATGCAGCCTCAGAGCCATAAGTAGCCGTCGTGAATAAGCTACATCAATTGACGAAAAATGAGGTTGGTGATGTTGTAGCGACCAAAGTGAGGGAGACGCAGTAAGTTCAAAATTCTGGCACCAACGAGTCCCTTGACTGAAACCATTGGCTCTAATTTGGGTACACCATCTTTGATTACTTGTTCTAAGTACAAGTTTGGAGCTAGTGAAGGAAAATTGTCCAGGTTACCCAAGTCATGATCATCAAACGTGATGTGGGGGAGGTGGCCAACCATATCTCCCAGCTGCGACACATCTTTAGGGACCAATGGTGTTTGAAGATAGGAACGAACAACATCCACATTGGGCATACGAGATGCTGTATTGCGTGGCCAAATATACGGTGGTAACCATGTCAACGGGGTCTCTTGTAGTCCCTCTGCTGTGAGTGACATGGGGTTCGGAGGGGCAGCAGTCGATTTCTTCTTAGGAAATTTCTTAGGGGATTGTTGAATTCGAGGGGAAGTGTGAGGATTTCCACCTGCCCATTGTGTTTGTTTAACCTTCTCTTTGCCTTTCCACATGGCTAAGGTGGAAATGAATTCCTGTTATAGGGGTTATTTCCTGGACTTCATCAGATCCCTCTTCTTCAAAGGTCATCTTAGGCAGGGGGGCAATGGGGTAGGTAGTAGGCATCCTAGCTTGGAAGATAAATTTAACAATGCTACACCATCGGATGGTGCAGTTCCAGTAGTCATGTGGGCAGCCAGAAGATGATAGATATCAGAGTATTTGAAGGATAATAACCTATACCAAGGCGTGAACCCCGTAGTATGAACAATCCCCATTTTATAGCCATCCCAAGTGGAAACCAGCTCATAGCTCCTTAATTTCCCTTCATCATTATGGAAATGGTAAACAGTCCTCGAAATTCGCCATATTAATTTCCTATAACCCATTTCCCCAAATGAGAAGCTCGGTTTCCCATGTGCCCACCCCGTTTCTGTGTCCAGATACCATGCCATGGGAATTTCCCCCAAGGCATGAATAAACAGGTGGACCCATTCGTTCATAGTCCTTTCACACCATGCCTCCATCCATGTGGTCACGTACTTGCACGAGTCTCCTTGCCCAAGGAAAGTCTCCATGCATAGGTGAACCAAGGGTTTGAACTTTAGGCTCATCTTCTCGTGAAATTCCTCCCAATCCTGGAATGTCTCCTTATGAGTTTCCCACCACTGCGCAGGGGTTGCGTGCATGGCTAGGTTAAGTGACCACATTCTTCACTCACTTGGGACTTCTGCTTCAAATGTTCTCATAAAATCCCTAATACTACCAAACCCATGAAAATAAGGCAACTCTCTTACATCTAAGGAGATACACTAGAAGCTCTTTGTGATCCTAAGACATCATAGCACAGATACATCATGTAACCGATTCTGCCAATTTTCAATCTCCCTGTTAGAGTTAGAAAGGCATTCATTGTCTTTCTCCTAGAAGCACACCATCAGCTATAGGATTAATCCAATCCTCGTCCTGGGTGGTGATTTTATAAATATGATCAACGTCGTCTTCTTCGCACATAGGCTCTATATACCGCTCTCCTTCCACAGGGTCTAGAGGGACTATCACTCTCATACCCTAATTCTTAAAAACCATGCTTATTTTATTCAAGTTGATAATTCCTCCCATGTCTATTACCAAATCTAGTCCCAAGAGTGCAGGATAAGGGTTTGCATCTTCCACAAAATTAATTACTTCAAAATCTGCCCGTACCTTAACCCCTACGATATCTACCATAATCTTTGATAGTCTCCCCAATGGTATGATATTCTATTGGTTAGCCATGCACAACTGTATAATAGACCATTCCAGCTTAGGTTCTCCCATCTTCTGTCATGTCTGCTATTTTTCCTGAATTTTTCTATTAGTACTGGGAAATCTTCAATCACATGATCCAATTGTCTACAATATCAGCAAGATTTTCATGCAGGGTTCAGATAGTCCCTTTTGAAGTGCCTTATTTCTTCATATTTGTAACAGATCAATTTCCCTCTTCCTCGTCATGTGCCTCCACCCCTTCCCCCACCCCTAACTCAGGCTGGGGACCCTCCTCTGCTTGAGGGAGATAGTGGTGAAGAATGGTCAACCTATACCCTGTATAGGTTTCCTCGGTCTTTCATTAAGTCATATTTCTGAAATTTATGTTCATCATGTCCCAAATATGAGTAGAATCGACAACATTGCTGCTTCAATTCTGGAACATAAGCACCAAGACGAGGACAGTGGTTGATATCATGTAGTCTAGCTATGCGACAATCAGTGCACCATAACGTTGGATCGCTTGGTCTCGGAGCCTCCTTAGGACACAATGGGCTGGGCCCCCTAGCCTGCATATAGTCTGCCAGCAAAGGACAGTGATCTTTGGTGTGGCTGGACACCCTGCATCTTATGCACCATACGTCTAGGCTAGCATCTTTTCCTCGCTCTGTCCGTAGATTATGGATTTCGAGATGCATAGCCTCCTGCTATCCTTGGATCTGCTATACCCCAAACTGGGCATCATATCTTGGCGCAGATTCTAGCTTCATAGCAATCTCCAAGGCTTTCTCTTGCGTCTCAATCGCTTGTTGACATATAGGTCCATGCAGGTGAGGTAATAGCATGGCGATGAACCATTCCTTATGCTACCTGTCATCATACTGAAATTCCCCATCCCTGATAACCTTCTTCAACCACTGATCAGCCTCCCATACCGACTCGATGGGTCCTTGTCTGAAGTCTTTTAAGTCAACCACCAACTTAGAGTAGGACTTAGGCTTCCATAACTGTTGTTTTAAATAATTCTTAATCTCTTGTATAGATGGATCTGCATGCTGGCCTACATACCCCATGTACCAATCCAGGGCCCTCCCTTCAAAGGCGAGGGATAGTTGCACCCTCTTTATAGCATCACTAGCCACATTCTGCACAGTCCATACTGATTCTGCTATGAACAAAAATCAGTCCATATCTTCGTCTCCTACACCCTTGAAGGTGGGTAGCTTCATGTGGGCGGCCATATCTTCTTTCGGTGGTGGCGGAGGTGTGGGGGAGTTCTTACCCTTATGCTAACTCAAAGGTGGTGTAGCCAGAGGACTACTTCCTGCATGTGCAACTGACACTCTTAATGATCTATAGATGGAATGTCCCATTATTTTTTGGTTTAGTAGTACTTACCACTTCGTGTTGTACTCTCGCTCTAATCAGAGGTCATTCATTCGGTGTGGCTGCACAAAATGCCTTTTTCGCACAATAATATTTTAATTATTAATGGCAATGTTTGTAAGAACTTACCTCAGAAGCCTTTGAAGAGCCTCTGCTCCACCTCAAAGTAGGATATGAACTGATCGACTACGAATTTTGTTACAAACCCCCCTAGCATGCTATCCACCTAATGATATACCATACGGGCGATTGTGCTTTTAGTCTTCTCCAACTGTTGAATTAATTCTGGATTCCACTGCGTAACCTGATCATCTTTCCAACATGTCTGGAATTCTATGAGCCTTGCTAACCACTCCTGGAGCTCGTGCGAAAAAGTTACAAAGAAAATTTCATATACTTCGGTGAAAATGTATTTTTTTTTCCACTTCACAACTGTTAGCTTCGTGCTGGGATTATCTTTTACAGAAAATTCCTAAATCCATATTTCAAATCAGTCTTCGAGCTCCAATTTCTCATGTATTCAATGGCCTCATAGCATTACCTGATCTCTCTCTCAAAATGCTCCTGGTCCGGTCCCGACAACAGAACCATTTGTTGGCTTCAGGGGTCCTAACCCAGGTTCAACATTAAGGTTTTCCAACAAACCCCTATACCACTGGCCCTTTCGGCAATGACCTACTTTTGTAGGCCAATGTCTCACCCAAAGTAGTATGGGAGGGTGCTGGAATGAGGTTTTCGCACCCTGGGAGAGAGTAGGTAATTAAGGCAGATATTCATTGAATCTATTAGGTTCGCACAGAAAGAAGCCTATTATCGAGATTTTAACAATATAATTAGCATGTAACCATAAACAGAGCTACTATCAGTAACAGATCTTATCAATACATTCACATCCACGTGCACATCAACAATTATCACCACATAACAGTGCAATCGCAGCTAATTCATAGATCACAGATATATTCACATCTTAAATAAATAACATAGATGTACTTCAGTAATAAACACGATCAATATAGATATCATAAATATACTTCAAATAGATTCTGCATTCATTAGTATCCAAAAACCCAATTACAAACCCAAGACACAACCCACGCACACAGCTAGCGAGGTCCGCACACAACATGATTGAGGATCTCCACACACAAAAATAGCAGGAGTCCTTACCCAAACCAACCCAAGATAGATCTCAATAGTTTGTTCGCAACATCAATCTTACTTACTTCTTGCTTACTATACCCAACTATATATCTACTTATATAATCGTAGCCTTTGCTATCCTATGGTCTGCACACCATGGTTTGTGGACTCTAGTTCTACCTTTTGATCCCTTTTCAAAACATTGGGGGGCTTTGACCCGCCTCAAAACCCCTACGCAAGACCAATTACTACAAAATTGTATCCAAAACACAGCTTAGGGAACCCTATTCCAACATGTATCCATTTATTATGAGATATTGATAGAGATGGATCTTGCTTATGAAGTCAAGTCCCCATTGCTAGAATGGTGCTTGCACTTTAATTGGTTTTAAGGGAAAACACAAGAGCTTCCTCTTTCCCTGAAATATTTGATATTCATGAAAACTCATGATTGTTTTATAAACATAAAAAAAAAACTTGCCCAATAGAAACCCACCCTCAAGATCTTGTTAGCTATAGTCTTACAATAAATATGACCACCACAATCACTTTTATGATATTCAGTCATCACTTTTTCAACTTCTCCTTCAGCCAAACAATTCAACAACACTCCACCCAGATATTTCCAATACAAGACATCGTTAATAATGTAGTACTTAAGAGCTCTCAACTTCAAAGATCTATCCTTACTACTTGGAAACTTGGGAGGAGGATTCAAGTGTTGCAAAACATCAACTATATCAGCATACCAAGGTGACAAAGAGAAAATTTCAGATACATCAGGTAAAGTTTAAGCCTCTTTCTCTTCAGATAATGCAGCAATAAAATTAATTTCCAAAGCATGGAGTTTTGAATCCACCATAATTTTTTCTAGGCCTTTTCCTTTGATCAAATTTGTGGGCTTGATCTCCAAGTCATATTCCAACATAGAAGAGATCCATTTACCTTGCCGCCCTTCAATATCATTCTGCGTAACCACATCTTCGACAGTAGGGTTTGGAACATATGCAATGACATGAGAGTGGAGAATGTAGACTTGAAAGTCCTTCAATTATTTGACTAACACCAAGGCTTGTTTCTCAATGATGTTGTACTTCAATGCTGCATCTCTTATGGTTCTACTTAAGAAGGCATTGGGCTGCTCTGTGTTTTGATTTTTCTTTTGCATAAGGATAGCAACAAGAGTATGATCCAATGTAAATGAAAAAATGATAAAATCAAATGTATAATCTGGACTAACAAGAATAGGATCACGAGATAAAGCCAATTTAACTTGATTGAATGACTTCTTTTCCTCTTCAGACCATTTTACTCCATTATTTTTCTTCAACATATCAATAATTTTCCTTAAGTGTTCAGCAAGATTGGGGAAAAACCTTCCCAAAAATTTGTTTTTTCCATTGAATGACTAAATTTCCTTTTTGATCCTACGATAGTCCAAGGTCTGAATTGATTCAATCCTTGAAGAATCTATCCTAATTCCATATTTTGATATGATATGTCCCAAAAATTTACCTTCCTCCATAACGAAAAGGCTCTTCTTTAGGTTCAACGTTATGCCAAAGTTTCTACATATCTGAAAATTTGTTTTCAAGTGCTCTTGGAAAAAATAGTAATGTCATCGAGATAGATAACCAAAAATGCATCCTTTTCTTTGGCGAAAGCAATATCCATTGCTCACTGAAAAGTAGCCCCGACATTCTTCAATTTGAAAGGCATTTTAGCATACATGAAGGTGCCCCAAGGTGTTGTGAAGGTTGTCTTTAACTGATCATTTGGATGGACTAAAATCTGATTATACCAGAGTATCCATCCAGCAATGAAATTCTATAAGATTCAACTACCCCTTGCATAATATTATACATCTTTGGTAGTGGGTAATTGTCTTTCAATGAAACTTTATTCAGATTTTTGAAATCAATGCACAAGAGAATCTCTCTTATGTTCTTTCTCATTGGCACTAGATTATACATCCAATTTGAAAAGTGAAGAGGGACTATAATACTAATAGTAAATAATCTATTTACCTCATTCTGAATAGAGGGAAACAACTTGGGATTCATTCTCCTTAACTTTTGGCGGAAAGGTTTATGATCCGACTTTAAGGGGATGGTATGATGAATTATGCTCTTATGATATACTTTCAAATTATAATATTCCCAAAAAAATATATCAGCAAACAGAGACATAAGTGCCACACATTTACCTTTCATTTCCACACTCAAATATTTTGAAATTTTGACCATATTTTTCTTTTCCAGAGTGCCAAGATTGAGATCTTCCACTCCCACTTCTGTTGGTAGCATGGTTAGTTTGCATGCAATGTCATCTTAATCGAGAAGCTCTTCCAAAGGTACCAAAACTCTTGGAATGGATTTATCTTTTATTTGAAACACTTACATCTCTATTGCATGGAATTCTTGGTCATCTTCATAGCACCGATTATCCATTTGCGAATTCACAAATTCCTCTTTTGTCTACAAGAATTTGTTGATCTGTTTATCACTTGAAATACTTGCCAATAATGAAAATTATCTGGGAAAACAGTATGGTGTTTTACATTTATCTCATACTTCTTATTAGGATACAATGGAATTTTTAAAATGCTGGCTGAAGTAGCAAGAGAATCATCAATAACATTGATGTCCCTCGGGATCAACGACAACGTATAGTCAGTGAATATCTTGAGGATATCTAGCACTGAATTTCGGTAAGCTTGCATCCTTAGATTCTTATCCTGGTATTCCCCTTTGACTTGCTTTATTTTTAGCTTAGAGTCTCTATACACATAAATATTCTTAGCACCTAACTTCTTGATAATTTTCATATTGGCTATCAAAGCCTCATACTCAGCTTCATTGTTTCAACATTTGAAAGCCAACTTATAGGAGGACATTCAAATTGGGAGGAATGTTTAGTGATTGATTTATAGGACTGTGAATCCATGCTCCAATGGTAGTCCCTTCCTTTCCCAAAGCTCCATTGAAATCCGTGGTCCATAAACTACTTCCTTCATTAGGAAGCTGCAAATCGAATGGCTGAACTTTACTTGTTTCTTAAGGGAGTTCTGTTGTACTAAAAATTTCAGTTTCTTTCACCATTTTATCACTTTTTTGAGGTAATGCACTTGTTTCCAAACCACTTGGCACCTTTTCATAAATTTTTGCATTTGCTGTTTCTAAAAAAAAAATTGAAAATTTAGAATTTTCTTCTTTTTCTTCGATCACAACTTCAGAAGATGTTGAACGTTCATCATTGAAAAATATAAAGGACTCTAAATCTATATGGAAAACATGTATAGGATGATTATTTGTCTTTTCTCTACTGCTGATCATGTACTTCATTTTACTTTCTAAGTATAGTTTCCTAAGTTTCCCAAAGACGAGAATGGTAGCATATGAAAATTCAAGTTGTAAGATACCTCTAAGCTTCGCTCCCCATGACCGAGAGAGAAAAATTCCATATCTAGGAGGTATATCAGCCAAAAAAAAATCCATAAGGACATTCTTGGTTGGGATTTTCTCTAATGACACCACTAGGTCCTTAATGAGTCCAAGACCTTTCACCCTCCCTGAATCAAATGAATAAAGATTGTGATAAGGTCTTGTGATATCCAGTCCTAATATGTCCATAATGGCCTTGGGAATTATGTTGAGGCTCCTGAATCAAGCATGGTGTTATGGAGGATAAAGTCATGGATTCTGAGGGTTAGATAAAATGGAGGGACCTCACTATCTTCTAGATCACCATTAACAATGGGACCAAATAGAAGCTCAAGGTGATCATCAATCACATTAACCATGTTGGAAATTTGATCCACTCTAAGAAAATTTTCTATTTGACCTTTGTACTGGTCATTCTTGACTATTTCAGTTAGAGGAATGGAGAATTTCATTTTAGAAATTTCATTTTTGAGGCTAAAAAGAGCAGAATGATTTTCTACCTCTTTCAATGGTGCATATTTTATTTTGAGTTGATATTTGTGTGAATTATCCTTCTTATTTCATCCATATTGGACTTATTTATCCTTTCTCTGATAGATGGAGGAAGCTTCATTTCCTTTAGCATGATTAGGAATAGCAGGTCCCTTGTCTTTACTTTGATTTGTAGCAATGAATTCTTTATGATGAGCATCCACTTGAGCATTATTTTTTTTCTGATTGGAGTTTGTAGGAACATTCCTACTCCTCAAACCATATTGTCTCTGTACTTGAGAAAGAGAATTCTGATATCCCCTCTGATAATATTCCGTCTGCATCGTTAATATTTCATAGTTTGACAAGACATATTGTTGTTCATTCGATGCAAAATTTTCCGCAGATAAATTGATATTCTTCAGTGAGGAAAATAGGCTGCTAATTTTCCTCAAATAAATGATTCTTGTGAGAAATTTCTTCTCCATCATCTTCATCGGGGCCTTCAATGTAGTTCTTCTGAAATGGAGTGTGAATTTGCTACTCAATTTGTGGATCTTGATCCCTATGTTCCCTTTACTTGATCCTGTATTGAGGCTACTAATTTTGACCCTTAAATTGGGATTTCTAATGGAGGGTTCATATTTTCCATCAACGATGGACATTTTATCCATCATATTCTCCATGGTCTTGATCAAGGTGTCTAATTTGCGCTTTGATGAAGTAGATGTTTCCTCTTTGATAGTGAATCTTTTCTCTGTCTTGATTTTAGACTTTTTGATGATAAAATTAGCTTTCACACTCACTGCATTTCTCTGCATTTCTTCAAGAGCAGAGGGGCTTATTTCCCTCAACTAATAGGCCATGTCAGGATTGAATCCATCAGGATAGTGAAGTAAAGTAAGGCCCGGAGGAGGCTTAATATTCTCAAGAATTGAATCATATATTTTATTGAATCTAGCTGTAAAGTCTTGGATAGACTCATTGGAATTCATTTTCAAAGCATTATACTCATCTAAAATCTACAATGGATTCTTATTCTATTCCCATTTCACCATAAACAATTCAATCAAATACTATGAAGTACCTATTGAACCATCCATGGGAGAGAAAAACCATTTATTTACCTCTTGTGAGAAACTCAGTGCAATGATGTGCATCTTGGCATCGTCATTATCGATCTCTTCAATATATATGAAATTAATCACTTTGGAAATTTGTTGAAACTTGATAAGAAGTAACCTCTGATGTTCCATAAAAAAGAGGAAGTATCTAACCATAGTTTAGAGGTAGTGCAGTGAGTTGTAGACATAGGATCAATGGAGAAAATCTGGCCATGAATAATGGAGGAGGTGGTGGAGGTGTTTATGGAGTGAAAAATTGCAAAGATAATGATGGAATGAATGGAAGGGTTGACAATGTAGCAGTATGACAAGGTGTAATGACACGTGAAGCAAAATCCTGCTGCTGATATTGGAAATAAGTTTTTTTTTTAATTTCTTGAAACTTATCCACCAATCTCTTAAGTTTCTGGAAATTAGACCACACTCCTTTATCAATTTCAGAATAAAAAGACTCAGAAATTGGTTCAAAGGTCTCAAAATCAAAAGGATCAAAGGTGGTTTCTAAAATAAAGGTTTCAAACTTAGTTCTAAACAAAGATCCTTCAGATTCTGAATTATAAAACAAATCTATTGAAACAAATCTCGTAGGCAAGGAATTTGATTTGAAAAGTGGAGGAATAGCTCTTCCAACTTTCCAAGACTTGGTCTTATGCTTTCTTAAAATATTCTTAGGCTCATTCACAATTGGTAAGGGATTTTGGTCTAGATTTGACCTAGTATGTCTTTTAGGAGCCATCTTAAGATAGAAATTTTGGACTTTGGCTTAGATTTAAGAATTCAACCTATTTCAAATGCTAGATCTTGTCACTTAAATGTCTAAATTTTATAGGATTAGAGAAATATTCATTGGGAAATTTTATCACTCCTCAACAATAACACCAAAAATGTTATCCCTCTCCCCAACTTCCCAAGGCTGAAAATGGGATTGAAGGTAACCATAGGTCAGGTTTTAGGTCAGGTAGCTAGCCCTATCAGGACTAGAGAGGGCTCTCTCATTGTCACTTTTTAAAGTCAAATGAATGAAGACAATATAATAATCTTAGGCTAGGTATGTAAGCTCAAAAAATAGGATTTATTCGCTTTTTTTAGTCCTGGATTGAAATTTCAATGAGAAGACTATGTGTAGGTTTTTTTAGGTCTAAATTCCATGGACAATTTGTAGAGAATGTGTGAGGAAAATGGGTAGTTTGAAAGTATGTTTAATATATTATTTAGCATAGGATGAACCGAAAGAGAGTTTTAATGATCACTGAGGTGAATTCATTCATTTAGTAGTGAAAAGACATATCATGTAAACCTTGCTTAAAACAAAGCATGAACATACATGATTTCTTATTATAAACTTACAAGATAAACATATGGAAATATGTATCTAAAAGAAGAATATATATAATATATAATGAATAGATGAACATACATAAGAATAACAAATTCTCCAATGCATACCACAATATTCTCAACACAAGTTCTGCAAATCTTTGATTTCATTTCAAAATGTTGGCTACAAAAGCTCCATTACAAAATAAGACTATCCAACCCTAAAAAAGACTAAAGAGAGTTTACTTATAGAAAACATGGAATATGACACATCACCAGGTTGAAATCCCATCCTAAATGGATCATAAATACACAAGATGAGTCACTTCCTAGATTCTAGGGAGGTTAGAAACCATTCCCTGAATTTTAACTATGAACTAGGAGTGTTTGTCCCTTATATTAAATTACATATTCCCTCATGATAGGAGGGAAAAACAACTCAATAAATCTAATTCCAACTCATAGGACAACAAAACCTCAAATTTTTTACATTTTCTGAGCTTGACAAGTGTCTTGAGGAATCCAATGCTGATTTGTAACATTTTTGACAGAAGGGTATCATAAATTTGTAGAAGAGTAACACAAGTTTTAAGGAACTTTTGAGGCACTTTTAGGAGTCCAAATCCACTTTTGAAAGAATTTTAAACTAGCCCTCTATGTCTAGTTTCCAGAGCATCTTTAATTTTTAAAAATGACCCAATGGAAGGCCTCCAAAAATCCATTCTCCCAAGGTTACTCCAAAAGTGTAAAAAAGGCTCCAAAAGGGTGGCAGAATCATGAAAAATGAGTGGTGTCTGAGATTTTCTCCAAAATTAAAGATTTTCATGCCAAGGGGGTTCTTGATATGTAATTTACTCATCAAAATTAATCCATCCATGTAAATAAATCATAATTTTGATGCCCCCAAAATAAGTGTAACAAAAATTTGTTGCCCTTCTGTGAGGGGCAATTTCCAGAATTGTGCAAAAATCACAAAAAATACCAAAATTGTTCAAAATATCTAAAAATTGGTTCTATATTTTCTGTGAGTAATGGGATAAACAATCAAGGAAGATTTAGCCAACAATTTTGAGCTATCCTTCTCTTTAAGTTTCATTTGTGCTTATTTTAGCCTTTTCTTCAATTGTTTTAGCCTTATTTGAGAAATTATGTTCCTGGTGCAGTAATGATTTACCATGTGTCTTTGAAATTTATTATCCCTCTTAGCCCTCTTCAAGATATTCTAAAAATTCTCATTTAACCTTGACAACCAAAGCTCTTTATCTTGATTAATCTCCATGGCTATTGATCCAGGGTAAAATCTTGATACCCTTAACCAAGACCTTTTACTTCGGCTGATAATTAGAATTGCATTTAATTAAAGATGTTAAAGAACATAAATGAACAATTGTAGTTGTAAATAAAAGGAGCATAAATGAACAAGATCAGCAATCATAAGAACACGTCGTTTGATGACAAAGTTTGTCCAGGAGAGACTACATCTCAGGGCCTCGGTGTCAGGATGGTGTAGGCCGCTACATTATGTGTTGTATGAAGAAGATGTACATGGATGTGCTTTCCTATGACATACAAGGAAAAAATTTCCCTCACGTAGGAGTGGCTTGACTTCTTTAAGAGATGTTCCACTGCAGAACTCTCATACATAAAGAAAGATTCCTATCAGTATGACCATAACTGACATGTAGCAAATAAGAGTATCCCGCCAATCCTAGTAAACAAGGGATATCAACAATACACATATGAAATTGAGCATCCCGCCAATCTGGCATAAAAGGGACTCATACATGACACAAATCCATAGCTGAAAGTACATCAATAACAACACAAAGCAAGATCCCACGACTCATGTATCAATCGGGATCTGAAAGACATAATGCATCTCAAAGAGAAATAAATGAAGCAGTACATGGAATCCACATCATATACCTCATGCTGCCATTTACTAAAGGCTGAGCTACTTTGTAGCTAAATCTGAAAACACCATCAGTATTGTGGCACCGAAAAAGGTGAAAACGACTGCTCAAATGTGGAAATCTTACACCTGCATAACCCACTTCCAAAAGTGGCTGAAAAATCGAAAACTCAGATGTAGAAACTGAGCACGCCATCAGAATCGTGGCATCGATTAGTGCTGAGACAACATAAAATTTTTCCCATTTGGACAAAGTCAAAATTTCGCCCTCCTAAAAGTTGGGCTCAATCAAGGTTCCGCCTGCCTCTTTTCTGGCTCATGGTTCCACTGCACCTGCAATAAAAAATAATAACCTCGAACTACGTGCATGCACTCCTACTCCTCCATAGCCTTGGTGCACTTGTAAAAATATGATTTTAAGTAAAAAGAGTGGGCACAGTCTTCCAGGAATGTGTTGGAGCTAAGTTGGTTTAGATCCGGATTATATGGGAGGAGGTCAGGTGGTCAAATCCAGACCCTTCCATTAAAAGTATGAGAACTGTTTTAAAACCCAATTTGTAACTTTATTAACCCCACATTTAATTTTTGAAAAACCGCAACAATAATTTTAGGGGGGTCAGACCCGCATTGGGCGGCTCGCCCCGTACCCTCCATAGCCTTCGTTGTAGTCATGGCATACTTGGGTGGCGGTGGTTATCTGGTGGTGCCGTCCGCTTGGGGGTCGGCCCACGTGGCTGGGCAGGTTTGACCCCTGCCAGCACCGAAATATGTTATATATATATTTAAACATATATAAATATGGTTGCCGTGGGTGCATGGGGTCCGGCGGGGGTCATGGCCCACTGGCCCATTTTTTAATATATTTTTGTTTTAATATAACAAACTATGCATTTTTGAAAATTTAGTTTTTAACCATAGGAGTCAAAGTAGCTAGGAAAAAATTTCCCCCAGAATATAGCCTAAGCTTGCCAGAATCCGGTGGCCGGGTTTGGTCCAATTTACATCCTCCTTAAGGCTGCCCAGTCACCAAGTCAAACCAAAACTTTGACTACTCCTAACTCCTTCATACGGACTCAGAATTGAGTGTCGTCTGCATCGTTGGAATAAAAAAGACGAGATATCCAACATGAAATTAGTTCGAGAGATTTTCGAATACTTTTATTTTTGAGCCTATTACTCAGGCCACTTGTACTTGTACTTGATTAATCCACCTGGATCAGCTATAAGCCCATCAAAGGTCAACTCTTTAGGTGGATGAACCGACTGTATTTATAGCTCTAGTGACCTTTTAAGCCCCCTTGTTTATGGCCTTCTTGATCGTGTTTCATCCTCCATGTCCTGCATTTGATCAACATCAAAAACCTCCTTACCTTTACCTTTATTTGTCTCTAGGTCTCACTTGGGCTTGCTTAGCAACTGCTTCACTTTCAATTGAAAATTCTCTTGTTGCAAGAAAGTGATTTGAGAATTAGCAATGGAGAACATCCTCCTCAACAATGCTATTTCATCATCCTTATCTCTAATTATCTCCTCACCTGATCTGATCTCCACCTGATTTGCTACCTCAAGCTCTAGTGGCGCTAATTCATTATGTTGATGCAAAAGAGGCTGCTCCTATATCTCACTTTTTTCCACAATGGTTTCAAGTGTAAGAAAAAATTTAGTTGACTTGGGCACAAATACTTGTCTCTTCCCCTTCTCATAGGTGTGAGTAAACTCAAAAACCCTAGGCACATCTCAAAACCGAGTTGGCATGCTAGAAGAGCCAACCTCCATTGGATGTGTTGATGATGTACCATGCAAGATAGGAGGGATAGTGGTAGGCACTGCTTCTAATCTTTCCAAGAAATTTTCCCAAGTCATGTTGATGGAGGAAGGGAGATGCAATACAATGAGATTGATCATACCATGAAGAAAAATACTAGCGTGATGATCTTGTTTTCTTCTCTGAACCTTCTCAGTCATCTTAAGCAAACTCCTGTACAAGTAATATGGAAAATCCATTAGGGGAATTTTGAAGTCTAAAATGGGCTTCCTAAGAAAAATGTACAACCAAAATAAACTTTATAAGAACCAATAATATTAAATACGATTGTGTCAACCATGGGGGATGATTCAACATTTTTGGAGTAAAAAAGTACAAAGATTAAAAAATAATAAAATAATAAAACTACTTTTTCAACTCGTATTTTCAAATTATCTCCCTAATTCTTTACTCAAATTTCGAGTGAGAGTACTCGTTGGATGTAAAATTTAATTCCTCATCCAAGGAGTACCCATGTTGCATACTTTTGATGAAACTTGCTACAAGAACAATGAGAAATGCATGAAAAAACGTGATTGCAATCATGTTTTTCATGTATTCCTCATTTTTTGTGTAGCAAGGTCCATTGAAAGTATGCAAGATGGGTACTCCTTGGATGAGGAATCACATTTTGCATCCAACGAGTGTTCCCACTCAAAATTTTAGTAAGCCCATATGGAGATAAGTTGAAAATATGAGTTGAAAAAGTAGTTTTTTATTTTCTCCCTCTAAAATTTGATGATGTAATATAATATTATTTTATTATTTCCACTGTTATTTTATAATTTCCTTAGGAGGCCCATTTTGGACCTCAAAATTCCCCTAATGAAGTGTTTTGACAAAGGTGAAATTCATCAACAACCTGATATGGTACCTATACAACCTGGAAAATATTCCTTCACATGTGAAGTACTTCATTATAAACAGCATTGAAGGAGAATATTTGTTTCTGAGGTGTCTGAAAGGGAAGAGGTAATCTAGCTCCTCTCTAGCATGAGACTTGAGAAATTTTTTGTAATATTCAATGTCTAAAACCATGCCCTTGAACCACTGCTCTCCATGACAAGGACTTGTTGCTGAAGAAATTAGGTCTGCTGATAAGCTTATCTCTACATATGCAATAGTAACCTTTCACATCCTGAAGCTTTTGGAAAATAAGTTGGTCAATTGAATTTGATATCCTTCCTCCATGAGCTTTTCACAGAACCTCACACATTCAATCCTCTCAAAACATCTTCTGGCCAAGGGTGAGGCATTGAGTTCATTCATTGTGAAAGGTTCTAACCTGAGGTGGTGCATTCCCTTGAAGATCTTCTTCTCTCTCTCCATCTTTTTTAGAATTGGAATGATGAAAACCCTAGTGTTTTTGTGGAATGAGTATATGTAGTGAAATTTGGAAAAACGGAGTGTAGGAATAGCATAGGTTTTGAGGATGAGAAGGATCATGGAGCAAAGGAAAATTTTAGAAAAAAATCAGTAGATTGGGTTGTATTTTAGCTCCAATTTGTGGGTGGAATGAAGTGAAATGGATGTGAGGAAGGTGGTGAAATGATGAAAACACAGGAAATTTCCAATTTCAACACTATGAAAATAACTACTGTAAAGGTGGGGTAAGTTTAGAAGGTGAAATGGAGGGTTATGGAGATATGAAAAATTCTAGAAAAAAATTCAGTGAATAGGGTGGCATATTAGCTCCATATTTTGGGTGGAATGAGAAGAAATGGATATGAGGAAGGTGATGAAATCAAACAAACACAGGAAATTTCCAATTTTTTCACTGTGAAAATGACATGTTACAGATGGTATGGATGATAGGAGATGTAAGGATGAGGTATATGAGAGGTTTGGGTTAGGGTTTATGTACTAGAGTTAGGGTTTTTGTATCTAGAGTAGGTTAGGGTTTGTCAAATGAAGTCTTTTTATGTCATGGATAAGTGATGATATGGAGAAAAATAGAGTGAGCATAAAAATGATTTGAACACTCAATAATTTGACCAAAAGAGGGTAAGAGTGTAGTAACTTATTGTTTGTGAGAGGTTCAAAGGGTAATGGTGACAACCCTTGAGCTTTTTTTAAGAGTTTCAAATCCCGAAACCTAACTCTACCTCTCCTCCAAAAGCGTAACAACTATGTACAAAAGCATAACAAAAGTCTTGAAAGTGTAACAGTATGTTGGCAGAAGCATAACACTGGTTGTGCAACATATATGCAGCAAACCAAAAGCATAACACTTGTTGTGTAGAACACTCAGAAAGGTAACACACTTGCCCATAATCATTACAGAAGCTACAAGAGCGTAACAAACACAACCATAAGCGTAACAAATGGGTTTTAGAGTGGTTTTCTGCCTTGGATTCAAACCTTTGATCACCTTAAGAGTGAAAATGAAGTAAGAGAGGAGCTATTCCACATACAAAAAGATAATAATGAGTCAAAATGATTTTTATTTTGCCTTTTATAACCTTGAAATGACCTATTTTTCCTTGTAATGAAACAATAAGACAAATTTGACTTTTTTGAACTTTTTGACATTTGAACCATTTTCAAACAAGAGAAAGTGTCTTACTTTACTCCCTAAGCATTCTATCTCACTTTTTAAGGGTTTACGAGTGAAATGAAGGGCGAGTGCCTTGTTATGATGATAAATTGGACAATTTTCAGATGATGACACCTAGACAATGACCTAGATGAGGTGAAGAGGCATGACCCTAAACCTTTAAATGATAATGAAAGAGATGACCTTGAAAGTGATGATGGTGATGAATGAGATGAGGGAGAAACAAATTTCACCTAGACCTCTTCAGTGACCAAAATTATTTTTTGAAAACTTGTTTGAAAAATTAAAAATTTTGACCTATAACATTTAGGAAAACAACTGAAAGAGTTATTTTTGATCATTGACATACTGACACTAACAACCATAAGGAGTATGTGGTTCAAATTCATGGGTTTGAGGTAAGGGGTTATTGAACTAATCGACCTCACCATGAATGAAGTCTTTGGCTCAAAAACATATTTATCATGGGTTTGCCATGGAAGGAAATACGCACGATGGTGCATATCATCCAAAGGATAATCAGGGGTGGTCATGGCTTCCATGACGTCTTCATCAGAATGAAAAATGTGAGGACTATAGGAAGATACACCACATGGTGAGGAGGATATACTTGAAGAATCTACATGAGAGACAAGTTTGACATGTGCATCGTCAGAAAGGGAATATTGATGACTAATAGATGGGACATCTACCAATGTTGAGACTAAAGTGTTCATCATAGAAGGTTCAAAGGAATCATAACAGGAAACTCTAAGAGAGTCCAAATATATAAATCCCATGGATGACAACAGGTAGAGAATAGGAGTGGTGTTATATGTCATCTCGACATCAGGAGGAGGGATCATAATGGGTGGTTGAGAGATCTCCTCCTTTGGCATGGTAATGGGATTAGAATTCACAGGTAGAGAAGGGGTCACTGCAGGTGACCTATAATTCGTGAAGCACCTGAAGTGTATCAAGAAAGTATTCGAGATGGGTACAGTGGTGAGAATAATGGCCATAATTATTCTAAAAATCACAAGGGTGATTCATGCATAAGGATCTATTCTTCTTAGTTGACTCGAGTAAGGTGACATGGACCTTAGGAATGTTAAATTCAAGAAAGGTATCAATGAAAACATTCTTGATATGAGGGAGCTCAGGACAATTATTGGTGGAATGCTATAAAAAATCACACAAAGCGCATGAAGGAGTAAGATTTGGAGGCTTAGGAGATGTTGGAGTCATTTGGGGTTCCTTGTCTTTGGTTCCCTTTTTTTGGGATTTCCCCCCCTCACCACATGCTTTTGCAACATGAGTAGGTTCCTGTTGAGGTTTTTGTGGAACTGAAGAAAAGGAAGGGGTAGGTGTTGAGGTATAAAAGGTGTCTTTTTAATGCCTATTTATCCTACATTAATTATCAATCTAGAAACGACTTTTTGTTTCAAGAGTGTACTCAGTCTGAGGCTGCAATTCAATCTAAGAGTAATGCCTTGCAATATGTAGTATAGTGTTCTAAATAAAAGAGTAAACGGATTCTTGGAAAAGAAATCTAACTACAAGGACATGAACTTAAATTCTTTAAAAATCAATCATTCATTCAACAAACATCAGTCATGGATGAAATAATGATAACTCTTTCCTTTAGAAACTGATGGAATTGAAATCAAACGGGAACAATATAATCAATCTGAGAACGTAGGTATCAATAAAAAATATTATTTACAGTTGATAATCCTATCTTAAAGCAATTAAAAGGAAATAGAAATTGAACTAAAGGCTGCTAATGAAACTAAACTAGGAAAAATCTGAAAACCAAACTCTTTGCAATTTGGAAACTAATTAATCTGAAATGAACAGAAAACCTGGAATTGAACATAAATTTAGATGAACAACAAACTCTAACTAATGGAATCAAATATAAAATTCTATTAAACAAAAAATCCTATTAAGCAGCAAATCCTATCGACAACAAACTCTCTTGATCAACAACATGAAATGAACAACAATCAAAAGAAACAGAAAATGGAACAACAATTGAAATAGAACATCAAATAATGAACAACAAAGCTCTGTTAAAGCATAAAAATATAAATGATACCGGAATTAAGATTTCTGTTAGAAAGGAACAACAATGAAATTCATCAATGTAACACACCGATATTAATAGACAATTCAACAGTAAACTAATTAACTTGCAAACTATAATAAAATCAAATACAAACTGTCACACAATGATAACTGAAAGGTAATGATACAAAAAATAGATCGGTCCACTAGGGCCGGGCCCTTAGCCACCAGTGAAACACCACTAGGCTTTACTCCAGAGTTAAGAAATGGAATGGCAACAAGATCTTGTATTAATCAGACCTAAATAGCGTTTAAAATAGTCGCTCCCTGATCACGAGAGTTAAGAAATTGCAGAGTTACAAAAGGAGTGTTTAATAATAAATCATTCTATCCTTTTGATTTCTACAGGCATTGCCTTTTATAACAATTTGACGGAAAAGACAAGAAACAATGATAAGGTTGAACAACGATTCCTCAAGATCGAAAGATCCCGAGGGATTCGCTCCTTTTCTCTTTTTAGCTAGCACTTGGTCTTCTTAGGCTGTAGCCGTGATGTTCCCTGTCTTCCTTTAGCTATACGTTCTGATTTCCTTCTTCTTGTCTAGATACGGTCCTTTGCTGGAGGAACAAAAATTACTCCTACTTTAGCTTTGCCCTTCGAATAATGCTTTACTTCATTTGTTTCCTGTTTTTAGAATAAAAGGCAATCTTTATTCAATTTTCACAATAAACATTAGTCTTTGCAATTCTATCATAATCCTCCAATAAATCATTTTTCTAGAATAAAAAGAGTTATGTTTAAAGGAAAAATATGATAAAATACATGGTGAATTCATACGTTTTCCAATGCTCAACACACCCCCTTGTTTACCCTTTTTCATGTCCTCATGAAAACCGTAGTTTACATGTAAAGCAGTTAGAGAATAGGGTGGAGAGGGTTTTTCATTAAGAGGTCTAAAACCATGATTTGCAACTAAAGCTTCAAAGATATTCCCTGTCTGTCCTTCAGGTAACTCATAAATGGCTTTATAGTTTGTTGCAGGATACCATATAATGGAACTTCGAAACCTACAACCTAGCTAGAATGGGTCTTCTCCCAAGATGAGGTTGCTATAGAGAACCAGGCAGTAAACAACTAATCCAAAATTTCTATAATTAAATGGCTCTCTGTCTTGAATATTCCAATTGGAAATATTCCATTGGACTTTAGCTGTTGTATAGGCCTGGTCTCTGATAGATAGAAAATATTCTACCCCATCCAAGACAATTTCTTTGTGGATGAGTCTCAATGCTTGGATCACACCCTCCTTTGTCATTAGACTCTTAGGCCTAGCCCATAGTTGTAATGGGTGTTTTGGTTCACTCCTAACCCAAAGGTCTAACCCATTTTATTGGCTCTGAAAAGTACTATAGGCCTTGAGCCATTTCAACTGATTGACAAAAAATGAAATAAATTCTTGAAATTGGATATCACCCACAAAAGGGTTGGGATTTATCTCAATTTCATTCTCCAATATAATATTGTGCAAATAGAAGTCACAGAGTAGACGCTGGACTTTAACTCCATAGAGTTTGCAACATTTTACAAAATCATCTACAGTGTTTAATTCTATAGAATTTCCTTCCCTAACTGCTTTAATTTTCAATTGTAAATATCTTTCTAATAAAAACAAAGCATAATTCTTGGCAGGGCATCTACAAGATATAACATCTGTGTATAAGGAGCATAGAGTATCCATTTGATTCCGAGCCATTTTTAATTTATTCCTTACTTCTTCAGCTTTCTCTTCTACCTTCTAAAACCTATCATAGGCTTCAACCTCCGATGCATGGATGTTCCTCATTTGGTGCTATAACTCTTGATATTTATTTTTAGGAATAGTCTCCTCTTCAAGTTTTTCTCTTGCCTATTGAGCCTGTACCAGCTCTTCTTGGAGTTTTTCTATAGTAGGGTCAATAGAAATATTTTGACTGTAGACCTATGTGATTTCAATTGGGGTAGTTGCATCTGGAAAAACTGCCTACTATTCTATGCTTTCTTGATTGGGCTCAGCTTGGGTTTCCATAGTCTTTGCAATCTGAGGCTTCATTTTGGTGGCTACTCTCCTCTTTTTTGAGGTTCGTTTGGTGGCTATGTTCCTCTTTTTTGGGGCTCGTTTGGGGGTTTTCTTCATTTTGAGAACCCTAATACTCTGTCTGAGTTTTTCCACTAGATTTTGAAGCTTCTGCTGTTCCCTCCACAACTTATCAAGTTCGGTTATTTTCTTTTTCCTTCTGGGAGGAACAACTGTTCCTTTCTCTACACTCAATTGCTCAGCTGGGGTTTGCTTTTTAGTAGCCATGCCTTCACTCACGATTTCTTCTCTGTTTTCTGCTTGGAACACTTCTTTAGTGTTCATATGCTCCTAGCTACGTTCTTCGAGGGTAGTAACCTTGATTAGTTCTACTATTCCCTGAGGGCTTTCAGTTTGGAACACCTTTTCAGTGTTCACACCTTCCTAGCTGCATTTCTCAGGGGAAGTAACCCCAGTTGGTTCTGTTGTTCCCTGAGGGTTTTTTTTTTCTACTTCATCAGGCATTCCCTCGGCCGTATCTTTACTGGTAACATATTTTTCCTGTAATTAGTTTATCTCAATGTTGAAGTTTAGTGGGCTGTGGGGTTGTAGGTATTCGCTCATGTTGGCCAAAATTTGGGCCAATTTGTCCTCTTGCAATGGGCTCTGTGGACTTGTAATGGTGGTTTCGGGAGGTTATGCTCCTTTTCTTTCATCTTCACTGCTGTGATTACCTTCTTCCCCTTCACAGGTGTGGTAAATTCATTCTTCTGCACTGGTATGGGGACTTTCTTCTTCTCCACTGGTGTGGTGACTCTCTTCTTCCTCACCAGTGTGGTGACTCTATTCTTCCTCACCAGTGTGGTGACTCTCTTCTTCTTCACCATTTCCTTCTTCTTCACCGGTGTAGTGACTTCCTTCTTCTAGTTGTGGGGGTTGTTCATCTTCTGAACCGGGCAATTCTAAGGGCTGGCTATTGTTACCTTGAAGACCTTCTATCATTCCCCTAATTATCCTTAACCTGGAGGATTGTATATGCTTTGATGATTCTACTACTGTGCTATTAATTCTTTTGCGTTTTGGGGCAGGTAGTGTTAGCCACCTATATTTTTCAATTATATCAGTTGGTGGCTAAATATTCTTTGCAGCCTTCAAGAAACAAATTCAATCCTGAAACTTTTTGGTGCTTGAAGACTGTTGGTAAGATCACAAACTGCTGGTTGGTTCTTCATACTTTTCCTTCTCCCCAGCCTCTGATTCACCAAGAAAATCCAAGTCAAGTATTGCTGCATCCTCCTCCTTTTTCCCCTCCCTTTCCTCCATTTTTACCTTCATCCTCCAATTGCCTTTTCTTCATAAAAAATCCCACTAAATCATGTATTACCCCTTATTCCTCCATTAATTTCTTTTTCCCAAGGTTAAAAACCCACTTTTTGACCTATCGGAACATTTCTCCTTTTTCAAAAATCAGTTAAAAACCATAGAAAAACATACGTTTCTATGCGTTAGGCTTTAGCCCCTCAGGCTAAGCTCCTGCTTTCTCTCCATCCATATGTCCCCACGCCAGAACCATGTGCTAAGTCCGATGGGCGCTTAACTCTTGGAATTGATTTATTACTCGAAAACATTGAAAAACCTTTGTTAAACGCAAAATCGGGTTTTATTTTATTTTTCATAAAGTTCCCCACCGAAGAAATTACATTAAAACTCGACCGTCGATTTGTCCCACGTATCAACGGTGCGGAGTGTACCCCATACCCTGGTGGACCCCCCCCTTTTCCCCCCGCGCTCATTTTCAAAACCGTGGTATGTATCTCGCACCGCTTTCCGCGTTAAATGGTTTTCCCCCCGTCGGCCAGTGATCCCACACGCTGGCCGACGTGTGTCCGCCACTTCATTCCAAAACCGACGTGCAATGGCCATCGCCCGGGCGTTAAACCTTGTCCCTTGACCCTGCAGTGGGATTCACCCCCGCCGTCGGATCTGGACCCTCCCATTCGACAGTCCCTGATCGCCTTTCCCGCTCACTCTTTAACGAACTTACCCGTTGATTAAATCTTCCCCGGCGCATTCAAGAGCCGATCCCCACCGTCGATCTCCACAGATCGACGGCTCTCATTTGTTCTCCCGATTCCGTCGCACGGTCCATCTTTTCCTCCGTTGACTGTTCAAAACACCCCTGACCGTTGATCGCCATACGATCAACGGCTCTGATCGCTCCTTTCTCTCGCACACCTTCCGATGCAGTCTATCCATATAACGCAGGATTTTCTCATTTTTCTCGTATTTTGCAGGGAAAGGTCGTTTGTTCGTGTTTTAAACAGGGTTCTCAGACCAGGAGGGTGACGATCCTCTATGTCTAAATTTCTCTGTAGAAATCACCAGCAAGGTCATTTTTCACGTTTCATCGGTGTTCCTAACGGCACTGATGCCTTTTTCTACCTACACAGCCCTGCTCAGCGAAGAATACCCGCAAAAACAACGCAGAGGAAGAGTATCAGGCTTTGAAGAAAGAATGAACTAGAGCAACAGTTTTGTGAATAGATTAACGGGGATTACGGCCAAGACGGTTATCAAAATGCCTAATCCCCGGCTTAGAACAAAGATTAAAGAAAAACCTAAAAGTGTTCATCAGGCAGATCGCCTCCACCGCCATACTTTGAGGCGAATTGATTCCTCAACCACCACGGTGCCACCTATTGCCTCAGAATGCTCAATCAGAGGATGAATTTATTGAACAAGATCAGATATTATGCCTCGGAACAACCAAAGAAGTTATTACTGCACCAGATGTAATGACAGAATGTTTGCAGAATAACCCTAACAGTACGCAGAGCCTCAAAGGTCAACACAAGCTCCTTTCGAGCTTACTTCATCAGTGTAAATGCATTAATGCAATGTAACACCTGTAGAATTTATTCATCGAGCCTCACGGGGTCAGGAAGACATTAATTCTGCATTGATTGTGTTTGAGATCTTTTTATCAGATCTCACCTCCTCATCCTTCTATAAATACTCCAGAAGAAGATGAGTGAGGGGTTGGATTTTTTGGTTGTCAATGTAATTGCTGAAGCACTGTAGTTGTTTCTGAGTAGAAAACTCTTGACTGTAAATAGTGGTTTCATGGGCCCTTGGAGCTCTGCTTCTAATAGATAGGTTAGGTTGTGAAGAGAGGTGAATTAAAACATTGGATTTGAAGATTGTAACCGGTTTGAAGCAATCAATACAAGCTGATTTATGGGATCCTGGTCTATGCTGATGGTGATGTTATTCTCACTGTAACTTGTCATTTTATTTTTGTTTTCAATTTGTTTCATTTTCCACTATAAAGAACAGTTTAAACAGTGTTAGAGTTTGCTGTACACCAGTGACCTTCTCTGGCTGAAAAATATTTATCCCAATGTTTTCTTCTTATTGTGTTATTTAGAAATGATTTAATTCAGTCTAAGCACAGAGATGCTGGCGTTCCCTCATCTTTTCGTCACTGCTGAATGTTATTTTTAAATGTTACTTTCATATATGTTGTGTAAGGAATGAATTGAGGAAATCAAAGGTTAGCCCTGAGTCCCTTTCTTGGTTGCTCAACTGTTTGTCTGTTTCCCTTAGGATGTGTCAAAAGCTGACTAGTTTCAAAGTACTTATCAGATCTTGGGCCATTCTGTGTTATCTTGGTGATTGCCTTGGAAGTAACTAAGTAAAGAAGAACTAAGATGAGGAGAAAGGTGAGCCCTTCCCGCTAGTCTCTGCTCCAAAGGTTGCCTTCAAGTTTCCCTTTGTTTTTAATCTGTGTTCTATCAGAAGTCTATCAAAGGCTGGATAGTTTCAAAGTACTTACCAGATCCTAGTTTGCTTCTATGTTTTTCTTAAGTGCCTGGTCAAAGGCTGGCTAGTTTCAAAGTACTTACCAGATCCTGAGCTGCTCTTTGTTCTGCATCTGTTAATTCCCTTTCTTTTTGTATCACCCCATTCCATAAATCAAACTTCAAAGAGATCCTTAGGCCTAGATGACTTGCCCCATAGATTACTCTTGAACCTGGATGTTTCAATTAAATTCTCTTATGACTCCATAGCCCAATGGATTGGAAACTTGACATCATCTTTCTTTATAATCAAAGCTTATTCTGTTCACTTGCAACTTCTCACCTTTGAACCTATTTGCATATAGATCTTTCCGTCTCAGACAGAAACTATGTTCAACCATCTGAGAAAACCAAACAAAACCCTTGGTCTTCATAACTAGCCTAATACCATCACAAGACAATATACATCTTTGTAAATATTGGAGAGATCCCTCTCCGGATTAAGGAGGGCTAGATCCTAGAATCCCAAAGTTGGTTGAAATGATGTTAACTCTGTGATCAGACTTTGCCAATCTTGCTTGTTACAGAGACCTAACATTTCTGGCGACTCCGCTGGGGAAAACCTAGAGTCTTTTACATTCAAATCTATTTCAAATCTATTCATAAAGAAGCTTGCGTTGGGGTTCATAGAGCACTTTCTTTATTAGCCAGCTTGAGCCACCAGAAACTAACATTTCTGGCGACTCCGCTGGGGACTCAACCCAGAAACTTCATAACATTTTGAGAGTCAAAAGAAGCCTTTTCAAGCACTACCAAGAAATGGTAATCAAGATGAAGATCAATTGAATCAGTGACAAACTAGGTCAATCCTAGGATTCTTTTAAGTTTTTATCTAACCTTGGAAAATCAGCTAGCTTAGCCACAAGGATAGACTGTCTTTGTTTCATAACCGTAGCTAAGTTTTGAGGCAAAGTTAGGACATTCTTTTAAACCACAAATATAAACAATTCAGAAAATACCAAAAACATTTCAGATTGGTAGTAAAACACTAGTTTTGATATCTTGTATACGTCTTTGATGTGTTTTACCCTATACTATTAGACAGAGTCTGGAAAGGGCCAGGTAGCCTCTGGATCTCATCCCCTTTAGGGGTGACATATCTGGTGAATGCCCTCCCAGTCAATCTCTGGTTAGAGTTTGTTGTGTTTTGAGATATCCTTGAAAAGAATTGTTTCACAAACATTGTGGTGGACAGTGCACTCCTTTGAAAACACTCTGAACCTTCCACCTGGTGACTCCACCATCCTGTACAGACCTTAAGACTCCACTGGGAAGAACCCTTATCATTATAACGACATTCAAACTCAGTTAGAGGACTGCAGGATTCGAATTGAGAAAACAGATTAGTTAACCGTCTAAAGATTGTCATATCTGGTTGAACTTCTCTTGTTTAGTTGGGTCTAAACATATAAACATTGTGGCTCTTAAAAAGATTCACACTAGAGCCCATCCTGACCCAGATCCTCCTGAAATAGTTGATAACCCAGAAAGAATTCTTAGGAAGTCTCCTAGGATACAATCTTTAACTATTTTCAGACCACCCCTAAGAGCAAATTCAGTCCCTGAAAACCTTTCAGCTCTTAATGAATCACAAATTGACTTATTAAACCCATTCAGAACTAGGTCATTTGGTGATTTAGATCAGTTAGAGTCTGAGCCTACACTTTCATCCCCCGAAACAAGTGAAACTCTTGAGAATAGAGAATCAACACCTCCTGATTTATATTTCTTACATAATCTAGGTGTCTCTCATCCGAGATCAGCTCAGAGTTCTACTGTTGTTCCATCCACTTCTGTTCATCTTTCATCCACTGTTCAAACCACTCCACTTCAACCCACACCTCCTCTTGTAAATCCACCCCCACCACATATCATGGTAGCATGGTATGCTCCCTTAGTCCTTCATGTACCATTAGTAAATCTTCCACAAGATTATCAGTCCAAAATTCCATTATATGATGCTAACAATACCATAACAGCATCTCAACATGTGGACAAGATGAATGACTACTTTGACAGAAATGAAATTGATAATGAATCTGTCAAAATCAGACTGTTTGCTCAAAGTTTGGGGGGAGAAGTGAGAAAATGGTTTAAAGGTTTAACCCCCCATAGTATTAACGATCTCCAAGCCTTCCATCAAACATTCTTAAACAAATGGGAAGTAAGTAAAAACCCTCTCCAAGTCCTTGCCGACTATAACAATCTCCATAGGAACCTTGGGGAAAGTGTGCAGGCTTATTGTACCAGATTTAACAGCGTGTATAATGCACTTTCCCCTGAACTGAAACCTCCTCAGGGATCAGCTTTAAACAAATTCCCTGAAGGGTTTGATACAGACATGACTTATTCACTCAGGGAAAGAGTCTTTGCAACCCTTGAAGATATGCAAAGAGGTGCTCTTTCTGTGGAGGTGAACCTCATGGAGAAGAGAGCAAGGATCAAAGCTGAAAAGAGAGTATCTTTCAGAGAGGAATCCACCCCTTCCACTTCAAGCTCGAAGATGGAAAGAATGATGGAAGAATTGATGAATAAAATGAGCATTCTAGAGAGAGCACAAGCAAGTCTAAATCAAAACGCTCCTCAAAACAGAAACCAAAACCAGAATCAGAATCTTAGAAGAAATTAGCCTCCAAATAGACCCAGGGAAGATGATCAACAGGTCATTCCTCCCTTTCATCAGAACTTTTTAAGTGAGGTTGAACAAACAGATCAAATAACAGAGGAAGATGATATAAACTTATTTGGGGTAGATGATGATGACTTTGAGGTCCATTATGATAAAAAACAAGGTCTTTATACACCTTATGATGACAGAAGAAATGATAATGAGAATAGCTATCAGAACATGGAGAACGATGTCATAGAGCCTTTAAGGGAGTATGAACTCAGAAGTAGATCTAATCAACAAACCCCCAATAGTAAAACCTCTGACAAACCTCCTCAAAACAGCACTGCAACCAAGTCTAAAACAATCAAACAAAAGGACAAAATGGTGGTTGTTGATTCTGGTAATGATAAAGAGAAAGACACTCAAAATATCGAAAAACAGAGTGCCAACGTTAGTAGTGCTAGCACCTCAGTTAGTACTCCTGGAAAGACAACTGTTTCCACTGTAGATAAACCAAATCAACAGGCTGTCATTGCTGATAAAGTGGCAGTAAACAAGGCTGAAGTCAATGCTTTGAAGAGTCAAAACCTTTTTAGCCTAGAACAGGAAATCTCAAAGATCAAAATCTCTGTTCCTTTGACTGAGTTAGCTGCCCAACATGTATATAGGTCCAAAATTTTGAAGGCTTTAAACTTAGAAGAAAATGAAGATACTCTCAATCTTAGTGACGACCAACCAGAGCTTATTTTTGGCCCAAAGATTGAAGGAAAGTTCCAAGAAGGTCCTATCCCTCCCTTTTATGTAAGCCTAAACATTCATGAGAAAATTTTGCATAATGCTATGCATGACTCAGGTGCTTCCCATAATTTAATGCCAAAAGCTGTAATGGAAGGCCTGGGTCTTGAAATTACCAGACCTTAAAAAGATCTGTACTCCTTTGACTCAAGCAGAGTTAAGTGTCTAGGATTGATTAAAGATCTCTGTGTTAATTTAGCCCAAATTCCAGCCAAATGTTTAGTCATGGATGTTGTTGTGGCTGATGTCCCCCAAAAGTATGGAATGCTTTTATCACGATCTTGGGGGGCTAAGTTACAGGGGACCATGCAAATGGACATGACCTATGCAACTATCCCTGTTTTCAATCAGACTAGGAAGCTTTATAGGGAATCCCACATGCAGTACACAGTAACAAGTCAGGATCGGCCTCAAAACTCCCCTCTCTATGCTATAAACACGAGCCTTGATTCTTTTATCATGTTTAATAATGAACCACTCACAGAGCAAATTATTTCAACAGAATCCATGGCTAAGATGAAAGAGGATGAAAACAACGCTAAAGTGTCGAATCAGTCTATTGTGTCTGAAGATCCTAGCAAACTAAACTCAGATCTTGAACTGCAAGTTATCAATCCTTTGAACTTAAAACTTGACAGTCAGAAAGGCAGTCCTCAACCCGATGAGAAACTTGAGGAATCAAATGATACAAAGTCCATACACCAAACTGAAAATCTACCTCTCTGGACTATGTATTTTGATGGGTCATGCACCAAAACAAATGCTGGTGCAGGTGTCTGGATCACTAACACTGAAAATAATCATACAGAATGTATCTCCTGCAAATTAAACTTTCAGTGTTCCAACAACATAGAAGAATATGAATCCCTTCTCTTAGGCTTGCATCTTTTGAAAAAACTAGGTGCCAAGAGAATCGATGTTTATGGAGATTCTGAATTAATCATTAGGCAAGTTAATGGGGAGTATAATGCAAATCACCCAAGACTTAGGGCCTATAGGAATGATGTCATTGATCTTTTGAAAACATTTGAGGAGTCCTCTTTATCTTTTGTCCCAAGAGAAAGAAATATTGCAGCCCATAATTTAGCCTTTGCTGCTAGAACCTGCCCGATGCTGTATGATGACACCTCTCAGATAAAATTCAGACCAGCTATCCCAGATAACAAGAAATATTGGCAGGTATTTGATGGAGATAAACAAATAGAAGACTTCATGCAATTCAGAAATGAGTTTGAACCCCATAGTTCAGATTCAGACTATGATACAGACTGCAGTGAAGAAAATTTTCTTGGTGAAGAAGAACCATCTCCACAGCTGGTAGATATAGACCTTCAGACTATCACACCTACACACCAAACAGAGTTAAGTTCGAAACTTGAAATAGAAGAAATGGAAACTCTGCATTCTAAAGATGATAGTCTGCCCAAGGGTTTGGCCCCTCTAGAAGAACTATTTGATTTTGATGATGTGGCCAACAAACCGAAACTGGAACCTGTAGAAACTGAAGTGGAGGAATGTAATATAGGCAGTGAGGAAAAACAGAAATTGATCAAGCTGTCTAAAACCTTGCCAGCTCACATTAAACTCAAATACTTAGAGCTGTTCAAAGAGTTTTCTGATGTTTTTGCGTGGAGTTATGAAGATCTCAAATCCTATGACACTGAAATAATACGGCACAAAATCCCTCTTAAAGAAAACCAAAAACCATTCAAACAAAAACTGCGCAGAATCAACCCTGTCCAGTTTCCATTGGTTAAGAAGGAAATCATGAAGATGCACGATGCTGGTATTATTGTCCCTATTAGATATTCTGAGTGGGTATCTAATCTGGTGTCAGTTAGGAAAAATACTGGAGAAATCAGGCTTTGTATAGACTTCAGGAATTTAAACAAAGCTTCATTGAAAGACAACTACCCTTTACCCAAGATGGATCATATTTTGCAAAGGGTGGTGGGGTCTAAAAGAATTTCTTTGTTGGATGGCTATTCAGGGTATAATCAAGTCCTAGTCCACCCTGATGATCAATTAAAGACAAATTTTACTACACCATGGGGCACTTTCATGTATGTGAAAATGCCTTTTGGTTTAATGAATGCTGGAGCAACCTTTCAGAGAGCCATGGACATAGCATTCTCGGAAGAATTAGGCTTCTTCATCATTATCTATCTTGATGATGTAACTGTGTTTTCAAAAACAGATGAAGAACACTTAGAACATTTGAGGAAAGTTTTCGAGAAGTACAGAAGGTTTGGGATATCTTTGAACCCCAAGAAGACATTATTTGGTCTCCAATAAGGTAAGCTTCTTGGGCATATCATTTCAGAGCAGGGCATAAAGATAGATCCCATGAGGATTGAGGCCATATTGCAAATCTCCCATCCTCGAAATATCAAAGAGTTGCAGTCTTTCATTGGAAAGATAAACTTTTTGAGAAGGTTCATCCCCAACTTGGCTGAGCTCCTTAGGACTATCACAAACATGTTGAAGAAGGAGCAAGGGGTAAAATGGACCTCCGAAGCAAAGAAATCCTTTGAACTGGTTAAACAAGCGCTAACCAAAACACCGGTTCTCATAAGTCCTGATTTTTCAAAGGATTTTTATATCTTCTCATTTGCATCAGAACATACTATAGCTGCTGTCCTTTTACAGAAAAATCCACAAGGGCAAGAGCAGCCCATTGCATTCTTTAGCAAGGCATTGTGGGATGCCCCTTTGGGGTATAACATTATGGAAAAACAGGCTTTTTCTTTGGTAAAAGCTTTAAAAGACTTCAGGGTATACATCCTTCACTCACATATCATTGCCTTTGTCCCAAATTCGGTTGTAAAAGACATTTTAACCCAGGATCCAGATGGTAAGAGAGGTAAGTGGATTTCTGTTATTCTTGAATATGATTTAGAGATTAAACCCACTAAGCTTATCAAAGGTCAGGGTCTAGCTAGGTTAATGGCTTAATCAAATTGTGAAGTTCTTGATATTAATATGATTAATGCTTTGGATGACCAAGAAGAATTCTCAACTCCCATTGTTGAAGATTATTTTGCGAATTCTCCTTGGTATACTGATATTGTTTATGTTTTGCTTAATTTAAACACACCTCCTGGTTTATCCAAAACAAAGGCAAGATTCCTAAGGTTAAAAGCTGTAAACTATTGCATTATTGATAAATGTCTTTATTGGAAAAATGCTAGTGGTATATTGCTCAAATGTTTGCCTGAGTTTGATGCAGAAAAGATTAAGCAAGAATTCCACGAAGCAGAGTGTGGAGGCCATCTGTACTGGAAGTCAACAGCCAACAAAATTTTGAGGGCTGGTTACTATTGGCCTACTCTTTTTCCTGATGTGCACAAACTTACAACCACTTGCCATAAATGCCAATTGTTCGAGGGCAAGAGAAAATTACTACCCCTTCCTCTGCATCCAATTACTGTTGAAGCCCCTTTTCAACAGTGGGGACTTGACTTCATAGGAGAAATCCATCCATCATCTTCTTCTCAACACAGGTGGATCCTTACTGCCACAGACTATTTCACTAAGTGGATAGAAGCCATTCCTTGTAGACAGGCCAATGATTCAGTTATCATTAAATTCATAGAAACCAATATCCTCTCCAGATTTGGCTGTCCTACCAAGATCATTACAGATAATGCAGCAGCATTTGGATCAAAGAGAATGGTAGAATTCTGTCACAAATACCAGATAGCATTGGGGCACTCCACAGCCTATTACCCTCAAGGTAATGGACTTGCAGAGTCTTCCAAAAAAAGCTTAGTGAACATAATAAAGAAACTGTTGGAAGGCAACAAGAAGTCTTGGCACACAAAGCTGATCCATGCACTTTGGGCTGACAGATTGAATTTGAAGAAATCCATTGGTATGTCACCCTTCCATCTTGTGTATGGTACAGATGCAATTTTTCCTAACAGCCTTGGTGTACCAGTTATGAAGTTAATTCAAGAGCTCCAAACTGAAGAAGATGACATAATCAGAAGAATAAGTCAGACCATTCATCTTCAGCAAACCAGGGAGGAAGTGTACAACAAAGCATTGCAGAAGCAAGACAATATCAAGAAGATATTTGACAGAAGAACAAAGGCCAGCAATTTCAAAATTGGGGACAAAGTCTTAAAGTGGGACTCAAAGAGGGAAGACAAGGGAAAACATGGTAAATTTGACAATCTGTGGCTTGGCCCTTACTCCATTCATTCAGTTGTTGGAAACAATGCATTTTTCTTACAAGAGCTGAATGGAGCAGAATTGTTTGGGGGTCCTGTCAATGGCAAGATGCTTAAGCATTACCTGTCTTAAATTATTCCATGTTTGAAGCCTTTTTACCTTTTTTTTTTCGCTGTAAATATTTCATCCACCATTGCATTTAAAGTTATGAAAAATCAAAAAATACAAAAAACAAAGAAAGAAAGAAAAGAGAGTAGAAATGAAAACAAGAAAGGAAAAGCCCCATGCCAAAAAAGAGAAATGAATCTGAAAGTGTGCAAGCTTAAATGCCACTCCTTGAAACACACTTCTAATTGGTCAAACTGTTTAATCTTGACTAATTAGCTTTCAATTTTCTGCTGATAGGATAGCAAATTTGATTTGCCAAACTGTTTAATCTTGGCTTATCAGTAGATAGAGTAGGGTAGAAATGAAGGTTCAAACAAAATCAAAATCTGAACCAAAGTTTCCAAAGAGATGACTCAAGGCTACTCTAATTTCTGAGTCAAAGAAAAAAGACCTGGTTCTAATCCGCTCAAAACTTGAACCAGAGGAAACATAAAGATAGCTCACTGAAAAGAAAAAAACAGAGTTGTAAAGATAAGAGAAGGCCATAATGAGAAATTTTCAGATCTTAAGCCTTCTGTTTTGATTTAAATTTTTCTGCAAATAATAATCTATGTGCAGCTTGTCTTTATGCCATAGATCATAGCAAGTCAAACAGCTCAATCTTGACTTGGCTATTTTTAAATTTCCGCTGTAGAATTTAGTGAATAAAAGTTTGTTGGACTGTTTAATCCCAACAAACAGTAGAATAGGTAGAGGAATATCTGAGCTCAACTGTTTAATCTGAGTTCAGGGAGAAATAAGGAGTAGAAGTAGATTAGATTTCCTTTTTTCAAAAGAATAAAATGTTGTGTAAAGAGTTTTCCAATCCAAGTGCACTCTGATGAAGAAAAAAAGTTAGATCAGTAGGATTGGGGTAGGTAGAAGTTGTATTGATGAAATTCATCTCTCTTTCATGACTGACATTATTTTGTCCAGAAGAAAAGCAAGAGCAAGTGATGGGTCAGACACCAGTCAGCATCCCAGAGAAATCAAGTCTGAATTCTTGATGTCTTCAAGAAGACACCATCCCCAAGTGGAGCCACTGTTAGCCACCTATATTTTTCAATTATATCAGTTGGTGGCTAAATATTCTTTGCAGACTTCAAGAAACAAATTCAATCCTGAAACTTGTTGGTGCTTGAAGACTGTTGGTAAGATCACAAACTGCTGGTTGGTTCTTCATACTTTTCCTTCTCCCCAGCCTCTGATTCACCAAGAAAATCCAAGTCAAGTATTGCTGCATCCTCCTCCTTTTTCCCCTCCCTTTCCTCCATTTTTACCTTCATCCTCCAATTGCCTTTTCTTCATAAAAAATCCCACTAAATCATGTATTACCCCTTATTCCTCCATTAATTTCTTTTTCCCAAGGTTAAAAACCCACTTTTTGACCTATCGGAACCTTTCTCCTTTTTCAAAAATCAGTTAAAAACCATAGAAAAACATATGTTTCTATGCGTTAGGCTTTAGCCCCTCAGGCTAAGCTCCTGCTTTCTCTCCATCCATATGTCCCCACGCCAGAACCGTGTGCTAAGTCCGCTGGGCGCTTAACTCTTGGAATTGATTTATTACCCGAAAACATTGAAAAACCTTTGTTAAACGCAAAATCGGGTTTTATTTTATTTTTCATAAAGTTCCCCACCGAAGAAATTACATTAAAACTCGACCGTCGATCTGTCCCACGGATCAACGGTGCGGAGTGTACCCCATACCCTGGTGGACCCCCCCTTTTCCCCCCGCGCTCATTTTCAAAACCGTGGTATGTATCCCGCACCGCTTTCCGCGTTAAATGGTTTTCCCCCCGTCGGCCAGCGATCCCACACGCTGGCCGACGCGTGTCCGCCACTTCATTCCAAAACCGCCGTGCAATGGCCATCGCCCACGCGTTAAACCTCGTCCCTTGACCCTGCAGCGGGATTCACCCCCGCCGTCAGATCTGGGCCCTCCCATCCGACGGTCCCTGATCGCCTTTCCCGCTCACTCTTTAACGAACTTGCCCGTTGATTAAATCTTCCCCGGCGCATTCAAGAGCCGATCCCCACCGTCGATCTCCGCAGATCGACGGCTCTCATTTTTTCTCCTGATTCCGTCGCACGGTCCATCTTTTCCTCCGTTGACTGTTCAAAACACCCCCGACCGTTGATCGCCATACGATCAACGGCTCTGATCGCTCCTTTCTCTCGCATGCCTTCCGATGCAGTCTATCCATATAACGCAGGATTTTCTCATTTTTCTCGTATTTTGCAGGGAAAGGTCGTTTGTTCGTGTTTTAAACAAGGTTCTCAGACCAGGAGGGTGACGATCCTCTATGTCTAAATTTCTCTATAGAAATCACCAGCAAGGTCATTTTTCACGTTTCATCGGTGTTCCTAACGGCACTGATGCCTTTTTCTACCTACACAGCCCTGCTCAGCAAAGAATACCCGCAAAAACAACACAGAGGAAGAGTATCGGGCTTTGAAGAAAGAATGAACCAGAGCAACAGTTTTGTGAATAGATTAACGGGGATTACGGCCAAGACGGTTATCAAAATGCCTAATCCCCGGCTTAGAACAAAGATTAAAGAAAAACCTAAAAGTGTTCATCAGGCAGATCGCCTCCACCGCCATACTTTGAGGCGAATTGATTCCTCAACCACCACGGTGCCACCTATTGCCTCAGAATGCTCAATCAAAGGATGAATTTATTGAACAAGATCAGATATTATGCCTTGGAACAACCAAAGAAGTTATTACTGCACCAGATGTAATGACAAAATGTTTGCAGAATAACCCTAACAGTATGCAGAGCCTCAAAGGTCAACACAAGCTCCTTTCGAGCTTACTTCATCAGTGTAAACGCATTAATGCAATGTAACACCTGTAGAATTTCTTCATCGAGCCTCACGGGGTCAGGAAGACATTAATTCTGCATTGATTGTGTTTGAGATCTTTTTATCAGATCTCACCTCCTCATCCTTCTATAAATACTCCAGAAGAAGATGAGTGAGGGGTTGGATTTTTTGGTTGTCAATGTAATTGCTGAAGCACTGTAGTTGTTTCTGAGTAGAAAACTCTTGACTGTAAATAGTGGTTTCATGGGCCCTTGGAGCTCTGCTTCTAATAGATAGGTTAGGTTGTGAAGAGAGGTGAATTAAAACATTGGATTTGAAGATTGTAACCGGTTTGAAGCAATCAATACAAGCTGATTTATGGGATCCTGGTCTATGCTGATGGTGATGTTATTCTCACTGTAACTTGTCATTTTATTTCTGTTTTCAATTTGTTTCATTTTCCACTATAAAGAACAGTTTAAACAGTGTTAGATTTTGCTGCATATCAGTGACCTTCTCTGGCTGAAAAATCTTTATCCCAATTTTTTCTTCTAATTGTGTTATTTAGAAATGATTTAATTCAGTCTAAGCATAGAGATGCTGGTGTTCCCTCATCTTTTCGTCACTGCTGAATGTTATTTTTAAATGTTACTTTCATATATGTTGTGTAAGGAATGAATTGAGGAAATCAAAGGTTAGCCCTGAGTCCCTTTCTTGCTTGCTCGACTATTTGATTGTTTCCCTTAAGAATGTGTCAAAATCTGACTAGTTTCGAAGTACTTATCAGATCTTGGGCTATTATGTGTTATCTTTGTGATTGTCTTGGAAGTAACTAAGTAAAGAAGAACTAAGATGAGGAGAAAGGTGAGCCCTGCCCGCTAGTTTCTGCTCCAAAGGTTGCCTCCAAGTTTCCCTTCGTTTTTAATTTGTGTTCTATTAGAAGTGTATCAAAGGCTGGATAGTTTCAAAGTACTTACCAGATCCTAGTTTTCTTCTATGTTTTTCTTAAGTGCCTGGTCAAAGGCTGGCTAGTTTCAAAGTACTTACCAGATCCTGGGCTACTCTTTGTTCTGCATCTGTTAATTCCCTTTCTTTTTGTATCACCCCATTCCATAAATCAAACTTCAAAGAGATCCTTAGGCCTAGACGACTTGCCCCATAGATTACTCTTGAACCTGGATGTTTCAATTAAATTCTCTGATGACTCCATAGCCCAATGGATTGGAAACTTGACATCATCTTTCTTTAGAATCAAAGCTTATTCTGTTCACTTGCAACTTCTCACCTTTGAACCTATTTTCATATAGATCTTTCCGTCTCAGACAGAAACTATGTTCAACCATCTGAGAAAACCAAACAAAACCCTTGGTCTTCATAACTAGCCTAATACCATCACCCTAAACTTCAAAGACAATATCCATCTTTGTAAATATTGGAGAGATCCCTCTCCGGATTCAGGAGGGCTAGAACCTAGAATCCCAAAGTTGGTTGAAATTATGTTAACTCTGTGATCGGACTTTGCCAATCTTGCTTGTTACAGAGACCTAACAGGTAGGGCTAGTCCTCCTTCAATTGATAATATCAGTTCTTCCCAACTAGTCTACTGTTGGGCAAGACTATAACTCACTAACAATCAGATTAAGAAATGGTGGCTTACCACCATGTCTATATGATGATACTTTCTTATACTTCGGGCGACATCATGCAATAATAAATTTAAATATTCAGGAAGGTTTACAGTACATTTTTTCTTTAATAGTGCTAATAACTTAAGGTGGCGAGGTCTTACCACATCTTTTCTTCCATCGCATGTTATGTAGCTCTTTACTACTTTCGCCAATTTTGTCCGTGGTTCTCCCAACGTCACCAGCTGATCTCATTTCCCTTTGAAAACCAGGGTTTTCCCTTCATCCTGTAAAATTTTCATGGCTTCTTGAAGCTTCACTTTCTTATGGGTCCATATGGTTCCTTCCGCTGGCAGACCAGATACCTCAGTGATTATTGAGTATGTTACTGCTATCTGCCTACCTCTAACCATGGAGTAACCTTCCTACAAATTTTTTAAAAATTCAATGGCTACCGTTTCATGAGGTTGTTGCAGTCTTGTGAGGTAGGTAATCCACCCTACTCTCTCCAGAATTTCCCGTGCAACGTTAGAAACAACTAGCACTTGTGGCTCACTAAAAATTGGTCATCCTCCCATTCTGTCTGCACACTGTTAATTATTCACAAATGCACAACAATGTAATGGAACATCACAGCACAACACCTTGTGTATATCGAAACAATCCCATTAAGATTTTACTATTATCGGGAATGTTGGAAATGTTGTCATTGATGGCAAAAGAGGCAGTAGAGGCAAAGACAGACAAAGGACAACATAGATGGCAAAGGAGACAGGCGAAAGAAGACTGCTGAAATGAAACAGTCGAGCAATAGAGGACGCAGAGACATAGAAAGGAGGAAGAACCAGAGGAGTTAGAGCAACAGAGGCGGAGACAGAGAATACAGAGGCAGAGATGAAATAGTCGAGCAGCAGAGGCAGAGGTAGAGAATACAGAGGCAGAGTTGTTAACAAGCAGTGAAATGATAAGGCAGAGGTGGAACCGAGGCTCTGTGTATAAGGGGTAATACCAAGAATTAAACAATAAAAATCTAATACAGTTAGGTGTTAAACCTTATGATAGCGTTATATTAAAATAGCAATGAAACAGGGTTCATATATATCAAAGTACTGAAGAAAGATATATAACGAAATCAAGAAGGGTTATATATATTATAGTTTGAACAGAGCTTATATGTATATGTATATAACGAAGGCGCGAAATTCTTTATTGAAGTGGAACCATGAATTGAATCGGAACCCTAAGTGTAAGCAGTAAAACCAGAGGTAAGCAAACTGGCAGTATCGCACGGTGTCAAAAATGGTAAGTGGAATTCTCAAAATGAACGCGATATATGTAATTGATGGCCACGTGTCCTAAAGCGGTTTCCAAATACAAATTTCTTCACGTGAATTTGGAGCGTTAATGCTCGGAAATTGAAAAAATGCAATAAGCGTTCTATCTGTCTGATCAAAGGTGTTGGGGAATTAACGACGGTCACGATCGCACGATGGACGAGAGTTAACCTGAGAAAAGTAGTTGTGGGGCCGAAATTTTAATCTAATATATGGTTTTGATATTCAATGGGTGATATATATTTATATACTATGATAAAGTTGAAACTTATGTGAAATGAGGTGTGGGTTGGAATTATATTAAAGTTAATACATTGGTCTTCACACTGGTCGAGAATTATATATATATGTTAATACATATTGGTTGGTACGATATAATGGAACCATAGGCATGGAAGGGTATGGAGTTAGTTGATAGTGCGGTGGTGGCATATATACAAATGCACAAGTAATGCGCTAACCAAATTTGTGGTTTGGACTAATAATACATCATACGAAGGGTAAGCCTGGAGCATATATATATATATATATAGTGGGTCGAACTCCGCCAGGGTGAGAACCTTTGGTTTATTAAGCTATTAAAGGTTGATTTCATATATGTATGTTGAAATGAGTTGGTATGCAGATATATAAGCTGGGGGACCGAAAACCCTATGTTTATGCTTGCATATAAACCAAAGTTAATATGCAAGTGGGACCCCTAAATAAAATTTCGAGAATCATAACCCAAGCTGGAGGATACATAAAGACTGAAGCGGCAAAGTATACATATATATGCAGCACTTTATATATGTAGCACTTTATAAATGAGGGGCCAAAGTATATATATACATATATGTGAAGTGCTCTATTGTTTGGGCCTAATACAAACAAAGTCTTATAAGGTGGGACCCGAGTCACGAATCGCATCGGAGAAAAGTTGGCAGCGAGACATGTTAACCAAAAGTTGCGATTGCGATTGAGTTCCAGACTCGATATGTTTTAAACGATGATTCATATTGATCCGTATTTATGCAGGAACGCAACAGAATAAACACATAACCATAAATACAGAGATGCAGCGGAAATAATGCGTCATTTCATTAATAACAGAAATATGCTTACAAACATAATGGAAATAAAATAGCTAGGGCGCTGGTAGCTATCTCTGAGAAGAGATGTGGCGGCTACAGGCCTCTGAAATGTGTTACAATGAGGCTCGAGGGCCTATTTATTATTGAGAAACAATGTAGAATCTGAAACGTCCAAAAACCTAACTATAGGAGATGAGGCGCCAAAACTGTGGGCGCCTGTTTGGGTAAATTTGTGGTTCAACTTCCTGGGGGCGTAACTTTGGCACCCGATCTCCGTTTGATGCGCTCAATAGCTCGTTAGAAAGATCTATCCAAGGACTACAACTTTCGGGACAAGTAAAACAATACCCAAAAAACGTCGTTTACGGCCTCAAAATGGCTCCGAAAGTTCAGGACCCGAAAAAATGCTAAAAATAGTAAGTTATGCTGCAACTTGAAAACTAAAATAATTGATGATGGGGGTTCAAATGGAATAGGTGGGTGGCCACCAATATCCACCTGGATCATTAAGCCCCCAAAACGGCTCCGAGAGTGGAGGACCCGAAAACCTGCTAAAAATAGTAAGTTGTGCTTAATGTGAAAATCTGCAAGAATTGATGGTGCTGGTCCAAATGGAATAGGTGGGTGGCCACCGATATCCACCTGGATCATTCCTCCCTCCTTAGGAAGCAATGGTCCCCATTGCGTTGAGATCCTCCATGAGATGAGGCAAATTCTGTTGAACTGATTATTAGATGTATTGAAGATGTCATGGACCTGCAGGTGGACATGCTGGATGCATTTAGTAAATTTGGTTTCTTTATCAACATTAGACAGTACATGTTTGGATTTTGTATGTGTAGTTGCAGGATTTATGGCAACATTAGGCGGTGGTGCGTTGGGAGTCAAATCAATGGAGTGCTTGTCCTGACAGTGTAGAGGAACCTTTATGAGTGAGGAGAAACTGTCATCATATTCCTCCATAACTTTTTCCATCTGCTGTAGCCGTGCAAGGGAGCCCTATTTCGAGGTTGTGGCCACAATATTCTTCTTTCCATGTGAGTGAGTCGTAAGGAAAATGAATTACCTGGTTTGGGAAATAATCTTACTGCGTTGTTTTGCAGTAGTCAAAGAGATGACAAGAGGTGGTACTACCTCTGGTATCCTGTACAAGTTATTTCCCAAAGTAATAATAACAGCACGAGGCCTAGACTCATACACAGCATGTCGCCTCCACAAGTATGGTTGGCCCAATAATACATCAGCTACATCAAGAGGAGCAACATCACACACTACCTCATCCGTGAATGGCTTGATACTGTATGGAAGTCGGCACTGCTGGCGGATGCGGAGATCTCTCCCTGGGTGGAGCCACCCGATGGTATATGGCTGCGGGTGTGCTATGGTTGGTAGGCTGAGCCGCTTCACGACGTCTGCTGAAATGAGGTTCTTTTGGCTTCCGCTATCGACGAGAAACTGCAGCGGAGAACCCTTCACCCACATCTGCGACTGGAAGAGGCGCTCCCGCTCCTCTGGATCCTCTGGACCCTCCTTCTGGATCTTGGTGGTGGCAACAATGGCACTGGGATCCACATCAATGATCTGCTTCCCTTTGTCATTGCCTTTGTCTGGTTCTAACTCAGGATCAGAAAATGCATCTGATTCGGGTGCCTTTAGTTCAGCCACCAAAGACTGTTTGGCCCGACACTCGTTTGTGCTGTGAGTGGGGCTGTTATGAAATTCACACCACTTCCCTGTGTCCTTATTTGGATTTGTGGTGTTGTTCTGAGTCGCATTGCTTGGGCCTTGCCCCTTGTTCTTCGATTCAGGGGCACCTTTCGGATTCGCAGATCCAAAGTCTCGCTTCTTCTGCTTAAATTTCTGCTCGATCTTGGCGGCATAGCGATATGCCGTGCCAAGCGATGTAATGTCAAGGAACTCCATTTCCTCCTGAATGTGTTTGTGCAGACAACCACGGTACTTGAGCACCAAATGTCTCTCTGAATCTTTAATACCCAACTTTGTGCGCAAGGTATGGAACAAATTCGTCAATTCATGCACATCTTGATCCTTTTGTTGCCGCAGCGTGGTCCATTGGATGTATTTGTCCTCATAGCTCCCCACAGGGTAATGTTGTTCCTTGATGCCGTCTCGGAATGAATTCCAAGTGGGTGTGGCGAGGGAGAAACGAGAGAGGGTCCCCCCTTCGCCCTCTTGCCCAGCTCCCACGGTAGGTTTTCCCGCGGTCTTTGACACAGGGTGGCTTTGAGGAGTGAAAAAATAATCTTTCTCGGTCGGAAGGAAGTCATGGACCGAAATACCCTTTAAAGACAAATTAATCATCTGTCTGACATACGCATCTATTTTTCTTCAAATGAATTTGAAAGTTTACAGCCTTAAAGGGAGTGGCACCTCGAGTGGTTGTTGGATACGGATGCGCCATATTTGGGCATGCGCCATATGTGGGCGATCGTTGAAGGATTTGAGCAAATTTATCCATCATCACGTTCCTTTGTCTTTCGAGGGCCTCCTCGAGCAATATTTTGATAGGATCTCCTGCTCCCTCATCTTTCTTTTCGTCCCCCATGGGCGTCCGTCGAGGTTTGCGAGGCTGATCTTGCAAAGGTTCCACCAGATCAAGCCCTAGCTCCTTATACCACGACCTCGTTGGGGACATGCAAAGAAAAAAAACAAAAAACGAGACCCACTCTAATACCAGTCAGTTTATGCGAGACGTAACGGGAATAAACACATAACCATAAATACGAAGTCTGCAAATTGGAAATAATCGTCATTTCATTAATATCAAAGAATTGAAATTTGCTTACAGACAGAATGGAAATAAAACTAGCTAGGGCACTGGTAGCTATCTCTGAGAAGAGATGTGGCGGCTACAGGCCTCTGAACTGATTTACAATGAGGCTCGAGGGCCTATTTATTATTGAGAAACAATGGAGAACCCTAAACATCCCAAAAACCTAACCCTAGGAGATGAAGCGCCAAAACTATGGGCACCGTTTGGGTAAATTGGTGTTTCAACTTCCCAGGGACGTAACTTTGGCATACTATCTCCGTTTGACGCACATGATACATCATTAGAAAGCTCTATCCGAGGACTACAACTTTCGGGATGAGTAAAACAATACCCAAAAACATCGTTTAGGGCCTCAAACGGTTAGAGTTCGGGACCCGAAAAACTGCTAAAAATAGTAAGTTTTGTTGCAACTTGAAAACTGAAAGAACTGATGATGGGGGTTCAAATGGAATAGGTGGGTGGCCACCAATATCCACCTGGATCATTAAGCCCCCAAAACGGCTCCGAGAGTGGAGGACCCGAAAACCTGCTAAAAATAGTAAGTTGTGCTGAATGTGAAAATTTGCAAGAATTGATGGTGCTGGTCCAAATGGAATAGGTGGGTGGCCACCGATATCCACCTGGATCATTCCTCCCTCCTTAGGAAGCAATGTTCCCCATTGCGTTGAGATCCTCCATGAGATGAGGCTGAACTGAGTATTAGATGTATTGAAGATGTCATGGACCTACGGGTGGACATGCTGGATGCGTTTAGTAAATTTGGTTTCTTTATCAGCCTTAGACAATACATGTTTGGATTCTGTATGTGTAGTTGCAAGATGTATGGCAACATCAGGCGGTGGTGCGTTGGGAGTCAAATCAATGGAGTGCTTGTCCTGACAGTGTAGAGGAACCTTTATGAGTGAAGAGAAATTGTCATCGTATTCCTCCATAACTTTGTCCATCTGCTGCAGTCGTGCAAGGGAGCCCTGTTTCGAGGTTGTGGCCACAATATTCTTCTTTCCATGTGAGTGAGTCATAAGGAAAATGAATTTCCTGGTTTGGGAAACAATCTTACTGCGTTGTTTTGCAGTAGTCAAAGAGATGACAGGAGGCGGTACTACCTCTGGTATCCTGTACAAGTTATTTCCCAAAGTAATAATAACAGCATGAGGCCTAGACTCATACACAACATGTCACCTCCACAAGTATGGTTGGCCCAATAATACATCAGCTACATCAAGAGGAGCAACATCACACAATACCTCATCCGTGAATGGCTTGATACTATATGGAAGGCGGCACTACTGGCGGATGCGTAGATCTCTCCCTGGGTGGAGCCACCCGATGGTATATGGCTGTGGGTGTGCTATGGTCGGTAGGCCGAGCCGCTTCACGACCTCTGCTGAAATGAGGTTCTTTTGGCTTTCTCTATCGATGAGAAATTGCAGCGGAGAACCCTTTACCCACATCTGCGACTGAAAGAGGCACTCCCCCTCCTATGGATCCTCTGGACCCTCCTTCTGGATCTTGGTGGTGGCAAAAATGGCACTGGGATCCGCATCAATGATCTGCTTCCATTTTTCATTGCCTTTTTCTGGTTCTAACTCAGGATCAGAAAATGCATCTGATTCGGGCGCCTTTAGTTCAGCCACCAAAGACTGTTTGGCCCGACACTCGTTTGTGCTATGAGTGGGGCTGTTATGAAAGTCACACCACTTCCCTGTGTCCTTCTTTGGATTTGTGGTGTTGTTCTGAGTCGCATTGCTTTGGTCTTGCCCCTCGTTCTTTGGTTCGGGGGCACCTTTCAGATTCGCAGATCCAAAGTCTCGCTTCTTCTGCTTAAATTTCTGCTCGATCTTGGTGGCATAGCGATATGATGTGCCAAGCGATGTAATGTCGAGGAATTCCATTTCCTCCTGAATGTGTTTATGCAGACAACCACAGTACTTGAGCACCAAATGTCTCTCCGAATCTTTAATACCCAACTTTGTGCACAGGGTATGGAACATATTCGTCAGTTCGTGCACATATTGATCCTTTTGTTGCCGCATCGTGGTCCATTGGATGTATTTGTCCTCATAGCTCCCCACGGGGTAATATTGTTCCTTGATGCCGTCTCGGAACGAATTCCAAGTGGGTGTGGCGGAGAACAGAGAGGGTTCCCCTTCGCCCTCTTGCTCACGGTAGGTTTCCCACCAGTCTTTGACATGGGGGGCAGCTTTGAGGAGTGCAAAAATAATCTTTTCTCGGTCAGAGAAGTCATGGACCGAGAAATACCCTTCCAAAAAATTTAACCATCTATCTACAGCGTCTGCATCTATTTTTCCTTCAAATATAGGAATGTCAAAGTTTACCTGTACCTTGAAGGGAGTGGTGCCTCCAGAGTGGCTGTTGGATGCATATGCGCCATATGTGGGCAGTCGTTGAAGGATTTGAGCAAAGTTATCCATCATCACGTTCCTTTGTTTCTCGAGAGCCTCCTCGAGCAGTATTTTGATAGGATCTCCTGCTCCCTCGTCTTTCTTTTCTTCCGCTATGGGAGGTCGTCGGGGTTTGCGAGGCTGATCTTGCAAGGGTTCAACCAGATCGAGCCCTAACTCCTTATACCCTGACCGCGTTGGGGACATGCAAAGAAAAACAAAGAAAGAGCAGACCCGCTCTGATACCACTGATCCGGATTTATGCAGGAACACAACAGAATAAACACATAACCATAAATACAGAGATGCAGCGGAAATAACACTTCATTTCATTAATATCAAAGAACTGAAATTTGCTTACAGACAGAATGGAAATAAAACTAGCTAGGGCACTGGTAGCTATCTCTGAGAAGAGATGTGGCGGCTACAGGCCTCTGAACTGAGTTACAATGAGGCTCGAGGGCCTATTTATTATTGAGAAACAATGTAGAACCCTAAACATCCCAAAAACCTAACCCTAGGAGATGAAGCGCCAAAACTATGGGCCCCGTTTGGGTAAATTGGTGTTTCAACTTCCCAGGGACGTAACTTTGGCATACTATCTCCGTTTGACGCACATGATACATCATTAGAAAGCTCTATCCGAGGACTACAACTATTAAGACAAATTAGATGATCCAATTCGCTGGTAAAACGATACCCAAAAAACGTCGTTTAGGGCCTCAAAACGGCTCCGGAAGTTCAGGACCCGAAAAACTGCTAAAAATAGTAAGTTATGCCGAAACTGAAAAACTGAAAGAGACAATGGTGGGGGGCCAAGTGGAATAGGTGGGTGGCCACCAAAATCCACCTGGATCATTAAGCCCCCAAAACGGCTCCGAGAGTGGAGGACCCGAAAACCTGCTAAAAATAGTAAGTTGTGCTGAATGTGAAAATCTGCAAGAATTGATGGTGCTGGTCCAAATGGAATAGGTTGGTGGCCACCGATATCCACCTGGATCATTCCTCCCTCCTTAGGAAGCAATGGTCCCCATTGCGTTGAGATCCTCCATGAGATGAGGCAAATTCTGTTGAACTGAGTATTAGATGTATTGAAGATGTCATGGACCTGCGGGTGGACATGCTGGATGCGTTTAGTAAATTTGGTTTCTTTATCAGCCTTAGATAGTACATGTTTGGATTCTGTATGTGTAGTTGCAGGATGTATGGCAACATCAGGCGGTGGTGCGTTGGGAGTCAAATCAATGGAGTGCTTGTCCTGATAGTGTAGATGAACCTTTATGAGTGAGGAGAAATTGTCATCGTATTCCTCCATAACTTTGTCCATCTGCTGCAGCCGTGCAAAGGAGCCCTGTTTCGAGGTTGTGGCCACAATATTATTCTTTCCCTGTGAGTGAGTCGTAAGGAAAATGAATTTTCTGGTTTGGGAAACAATCTTACTGCGTTGTTTTGCAGTAGTCAAAGAGATGACAGGAGGCGGTACTACCTCTGGTATCCTGTACAAGTTATTTCCCAAAGTAATAATAACAACACGAGGCCTAGACTCATACACAGCATGTCGCCTCCACAAGTATGGTTGGCCCAATAATACATCAGATACATCAAGAGGAGCAACATCACACAATACCTCATCCGTGAATGGCTTGATATTGTATGGAAGGCGGCACTGCTGGCGGATGCGGAGATCTCTCCCTGGGTGGAGCCACCCGATGGTATATGACTGTGGGTGTGCTATGGTCAGTAGGCTGAGCCGCTTCACGACCTCTGCTGAAATGAGGTTCTTTTGGCTTCCGCTATCGACTATAAATTGCAGCGGAGAACCCTTTACCCACATCTGTGACTAGAAGAGGCGCTCCCCCTCCTCTGGATCCTCTGGACCCTTCTTTTCGATCTTGGTGGTGGCAGCAATGGCACTGGGATCTGCATCAATGATCTGCTTCCCTTTTTCATTGCCTTTGTCTGGTTCTAACTCTGGATCAGAAAATGCATCTGATTCGGGTGCCTTTAGTTTGGCCACCAAAGACTGTTTGGCCCGACACTCGTTTGTGCTATGAGTGGGGCTGTTATGAAAGTCACACCACTTCCCTGTGTCCTTCTTTGGATTTGTGATGTTGTTCTGAGTCGCATTGCTTTGGCCTTGCCCCTTGTTCTTCGGTTCGGGGGCACCTTTCGGATTCGCAGATCCAAAGTCTCGCTTCTTCTGCTTAAATTTCTGCTCGATCTTGGCGGAATAGCGATATGCTATGCCAAGCGATGTAATGTCGAGGAATTCCATATCCTCCTGAATGTTTTTGTGCAGACAGTCGCGGTACTTGAGCACCAAATGTCTCTCCGAATATTTAATACCCAACTTTGTGCGCAGGGTATGGAATAGATTCGTCAGTTCGTGCACATCTTGATCCTTTTGTTGCCGCATCGTGGTCCATTGGATGTATTTGTCCTCATATCTCCCCACGGGGTAATATTGTTCCTTGATGCCGTCTTGGAACGAATTCCAAGTGGGTGTGGCGGAGAACAGAGAGGGTTCCCCTTCACCCTCTTGCTCACGGTAGGTTTCCCACCAGTCTTTGACATGGGGGGCAGATTTGAGGAGTGCAAAAATAATATTTTCTTGGTCAGAGAAGTCATGGACTGAGAAATACCCTTCCAGCAAATTTAACCATCTGTCTACGACGTCTGCATCTATTTTTCCTTCAAATATAGGAATGTCAAAGTTTACCTGTACCTTGAAGGGAGTGGCACATCCAGAGTGGTTGTTGGATGCAGATGCGCCATATGTGGGCAGTCGTTGAAGGATTTGAGCAAATTTATCCATCATCGCGTTCCTTTGTTTCTCGAGGGCCTCCTCGAGCAGTATTTTGATAGGATCTCCTGCTCCCTCGTCTTTCTTTTCTTCCGCCATGGGAGGTCGTTGGGGTTTGCGAGGCTGATTTTGCAAGGGTTCAACCAGATCGAGCCCTAACTCATTATACCCTGACCGCGTTGGGGACATGCAAAGAAAAACAAAGAGAGAGCAGACCCGCTCTGATACCACTGATCCGGATTTATGAAGGAACACAACAAAATAAACACATAACCATAAATACAGAGATGTAGCGGAAATAATGCGTCATTTCATTAATAACAGAAATATGCTTACAGACATAATGGAAATAAAATAGCTAGGGCGCTAGTAGCTAACTCTGAGAAGTGATGTGGCGGCTACTGGCCTCTGAACTGTGTTACAATGAGGCTCGAGGGCCTATTTATTATTGAGAAACAATGTAGAATCTGAAACATCCAAAAACCTAACCGTAGGAGATGAGGCGCCAAAACTGTGGGCGCCCGTTTGGGTAAATTGGTGGTTCAACTTCCCAGGGGCGTAACTTTGGCACCCGATCTCTATTTTATGCGCTCAATAGCTCATTAGAAAGATCTATTCGAGGAATAAAACTTTCGGGATGAGTAAAGCGATACCCAAAAAACGTCGTTTAGGGCCTCAAAACGGCTCCGGAAGTTCAGGACCCGAAAAAATGCTAAAAATAGTAATTTATGCTGCAACTTGAAAACTGAAAGAACTGATGATGGGGGTTCAAATGGAATAGGTGGGTGGCCACAAATATCCACCTGGATCATTAAGCCCCCAAAACGGCTCCGAGAGTGGAGGACCCGAAAACCTGCTAAAAATAGTAAGTTGTGCTGAATGTGAAAAGCTGCAAGAATTGATGGTGCTGGTACAAATGGAATAGGTGGGTGGCCACCGATATCCACCTAGATCACATATATGTTTGAGTTCCAGCATCAAAGTGAATAGTTTTACATTGCATCAAAGCGATTCATCGCATCGGCACATCAAAGTGAACAATGTTACATCGCATCGGAGCGATTCATCACATTGGCACATCAAAGTGAACATTGTTACATCGCATCGGAGCGATTCATCGCATCAGCACATCAAAGTGAACAATGTTACATCGCATCGGAGCGATTCATCACATTGGCACATCGAAGTGAATAGTGATTGATCACATTGGAGAAGGAGCAGAGCATCAGAACATATAAATGGAAGTTGTGTTTGCGATTAATCGCAATCAAAAGTATTCGAGAGGTGATACATCGCATCAGAGAATAGAGAAAGTTAGGTGAGTGGGCCCGTAAGGGCATTTTATGTATTAAAATGATCTTTTATCATTATATTGCCGAAAGTTACTTAAGTTATATAACACAGCAATTCATATGTTAAAAATTCCTTATTATTATTATGCCGAGAATTGATTTGCATTATATAAAAAGTGCAGTTACATACATGCAAGAGTTACGCAACAACAATGAACAGAAAGGCATACAAAGAAGAAAAAGACAGACACAGTCACAGAAAAAACAAATACGCAGTGATCCAAGAGGCTGAATGAGTTGAGCTAGAGTTCTCATTGTAATTAAATGTAAATGTTTTAATTGGTTTATATTGTTTGTGATGCATTAGCAAGTATCCTGAAGAGAACAAAAATCCCACTGTAATGTTAAAATTAGCACATACAGTTATATTTTTTCTGAGTGAGCTGGAAAAGAAAAGAGAACGTAGAAGGCTAAGAGGTATGGCTATCCATTTCGAATTCCCTGAGGAATACAAACAATGATAAGGAAATCTCCATAATTAATATCACCTTGATATGCATAGAGATGTTAGAGAGTGAGGATATATAATGCTGAGTATGGAAAATTGAGGCAGAGAAGATAAGGAAGAGAGGAGCAGAAAGAGATGCTACAGAACAGAGTTGATATCTGAGATAAATCAGAAAATACTTTCTTTTGATAAATTGAGGAAGTTGGAGCTTCCTTATCAAGTTGAAGCTTGATAGTTATCAGTTGTAGTTGACTGAGGTTGGAGCCTCCTGTAGGTTGGTGCCTGCAGAAAAACAGTGGTGAGAGGGAGTTGGAGCTTGCCTTTGCATCACAACAATAATAAGATGTGGTTTTCTCCCTTTATGGGTTTCCACTTATATCTATTGTCTCTATGTGTGTTGCCTATGTGTTGATATGATCTACCCAATCTGCTTAATGTTTGTTGCTCTCATAATAAGTTTGGTGTCACATTAATTTAATACTTGCTGCAACATATTAAGACTATTCACATATTAAAGTTGGTTATAAAATTAAGATGTAAATAAGTTTGATGAAAAATTTAAAAAGCTTATGTATGTGTTAAACTGATTCACCGCCCCCCCTCTCAGTTTAACTAAGGATTCAACAATTGGTATCAGAGCTAGTTCCTTTTGTACTAGTTTAACCACTAAAAGGAGATCCTAGGTCCCCAGGATGGCTATTCAAGAAGGAAGCTCAACCAATAAAGCCCCTTTTTTCACCAGTGCTAATTATGCCTTCTGGAAAATCAGAATGAGAGCATACATACTGTCACTAGGAATAGAGGTTTGGGCTGATGTGGAATTTGGATATGCCCCAAAGTCAACTGACCCAGAGAGAGAAGCTAAACAAGAATTTGTAGAAAATACAAAGGCCATGAATGCAATCTTAAATGGACTATGTGAGGCTCAATTTATCAAAGTAATGCACAACAAGACTGCCAAAGATATGTGGGATACTCTTGAAAACATCCATGAGGGAAATAAAAAGGTAAAGACATCCAAACTTCAAGTATATAGAGCTCAGTTTGAAAATTTAAAAATGAATTATGATGAAGATGTTGGAAGCTTCTTCTTAAGAGTTGCAAAAATTGTTAACAATATGAAAGCTCTTGGAGAAACCATACCAGAAATTGTAATTGTACAAAAGATACTAAGATCTCTTCCACCCATTTTTAACCCCAAGGTGTTTGCAATAAAAGAAACAACTGATTGGGAAACCTTGACCATGAACCAGTTACTTGGAAATCTTACAGCCTATGAGATGAGACTCCCACAGAAGAAGCCAAGTGCGAGGGAGGAAGCTTTTAAAATAGAAAAGAAGAAAGAAGAAAAGGAAGATATATGTTCTTGCTCTGATGAAGAAGGGGACAAGTTTGTCAAGAAACTGGACAGAGGCTTAGGTAAATATAAAGGTAAAATTCCATTAAAATGCTTTAACTATGGAAGAGTTGGACACTATGCTGCTGAGTGTCCTCATAAGAAATCAAGGAATCAAGCTCATGAATCTGAAAAAACTACATCAAAGAACTAGAAGAAATGAAAGAAATTCAATAGAAAATCTTACTATGTTCAACAAGACAGCAGTGCATCTGAAGACTCAGATGAACCCTCAAGTGAAGAAGGAACCTTTGAATTCTTATTGATGGCCATAGAAGAACTTGAAGGACTCCTACTATAAGATGAAGAAGAAGGAGAAGTTGACCTTGAGGGGGAGCTAAGAAGTGCCCTGGAGGAGATTGACAGACTCAAATTGAAGTGCAGGAAACAAAAGGACATTATCCTCAAGTATGTAAGAGAAGAGAAAAATTCAGGAGTCCTCATGCAGCTAAAGGTAGAGCTTGAAGAAGCCAAGAAGATAGAAGACATGTTACTTAAGCAAATCAAGGATAAAACTTAGGAACAAGAGAAGTTGGAAGAAGAAGTGGTATGTCTGAGGAAGAAATTAGAAAATGCCCAAAGGAATGTGTCTATAAATCATTCTCAAACAACAAGCTTTGGTAAGTTGAACGAAATTCTAGATGCTAAAAGATCTCCTCTAATAAAGATTGGGATAGGCTATGAAGGAGAATAAAGTAAAAGAAAAGAAAAAGAAAACAAAAATATTATTTTTTTCAAAGAAAAGAAGGCTGATGAAGCAGCTCAAATAATTCCTACAAAAGAACAAACATGTAATGAGGGAGATAGAAACTAGAAGAAACCTCTAATAACGAAGAATGAAATAAATAATCAGACAACAGAAAAATGCTCATATACTCCTGATTATGTCAAATTTGGAAGCCATCAAAGGAGATTCTTCCCTCCTATGAAAAATAGCACCTGTTGTGCCTGCCACAAGCTGGGACACATTGCTACATACTGTCATACAAGGAGTAGTAATTCAAACCAGCAAAATATGCAAACAATGAAGAGACTGTCTCAAGCAAACAAATGGAGAAGACAACCTCACATTAGGTATGAAAATTGTTTCTATGGTTACTATTTTTATTGTAAGGAATTTGGCCATAAAATCATTGAGTGCAGAAAATATGGACAAAGATTGATGTACAACACCTCAAGGAGGTTTATGAATCAAGGAGATTTTACTCATACTCAAAATTTTGCAAAAATTATGATCAACTGTTGTGTATTTAATAAAATTGGACATATGCCTTCCAAATGTCCTCTCCGAGGATGTGGTTCATCATCTCACAAAAATTTCCAAACAAAAGGATGCTTCCAGTGGAAAAAGAAGGTGAACAAATGTGACCTGGCTCTAACTGCTCAAGACCTGAAAATCCAATGGTATTTAGACAGTGGCTGCTCAAAACATATGACTGGAGACAAAAGAAAATTTATAACTTTTGATGAAAAGAAATCTGGCAATGCTACTTTTTGCAATGATAAATCAGGAAAAATCAAAGGAAAAGCCTCAGTCAGCCTAGATAATGGCAGAGGAAAGGCCCAAGAAGTACTATTTATAGATGGGCTGAAAGCAAACTTGCTGAGTGTCAGTGAAATGTGTGATAAAGGCTGTGAAGTACTTTTTAGAGCACAAGACTATGAAGTCAGATCCAGAACCACAGGTAAGACTCTTCTTAAAGTTGTTTGAACATAGAGTAATGTTTACATAGTGAAAGAGGAAGATGAAGCATGCCATCTTAGAAAACTTGAGGAGTCATGGTTATGGCATAGGAGATTGGGACATCTCAGCTTCGATCATATCATCAGACTGAGCAAGAAGAAAACTGTCAGAGACATGCCAGAAATAAAAAGGCCTTTCAATACCATATGCAAATCCTGTCAATTGGGAAAACAGACCCGCACATCCTTTAAGGCCAAAGATGAGTTATCAACAAGAATACCACTCCATCTTGTGCACATGGACCTGTGTGGACCTGCAAGAACTAAAACACCAAGTGGAGAATCCTACTTCATGCTGATAATAGATGATTTCTCCAGAATGACATGGGTTGCATTTCTCAAGAATAAATTGGAAGCACTGGAGAAATTCAATATATTCAAAGCATTAGTAGAAAATCAAACAGGATCCAAGCTAAAATGCATCATATTAGACAGAGGAGGTGAATTCATAGATTATGACTTTGTAGACCTATGCAATGAACATGGGATAAAGCAACAATTTACTATTGCAAGGAAACCTCAACAGAATGGAGTAGAAGAGAGACAAAACAGGTCTGTACAAAAAATTTCCAGACCATGATGCAAGAGAGTAATATTCCTCAAACCTTCTGGGAAGAAGCAGTACACACAGCCGTGCATATCCTAAACAAAGCTCATTTAAGGCCAAGTTGTGACAAGACTCCCTATGAACTTTGGCATGGTAAACTAGCTTCAATCAAGCACTTTAGAATCTTTGGAAGCAAGTGTTACATAAAGAATAATGATGAAAATCTGGGGAAATTTGATGCAAGAGAAAATGAAGGGATATTTCTAGGATATGCATCCAAAAGTAAAGGGTACAGGTGCTACAACAAGGCTCTTCAAAAAATTGTAGAAAGCATTGATGTAAGATTTGATGAAGACCTTCCAAACAAGACAAGAAGTACAGACTACAGAAGTCCTCCAGAAAATCATGAAGAATAAAACCAAGATGATGATGAAATAAGCAAGACAATAGAAGATGCTGAGCTGAGCTCAAAAGCCCCCTCAAGATACACTCAAAAGAACCATCCAGAAGATTAGATCATTGGAGACAAGAGTGTAGGAGTCCAGACAAGAATCCAACTAACTAAACAGATAGAAGAGGTATATATAGCTATGTTATCAAAAATAGAGCCAAAGAAGTTTGAAGAAGCTAGCAAGGACAAGCATTGGGTGAATGCTATGAATGAAGAATTAGATCAAATTGAGAATAACAATACCTGGGAATTAGTTCCTAGACCCATTGAGAAAAATATCATAGGCTCAAAATGGGCATTCAAGAATAAAATGAATGAGCAAGGACAACTAATTAGGAATAAAGCCAGACTTGTTTGCAAAGGATTTTCACAAATCGAAGGACTTGATTATGATGAAACATTTTCCCCTGTAGCTAGAATGGAAGCTATCAGAATGTTTTTGGCCTTTGCATGCTACCAAGACTTCAAGGTATATCAAATGGATGTGAAATCTGCATTTCTGAATGGAGATATAGAAGAATAAGTTTACATGGAACAACCAGAAGGTTTCTCATTAACAGAAAAAGAAGAATATGTGTGCAAACTAAAGAAGGCTCTATATGGACTAAAACAAGCTCCTCGTGCTTGGTACTCAAGGCTGGATAAGTACTTGCAAAAACAAGGCTTTAAGAGAGGAGGAGTAGACAACAATCTATACATAAAAGCCCATGAAAATGAACTCTTGATTGTTGTAGTATATGTTGATGACATTATGCTTGGAAACAACAAAGATAAGCTAGCAAAAGGATTTGTTGAAGAGATGAAATTAAATTTTGAGATGTCTATGATTGGAGAGATCACTTTCTACTTAGGACTTCAAATTCAGCAAAATAACATAGGTACATTCATCTCACAGGAAAAATACTTAAAAGAGATGTTGAAAAAGTTCAAAATGGAAGACTGCAAACTTGTGTCAAATCCCATGATCACTGGATGCAAGTTATGTGCTAATGATGAGTTTGTTGATATAGATCAAAGACTTTACAGATCCATGATAGGAATTCTGCTATACCTAATAGCATCAAGACCAAACATTATGTTGGCAGTAGGAATTGTGGCTAGATATCAAGCAGCACCTAAACAAAATCACCTTCTAGCATTCAAAAGAATATTCAGATATCTACAAGGAACTGCACAGTATGGACCTTGGTATCCAAAAAGAAAAAGCTTCACTTTGAAAGTATACACAGATGCAGATTGGGCCAGCTGTGTGGATGAAAGGAATCATTCTATCTAGGAGAAAGTCTAGTGGCATGGCTAAGCAAGAAACAAACATTTATTTCTCTATCTACAGCAGAAGCAGAATACATAGCAACAACAACATGTTTCACACAAGTCATGTGGATGAAGCAAACCCTCCAAGACATGAAGGTAAGCATTGATGAACTTATCCCTATCAAATGTGATAATACAAGTGCTATAAGCATATCAAAAAATCCTGTGCTTCATTCAAAAACTAAACATATTCTAATCAAGTATCATTTTCTCAGAGAACAAGTAGCTTAGAAAGTAGTAAAGTTGGAATATGTGCCAACAAAAGAACAACTAGCAGATATATTTACCAAACCTCTTGTTAGAGGACCATTTGAGTATTTGAGATATAGAATAGGGGTAGTATCTGTAGATGCTACTCTCTGACATGAAAAAAAAGCATCGGTTTAGGGGGAGAACAAAAACGAAAATATCATTCCAGGGGGATATCAGTTAGCAAGGAAAGCAAGAAACAGGCCCTCAAGATCAGAGTATCATGGACGAGATTTAAAAGAACACTGGTAAATGAGCAACCCCTTTCCATTGATGTCAAAGGGGGAGGAAGAGAAAGCAAAAAAAGAAAGGTTCCTAAAAGGAAAACAGAGGAAGTGTATTGCCATCAATGCCAAAAAGGGATACTGTTGGAAATGTTGTCATTGATGGAAAAGGAGGCAGCAGAGGCAGAGACAGAAAAAGGATAGCATAGATGGAAAAGGAGACAGGCGGAAGAATATTGTCGAAATGAAACGGTCGAACAGCAGAGGACGCATAGATAGAGAAAGGAGGCAGAACAAGAGGAGGTAGAGAAGCAGAGGTAGAGACAGAGAATACAGAGGCAGAGATGAAACGGTTGAATAGAAGAGGCAGAGGCAGAGCCGTTAACAAGCTGTGAAATTATCAAGCAGAGGAGGAACCGAGGCTCTGTGTATAAGGGGTAATACCATGAATTAAACAATAAAAATCTAATATAGTCAGGTGTTAAACCTTATGATAGTGTTATATTAAAATAGCAATGAAACAGGGTTCATATATATCAAAGTACTGAAGAAATATATATAACGAAATCAAGAAGGGTTATATATATTATATTTTGAACAGAGCTTATATGTATATGTATATAACGAAGGCGCGAAATTATTTATTGAAGCAGAACCCTAAGTGTAAACAGTAAAACCAGAGGTAAGCAAAACGGCAGTATCGCGCGGTGTCAAAAATGGTAAGTGGAATTCTCAAAAAGAACGCGATATATGTCATTGATGGCCATGTGTCCTAAAGCGGTTTCCAAATAAAACTTTTTTCGCATTAATTTGGAGCGTTAACGCTCGGAGATTGAAAAAACGTGATAAGCGTTCTATCCGTCTGATCAAAGGTGTTGGGGAATCAACGGCGGTCACCATCGCGTGATGGATGAGAATTAACCCAAGAAAAGTAGTTGTGGGGCCGACATTTTAATCTAATATATGGTTTTGATATTCAATGGGTGATATATATTTATATACTATGATAAAGTTGAAACCTATGTGAAATGAGGTGCGGGCTAGACTTATATTAAAGTTAATACATTGGTCTTCACACTGGTCGGGAACTATATATATATATTAATACATATTGGTTGGTATGATATAATGGAGCCACAGGCATGGAAGGGTGTGAAGTTAGTTGATAGTGCGGTGGTGGCATATATACAAATCCACAAGTAATGCACTAACCAAAGTTGTGGTTTGGACTCATAATACATCATACAAAGGGTAAGCCTGGAGCATATATATATATAGTGGGTCGAACTCCACCAGGGTGAGAACCTTTGGTTTATTAAGCTATTAAAGGTTGATTTCATATATGTATGTTGAAATGAGTTGGTATGCAGATATATAAGCTGGGGGACTGAAAACCATATGTTAATGCTTGCATATAAACTAAAGTTAATACACAAGTGGGACCCCTACATAAAATTCCGAGAATCATAACCCAAGCTACAGGATACATAAAGACTGAAGCGACAATGTATACATATATATGCAGTGCTTTATATATGTATCGCTTTATAAACAAGGGGCCAAAGTATATATATATATATATATATATATATATATATATATATATATATATATATATATATATATATATATATATATATATATATATATATATATATATATATATATATATATATATATATATATATATGTGTGTGTGTGTGTGTGTGTGTGTGTGAAGCACTCTATTGTTTGGGCCTAATACAAACAAAGTCTTATAAGGTGGGACCCGAGTCATGAATCGCATCAGAGAAAATTTGGTAGCGGGACATGTTAACGAAAAGTTGCGATTGCGATTCAGTTCTGGACCCGATATGTTTTAAATGATGATTCGTATATGTTTGAGTTTCGGCATCAAAGTGAATAGTGTTACATCGCATCAGAGCGATTCATCACATTGGCACATCAAAGTGAATAGTGTTACATCGCATCAGAGCGATTCATTGCATCGGCACATCAAAGTGAACAATGTTACATCGCATCAGAGTGATTCATCGCATCGGCACATCAAAGTGAATAGTGTTACATCGCATCGGAGTGATTCATCGCATTGGCACATCGAAGTGAATAGTGATTGATCGCATCGGAGAAAGAGCAGAGCATTGGAACATATAAATGGAAGTTGCGATTGTGATTAATCGCAATCGGAAGTATTCGAGAGGTGATATATTGCATCGGAGATTAGAGCAAGTTCGGCGAGTGGGCCCGTAAGGGAATTTTATGTATTAAAATGATCATTATATCACCAAAAGTTACTTAAGTTATATAACACAGTAGTGCATATGTTAAAAACACCTTATTATTATTATGTAGAGAATTGATTTGCATTATATAAAAAGTGCAGTTACATACATGCAGGAGTTACGCAACATCAATGAACAGAAAGGCATACAGAGAAGAAAAAGAAAGACGCAGTCACAGAAAAAACAAATACGTAGTGATCCAAGAGGTTGAATGAGTTGAGCTAGAGTTCTCATTATAATTAAATGTAAATGTTTTAATTGGTTTATATTGTTTGTGATGCATTGGCAAGTCTCCTGAAGAGAACAAAAATCCCACTGTAATGTTAAAATTAGTACATACAGTTATATTTTTCTGAGTGAGCTAGAAAAGAAAAGAGAATGTAGAAGGCTAAGAGGTATGGCTATCCATTTCTAATTCCCCGAGGAATACAAACAGTCATAAGGAAATCTCTATAAATAATATCACCTTGATATGCATAGAGATGTTAGAGAGTGAGGATACAGAATGCTGAGTATGGAAAATTGAGGCAGAGAAGATAGGGAAGAGAGAAGCAGAAAGAGATGCTATAGAACAGAGTTTATATCTGAGGGAAATCAACAAATACTTTCTTTTGATAAATTGAGGAAGTTGGAGCTTCCCTATCAAGTTGAAGCTTGATAGTTGTCAGTTGTAGCTGACTAAGGTTGGAGCCTCCTATAGGTTGGTGCCTGCAGAAAAACAGTGGTGAGAGGGAGTTGGAGCTTGCCTTTGCATCACAACAATAATAAGATGTGGTTTTCTCCCTTTATGGGTTTCCACTTATATCTGTTGTCTCTATGTGTTGATATGATCTACCCAATCTGCTTAATGTTTTCTGCTCTCATAATAAGTTTGGTGTCACATTAATTTAATACTTTTTGCAACATATTAAGACTATTCACATATTAAAGTTGGTTATAAAATTAAGCTGTAAATAATTTTGATGAAAATTTTAAAAATCTTATGTATGTGTTAAACTGATTCACCCCCCCCCTCTCAGTTTAACTAAGGATTCAACAGGGAATATAGGAATTCAACCCGCATGCAGGCATTAAAAGGCATCCGCACCCCCCCTGAAGGATGATAGGTCGTCTTCGACCGTCGAATAGAAGAGAAAGGTACTTCATAGAAGTTGTACAACATTGAAAAGCATACATACTTATGATATGATCAACAAATTATTGCATTACTTAAATTGATGCATATTATTAAATTGTGATTATATATGGAATCATTATGTAATGATTCAAGAATAATGGAAAGGGACAGCTAATGTGAAAGCAGGTACTTATGAGGTCATTATCCACATAAACTATTATTATTGATTTATAAATATATTTCATGCATAATAGGTTCAAAAAAAAGGGTTTAGGGGCATACTCTCATTTGATATTAGATAAAGATATAATAAAAGGGTTCAACATTACTATTGATTTGTGAAAAATATGACTCCAATACCATCAGCAGAGCTCTGTTTCCCACAGGTGTCTATAAGCTTGACAAAGTTGCTTTTTCACCCTTGGAACCATTATCCTTTATTTATGCCTAGGGAAGTTCTGTTGTGATGTCATGATGGAGGCCACTGTGCTAGCTTGGGAACCAGATGTTTCACAATGCCATTCACCAGGAAGGAGTGAAAGGTGGGCAAGCTGGCTCGTGATGAGACCTCCTGTTCCAAGGACATTTATTATTTTTTGAGTTATCCATTGGATCATATCCCTGGTGTGGTGGATATAATGGGAATGCCACTTCACTATTTCCTTATGATCATGGTAGGCTGGCTCTTGATGAGACCCCCTATCCTCCATCTGCCATATCATATAATTGTTAGTAATTATATAAAGATTTTTTTTTTTGCATATAGCACTTCCCTACTTGTATATAGAGGATGGATCAACAATCCTTAAGAGTAGGGATGGTGGAAGTCTAAAAATTTCAATAGAGAAAATATTCCCTTATTCTTATTCAATAAATAAAAATCAAAGAGAGTTATGAGAATTTAGGGAAGAACCAACATGATAAAGATAACCGATCATATGAATTTTAGTGAAAATAAAGACAGCAAAGTGGATAGGTGTGTCCTTTCCTTTTTCTTATCACTACAAAAATATTTCTTAAAAATGACAATTTCTCTTGATTTGCTGATTACAGTAACCTCTAATTTGTGCATCCTTGCATAAATTGTATGTTTTCCTTTAAGAGAGTCATGAAGAATTCACAAAAATCCTCAAAATGTTGTTCTAAAACAAGAAAAATTCACTCAAAAAAGTGTTGTTCCTTTGGGAAGGAACAACAAAAACAATCTGTGAAAATGTTGTTCCTTTCGAAAGGAACAACAAAAACAATCAGCGGAAATGTTGTTCCTTTGGGAAGGAACAACAAAAACAGGTGGAAAAAAATTACTGATCCTTTGGAAAGGAACAGCAAAAACACGGGGCAAAAACTATTGTTCCTTTGGAAAGGAACAACAAAAATTGTTGTTCCTTTGGAAGGGAACAACAAAAACACATGAAATAAACTGCTATTCCTTTGGAAAGGAACAACAAAAACTCGCAACAAAACTACTATTCCTTTTGAAAGGAACATCAAAACCTGTTGTTCCTTTGGAAAGGAATAGTAAAAAAAAACGCAGCAAAAAAACTGCTATTCCTTTTGAAAGGAACAACAAAAATTGTTGTTCCTCTGGAAAGGAACAACAAAAAGAAAAACTCAAATGCACTATTTCTTGAGAGAAACTGCTGTTGTTCCTTAAAAATGAACAACTTCAGAAATAAAATCTGTACAAAAAACAAGCAAGATAAAGAGAAAAGATTTATGTACAAGTTTCAAAATGAAAGAAATTATTCATTGAATGGGTGTTGAGGAGGAGTTGTCTCCCTCAGCAAGAATCTACATGGTAGAATCTTCCCATAATTGCTGGTAAAAGGACTCTCGATTAAGCGGTTTATGGTAAATTCGCACTCGATGACTGTTTACTTGGAAAGAATGTCTAGATCCATCAATGGTGGTTAATGTGATGGTGCACTTATCATGCACTTTTTGTATCTCGTAGGGTCCAAGTCATCGTGTCTGGAGTTTTCCTAGGAAATCCTGAAACTTGGAGTCATATAGGAGTGCCCAATCACCTTCGTGGAAGATTTTCTCTTTGATGAGGGCGTCATGCCATTTTCCTCTCTGTTGTTGAATTAATGTAGTGTGCTAAAGAGCAAAGAGCCTGATTTCATCTAACTCATTGATTTGTTGTAATCTTCTAACATGGGCTTCATTTAAATCTAAACCCACCTCCTAGGCTGTTCTTAATGTCTGAATTTCAAACTCTATTGGAAAGATGGGTTCTTTTCCAAATACCAATTGATATGGCGAATACCCTATGGTACTTCTCCATGTTGTTCGATATGCCCACAAGGTTTCTGGCAATATATAATCCTATTCACATCTGTGTGATGCAACTGTTTTTGTCAGTATAGATTCGATCACTTTGTTCGTGCTATCTACCTAGCTGTTTTCCTGTGGGTGGTAAGGAGTTGTGATTTTGTGCTGAATGTCGTAATTTTCTAATGTTTCAGCGATTTTGTTACCTACAAACTATGGTCCTCCATCTGTAATTACGCCCCTTGGGAGGTCATATCGCACAAATATTTGGAAAAGGACTTGTATTACAGAGTCATCTGTAGCTCTCGAAAGTGCCTCTGCTTCAACCCATTTAGTAACATACTCTGTTGTGACTAGGATGTATGTTTTTTGATTTGATGGTGGGTTAATAGGACCTACAAAGTCAAGTTCCCAACGTTCAAATGACTTGATTACTAACTGTGGATTCAAAGGAATTTCGTCAGACTGTCCAGGGTGACCCTCCCTTTGGCAACTATCGCAGGCTTTTACAATTTTTTTGGCATCTTTAAAAATGGTAGGCCAGTAATAGCCTGTTTGTAAGACTTTGTGACCAGTCCTGCGTTCTGCAAAATTCCCACCACATGGACCATCGTGGCATGCTTTCAGAATATCAAATATTTCGTCCTCTCGGACGCATCTCCTGATGTGCATATCTGATCCTGTATGAAATAGGTAGCCCCCAATCAAAGAGAATCGAGTACTACGCTATACTATCTATTTTCGTTCATTGGGCATTACATGCTTAGGTAATTTACCTATTGCTAAATAATTTGAAACATCATCATACCATGGGGTTCTAGCAGTAACAACGAACAAATGCTCATCTGGGAAGTGATCTTCTACTGCTGTTGCATCTGTTGGTTTTGGCATTCTTGACATGAAATTAGCTACAGGGTTCTCTTTTCTAGGTCAAAATTTTATTGTGATATCGAATTCCTACAATAAAATCAACCATCTTGTTACTCTACCATTTGTATCAGGTTTATTTGTTAAAAATTTTATGGCAGAGTGATCTGTATATAAAACTACAGGATACCCAGTTATATAATGTCTAAATTTATTTACAGCATGTATTACAGCCAAAAATTATTTCTAAGTCACAGTATAGTTTAATTCAGCCAGAGATAGATTTTTTCTAATGTAATAGATTGCATATGGTTTTTTATCGTCTTCCTACCCAAGAATTGTTCCAATTGCTGTGTCTAAGGCATTAGATGAAATTTGGATGGAAAATCCCAATTTGGGCCCCTCAGCACTGGGGCTATTGATACAAGCTTTTTCAGATCCTCGAAAGCATGGTCGCATTTGTCTGTCCAAATGAAATCAAAATTTCTTATTAATTCATATAAAGGTCCAGCGACTTGAGAATAATGTTCTATAAATCTTCTATAATAACCGGAAAATCTGAGAAAGCTACGTACCTCTGTTTGTGTGGTAGGAGTAGGTATTAACAAAATTATCTGAATTTTAGCTGGATCTACCTGTATTCCAGCTGCTGAAATATAATGACCTAAGATGAGTCCCTCGGTCATCATCATGTGACACTTTTCATGGCTTAAGAAAATCCTAGTGTCAATACATCTTTGCAACACCTTTTCTAAATTTTCTAATACTGGTTCAAAATCATCTCCGTAAGGTGTGAAGTCATACATGCATATTTCGAGCCCTTCATTTATTAAATCTGAAAAGATGATGAGAATGGCCCTCTGAAATGTAGCAGGGGCATTGCATAGGCCAAAGGGTAAAACTTGATATGGAAATGTCCTCCAAGGATAGGTAAAAGTAGTTTTGTCTTGGTCTTCAGGGTCAATCTGAATTTGATTGTATCCACTGAAGCCATCTAGGAAAGAAAAGAATTTCTTTCCTGCCAATGTATCTAATACCTGGTTAATGAAGGGAAGGGGAAAGTGGTATTTATAGGTTGCTTTGTTCAGTTCTTTGTATTCTATGCATATTTTCCACTTTCCATTCTTCTTTGGCACCACTACTAATGGAGAGATCCACTTGATATCAGATATTGGGTAAATAAAATTGATATCCAACAGCTTTTGTAATTTAGCTTTCACAATATCTTTAAGATGAGGATTTAATCTTCGTTGGGGTTGGTGAATGGGTCTAGCATATTTTTCTATATATATGTGGTGCATACATAACTGGGGGTCAATTCCCTTCATGTCTGGGTAATACCATGCAAAAGCTCCCTTATATTTTTGTAGTAATTGGACTATCTTCTTTTCTTGTTTAGCAGTCAGATTTTTGTTAATGTTTAGAGTTTTTCCTGGTTCAATTTCTACAATTTTGCTATTGTACATAGAAGTAGTGGGTATTGATTGATCATGAATGTCCTTCAGGGGATATTCTTCTTATTTATTATCAAATGCTTCCTTGATCATGTGACATTGCAGATGGGATCTGATTTTTGGTTTATTAATGAAACTATTAATGATATCATCCTCTGTTTGGTCTTTAAAATCGAGGGCATCTTCTATGGTTAGTGGTGATCTAATGTTTTCCATGAGATATGATACAGGTTGTTTCCTTGTTTTGATTATCAATAGGATTGGCTGGGCTGGGGGATATAAAGCTAAATTCTTGACATAGTTTCCCCTTGTTATAGTCATGTTGCCTTGTCGGCAGCCAATGTAAGCATCGGCAGTTGCCAACCAAGGTCTACCTAGGATCAAAAGGGTGTCCATCTAGGCGGTTTTTTGGTTTGATAATCAGGAAGTTAGCATGGTACTCCCAAGAATCTACTGATACCATTACATCATGTAGTGTACCTTTTGGTTTGACTACCGATCGATTAGCCAATTCTAATAAAGTTGTTGTTGGATATAATGATGTAATGCCAAGTTTTTGACAAGTGGTGGTTGTTAGGATATTAATTGCAACTCCAAAATAAACCAAGGCATTTGTAAATGATTGTCCATTGATTTGCATCGTCACTATAGGATTTCCTGGGTCTTCATATTTTATAGGTGTTTCCATTCCTGATAATAAGTCAGATAGAGTGCCGACTACTTGGACAATAGGGTTAGTTTTTGTTCTCCTCTTTGGCTTCTTTATACATAGTTCCTTGATGGTTTCTGCATAAACAGAAATGTCTTGGATAACTTGGAGGAGAGGGATTTTTATACACAAATTTTTTAATTCTCCCAGAAGATCAAAATCAGGATATTCTATTGGGCGAGGTATGATTAATCGTTCTGGGAATGGTGGAGAAGAGGTGGTTGCTTGTTATTGAGTTTTTTGTTTAACCACATTCTCTTTTTGCAATGTTTGTTCTGAAGGTAACGGATCTTCAACTTGAACATTTTTGTCTCCCTCTATTTCTACTATGTGCCCAGATCTTAGTTGAAGGTCATTACACTCCCTCAATTCAGTTTCTAGTTCTGGTGGTTCCATTATTTGAACAGACTGAACTGGCCTATTATTGGGGTTTGGGTTGGGTTGGGCCGAGAGTTGCAATATTAAGTTGGTCTAGGGATTTTGTGGCAATATATAGGGGTATGGCAGTGTAGGTTGAGGGAGAGGGATTGTTCCAGCTGGCTGATTTGTAAGTCTTTTCCAGTTTTTCTGCCAGGTCTGACTCTGTGAGGTGGAGGGGGACCATTGTGTTGGATAAGAATTTTTTTTCCAAAACAGTGGACAGAAAGGAAAATTTGGCCAATTAGTTTGATTTTTTTGATTTGGCCATGGTGATGTAGGAAATGGCTGTTGTGACCAATTGGGGAAATGTGGTTGATTTTGCCACATTCCATTATATTTTTGAGCATTATACCAAGGAGACTGAAAAGAAGAGGATGGATCAATTGGCATACCTCTTTGTCATGGCTGCCATTATTAGCACTGATTGAGTAGGCATACCAATTTTGATTCTTCCTCTGCCTCCTTGTAAACTACTTTCAATCCAGGGAGTGAGGGGAAACCTTCTGTGGAGTGATATTTTGTGCAGATAGTGCAGACTTTGACTATATCCAATGAGCACTCTTTATGGTTGTGTTTCTTTCTGCATTTAGGGGAGAATATTGCCAGATTTTGTTCTGCTTCTGCTTGCCTTTGTTTTGCTTGCATAATGTCAAACTCCATTGTCAGAGTCCCTAGAATATTAGTTTTAAAATATTCCAGCAGATTTCCAATCTCTGCGTGGGTTATACCTTCACCAGAGGTCTTACTATCCCTCGTGATCATGTCACGTTCTGCTATCTTTAGCCTTGTGCTACCTCTCGAACTCCTGATACATAAATCAATAATGTCAGCAAAACTTTCCTGATATATATCACCTTTTCCCATGATGTTTAATGTTTCAACCCATTGTTCCTTCATCCCTTTAAGTAATGTATTTTTTAACACATTATCAGGTAAGGGTAAAGATACATAAGGTGATCTCTGGAGGTTGTATTGAAAGCGTTCTACATATTCCTCAAGTGTTTCATTAGGTTTTGCTGTCATCTGAAATATTTCATCTTTTAATTTCCTAGACCTACAATAATCTTGATTTTTCTTCAGAAATGAAGCTTTCATCTGATCCCAATCATTTATAACACCTCCACCTAACCCCATAAACCATCGTAAAGCTTCTCCTTTTAATGTGGAAGGAAATAATTTTAATTTTTGGGGATTGGTGGTATAGTCATACCCCCTGCATAATACATCGAATTCAAACAGAAATGCATCTGGATCTTCCGATGTTAAGCCATGGAATGTAGGAATATGTTGAAGAGGAATGGCCTTCATAGATGCATTAACCGCAGTGTTCACAATGGGATATTGTAGTGTGTAAGTTTGTTGAGGTGTTTGCTGGTTCTGGTTCTAGGCCATTTGATCGAATATGTGCCAATATCCTTCTGGGATTTCAAGGGAATTCCTAGGATGACTAGAAGGAATAGGAGTGACCTTGACAACACTCCCTTGATCTGGAATAATGAGTGTTCTTTGCTGACCTACTATCTGAGGAGATTCAGGTCCTTTAGCTTTGTTTTGAATGATGTTGATGGCACTTCCCTTATCTGGGCTACTCACTATTTGGATTACTTCATGAAGATATTTTGGTTCTTCTGTTTCCCCTATTTATCCTCCTCCTTTGCGGAGATTACTAGAGTTCCCTTCTTGCAGAGAAATTAGGCGAGAATTCTGAATTTCCTGGGAATCTTGCTCAATTCCTTCTGTTTGTCTATGTACCTCAGCAAAGGCTACAGATGGTGATTCTGTGGCCTGAAGGGAACTAGTAGGTTGTCTATAAATAACTTTCCTAGGTCCTACTGATGGTTGAGATTTAGTTTTCTTCAGGATTTTGTCAATGAAAGTTGTTCACCCAAGGGTCACCGGTCCCTTAGGTTTTTCGGTTTCATGAGAAATTTTGTTCTGTTTAGCTTTTCTATTCTTTCAAAAAGACAAGCATTCATTCCTACCTAAAATTTTACCCAATTCTGCTGTGAAGCCGGCCAGTGAACAAGTATGTTTCTTGCTCGGTACGCAGGTTCTTACCTTCCGTTTTTAATACCCAATTCTTCCCTAGCAGAAAAAAAATCAAATATGCATCACTCTTTCTAAATTGCATACACTCTCCCCGGAAACGACGCCAAAATTTTGAGGTATAAAAGGTGTCTTTTTAACGCCTATTTATCCTACATTAATTATCAATCCAGGAACGACTTTTTGTTTCAAGAGTGTACTCAGTATGAGGCTGCAATTCAATCTAAGAGTAATGCCTTGCAATATGTAGTATAGTGTTCTAAATACAAGAGTAAATGGATGCTTGGAAAATAAATATAACTACAATGACATGAACTTAAATGCTTGAAAATTCAATCATTCATTCAACAAACATTAGTCAAAGATGCAGTAATGATAACTCTTTCCTTTAGAAACTGATGGAATTGAAATCAAACGAGAACAAGATAATCAATCTGAGAACGTAGGTAGCAATAACCAATATTCTTTACAATTGATAATCCTATCTTAAAGCAATTAAAAGGAAATAGAAATTGAACTAAAGGCTGCTAATGAAAGTAAACTAGGCAAACTCTCAAAACCAAACTCTTTTCAATCTGTAAACTAATTAATCTGAAATGAACAACAAACCTGGAATTGAACAACAATTTATATGAACAACAAACTCTAACTAATGGAATCAAATAGAAATTTCTATTAAACAACAAATCCTATTAAGCAACAAATCCTTTCGACAACAAACTCTCTTGATCAGCAACCTAAAATGAACATCAATCAAACGAAATAACAAATGGAAAAAAAACTGAAATAGAACATCAAATACTCAACAACAAAGCTCTGTTAAAGCATAACAAGATAAATTATACTAGAGTTAAGATTCCTGTTAGAATGGAACAGCAATGCAATTTGTCAATGTAACACACCGATATCAATAGACAATTCAACAATAAACTAATTAACTTGCAAATTGTAATAAAAACAAATACAAAATGTCACACAAAAATAACCAAAAGGTAATGATACAAACAACAGATCGATACACCAAGGTCGGGCCCTTAGCCACCATTGAAACACCGTTAGGCTTTACTCCAGAGTTAAGAAATGGAACGACAACAAGATCTTGTATTAATCAGACATAAATAGAATTTACAACAGTTTCTCCCTGATCATGAGAGTTAATAAATTACAGAATTACAAAAGGAGTGTTTAATCATAAATCATTATGTCCTTTCGATTTCTACAGGCACTGCCTTTTATAAAAATTCGACGGACCAGACAAGAAACAACGATAATATTGAACAGTAATCCCTCAGGATCGAAAGATCCTGAGGGATTTGCTCCTTTTCTCTTTTTAGCTAGCGCTTGGTCTTCTTAGGCTGTAGCCATGATGTTCCCTATCTTCCTTTAGCTATACATTCTGATTTCCTTCTTCTTGTCTAGATATGGTCCTTTGCTGGAGGAATGACAGTTACTCCTACTTTAGCTTTGCCCTTCGAATGATGGTTTACTTCATTTGTTTCTTGTTTTTAGAATAAAAGACAATATTTAGTCAATTTTCACAATCAACATTAGTCTTTGCAATTCTATCATAATCCTCCAATAAATCATTTTTCTAGAATAAAAAGAGTTATGTTTAAAGGAAAAATATGAGAAAATACATGGTGAATTCATACCTTTTCCAATGCTCAACAGTAGGAACAACAGGTTTAACTGAGTCCAAATGAGTGTAAGGATAAGGGGGATTGCTTGCAAGAGGATCAATGTACCACACTGGGATCCCCAAGGTGATGTTAGGAAGATTCAACGTAGCCATGACAGGGACATAAAAAATTCTAAGTGGAGGGAATAATAAAGGTATCTCACTAGAAAGATAATGACCTGAAGGAACTTCTCCTGGATGGTGAAGACATAGCTAAATAGTTCTGGGTTAGAAAGGACTAGGAGAGACACCAATAGAAGGAAGTGATCCTTGAAGAATTATACTTGAAGGTTCGGTTGAGTTGGGAGTAGTAGGTTGTGGAAGTGCTGGCTACTGAGAAGGTGTATCGGACCTCTTATGAGTAGACTATAATGCTTGAAGCATGTAAACACTAGTCAAGCCAGGCTTAGAAGGGTTAGGAGGTGGACCATAATAAGCAACAAGAAAAGTGGAATCTATGTAGACTCCATGAGAGACAATGGTGAGGGATGAGACTATGTTATTTCCAATCATCGAGGATATAGTGGACTCAGTTGAACTCTGAGACTTAGGATCATAGTATGTTAGTTGATCGATGGTGACTATCTTTCCACCATGAGGAAAGAATATCTTATAGAAACTCACATATGCAAAAAATTACATGGAATAGGTGTAACTACAACCAAAAATAATGTTATAATATAATGGGGAATCAATGAATTCAATGTCAATAGAGAAAATCTTTTTGAAAATAGTGATAGGACAATTGAGATATAAGCTAAGGGGTTGTGGGGGATGATTGTCCCAAGTGCAGAGAGTGATGGTGGATGGGGACACGTTAGGTGAACCAAGTTTCTTCCAAACACTAGAAGCCATGACACATGTGGAGGCACCTTTGTTTATGATACACCATTGAACAATGGTTATTCTTATGGAGACCAGTATTTGAAATGAAACATATGAAGGAATGGGGGGATGTTCCAATTTATCAATGTCAAAGACAATCATACGATCGTCAAAAGGATCCATAACACCTAAAGAAGAGAGTAGATATTTCCATTGGGATGGGCATGTTTGGAGGACTTCTAGCATTGACATGGTAGCATGAGACTGTGCCAAGTCATCTACTATGCTATAGGTATGGGAAAATTTACTAGAAGCAATGGTTCAACGTAACAAACCTTTGGGGATATTAGGGATAAACTTGACCTTAGGATGAGGGATCTGTAAGGTACCATTTGATGGAGACAAAGGCTCGATGGAAACTTGAGGTTGGGACTCAGTCAAAGACTTAGCAGGTGTCTTGTCATATTGGCATGATCAAGTATGAAGTTCGAATTTTTTGGTGTTAACGTTGTCGAAATTCATCATAATGATATGATAATAGTTATGACCAGATTGTGAAGGTTGTGGAGTTGCACGACCTTGTGTAGGTTGAGCAGCTAGATACCTTTGATGAGGGAAAGGATTGGTAAGCACAACTGGTTGAGATGAAGGATGAGGAGGAGGAGGGGGATTTATGGGCTATTTTCTGTGAGAAGTAGATTCTTGAGCTTCCCATGCTTGATGCATCTGAGGTAAAATGGGAAACTGATGAGTACAATGGCCATATACATCATGATAGGCATAAGGCTTGTTTGTACGAAGAGCATTGTTTTGCTTGGGTTGTCTGCCAAGTTGTTGGGTTGTGAGATTAGGCTAATTTCCCTGAGGTGAATTAGGTAGACCCTGGTTACCTTGATTACCTTTATATTTATGGTTCTGGTTACCTTTCCCCTTTTTCCTTTTCTTGGGGTTAGGGGGATTAGTTTTAATCTGCTAAGCATACACTTGACCTTGAGGAGGAGGTTGTTTTTGTGGCAAAGGTGGAGGAGGCATGGAGGGCTAGGGCATTTGTGCCGAAGGGGCTGGAGCATTAGGTGGTGCATACATATAATAAGGATGAGGGGAAAATTTTGGATAAATAGGTGGATAAATAGCTGACCCTGGCATCTATTGATGTGGTTGGGGATATGCATATGAAATTATTTGACCTAGATAAGGGTTTCCATGTGAAGAATGGGGAGGGGGATAATTATAAGAGGAAATCATCCCCCCCCTGGGGTTAAACATAACTCATTCTAGGTGGAGTATATGGTTGATGGTGAGGTTTTTAAATGGATCCAACGATACTCTCCGCAACATGAGATGCCCCTGGTGCATCAGTAGTACTCAGATGAGGCAGTTCGAGAAGAATGGTATAAATATAGCATGTTCGAGAAGAATGGTATAAATATAGCATGACTGAGCAAATATCATGACATATTGCAAAGCTTCTTGGAGCGATTCTTCCTTAAACTGAGGGAAGTGTGAAGCAACATCTTTAGCTATGAGAGCCAAAAGCGATATACGGAACCAATCCATGTAAACACAGTCTTCAAATTTAGGGGCCCTACACATGTCCTCCTTCTACGCCATAATTAGGGGAATTTTGAGGTCTAAAATGGGCTCCTAAGGAAATTATAAAATAATAGTGGAAATAATAAATTAAGATTAGATTACATCATTAAATTTCGGAGGGAAAAAATAAAAAACTACTTTTTCAACTCATATTTTCAACTTATCTTGTTATGGGTTTACTCCAATTTCGAGTGGGAACACTTTCTAGATGCATAATTTTATTCATCATCTAGGGAATACCCATTTTCCATACTTTCGATGAACCCTGCTACACAAAAAATGAGAAATACATGAAAAACATGATTGCAATCATGTTTTTCATGTATTTTTCATTTTTCGTGTAACAAGTTCCATCGAAAGTATGCAACATGGGTACTCCTCGGATGAGGAATTAAATATTTCATCCAAAAAGTACTCCCTCTCAAAATTTGAGTAAAAATTTAGGGAGATTAGTTGAAAAAGTATTTTTATTATTTTATTATTGTTTAATCTTTTTACATTTTTGCCCCAAAATGGTGAATCATCCCCCATAGTTGAAATCATCATCTTGAATCCTATTGGTTCTTACAAAGCTTATTTTGGTTGTACAATTTTCTTAGGAGGCCCATTTTATACCTCAAAAGTTCTCTAATGTCTTGGATGTGGTCAAATGGGCGAGTGGCAGAAGTTTGATGGAAAGAATTCAAGAGTTCAGTACTTGTGTCATAACGAAGAGGTATGTGGAAATAGGAGAGGAAGTTTTTGGAAAGAGTCATGAAAGTGGAATGAGTGGCATTGGGTTTATCGAAAAAAAACTTTACTTAAGTAACATGTGACAAGTGACCTTAACAAAAATTCATGGCTTCTTATACTTCATATCTACAATAATAATATGAGAAAAACCTGCAGTAAAAAGATATATGTGATCCAAAATAATAAAAAACAAAAGAAATCTGATGTAATAACCCAATTATGGAAAGAAATTTAAATGAATAAATATTTATTGATAAAACCTGGTGAAGGAGATCTACAAAAGGGTCTACAAATCTCCCTCCGTGGGACGGGTCCTTTGATGTCCTTGACACTTCAATGATTGATTCTCTCTCTCAATATGTGAAAAATCCCAAAAAATGTTAGAACTCTAGTGGGATATTGAATGCAAGAAGATGTTAACGGTGACGATGATAATGATCATAGTGAAGAGTGAATGGAAAACCCTCTTATTTTTAACAAAGTATTCGGTTAATCTTGAAATTTGGAATAATAAAATATTATTGACCAAATCAAGATATAACCATTATGAATACTTTATTATATTTTTTGGAGAGAGAAAAGATATTCAAAATGGTAAAACATATTTATTTAGAAATAATTAACAAATAAAATGGTTTATTGGTTATTTCGCGAAGATTAAGAAATGTGTGAAAATGAAATAATTATTAAATAATGATTTAACAATTATTCCAAATATGGAAATAAGGAATAATAAATAGATAATAGTTTATTTAATTATTCCTAGGTGATTTAGTTAAATGTGCCAAGGAATAATTATTCCTAGAAAAAATTAAACAAATAATGGTTTATCCAATTATTCTCATGGGGTTTTTTAAGTTTAATAAAAAATTATTTAATAAAAATGGTTTAATAAATTATTTCCTATAGTGAAAGTGATTTTACTATGGAAAAATTAAACTTACATTGTGTATTTCGATCCACCTAGTTATATATGTGTGTGTGTGTGTGTAAAAATTTGTATTGCCTAGTAACAAATATTTACATCCGAAACATGAGAAGTTTGTGTTGGCTTACCACGAGGGAAACCAAAACATACACAAAACTTAAATTATTCCAAATTTGAAAGGAACAAGGAAGTGTTTAGTTGCAAAACATGAAATAACTAAATAGTCGAGCCAACCATAGTATCATTTCTTCAAAAGGAGAAAAAACTAAAATTTATCAGGAGAAAAAAACATCCTTTCTTCAACATGGGGCTAAAACAAGAGAACATAAGGAAATGAAAAGCAAAAATGCAATTGCACATGCATATCTATTTTTAGAGTCTTTGGTATCAACATGTATGGGATCATTTTTTTTTCTAGGGGAGAAACAAGTATTAGGATGAGGTCCCAATTGTCATTCAATTCATGCAAACCTATGGTCCATTTCCATTAGGGAACATTGCATCTAATTTAAATATAGAGTAACGTTGATCTTGAGCTCATTGTAGTCTGTTGAGTCTCTTCCTAGGAGGAATTTGAGATGCCAATAGATATCCAATGTGTACATGTACTAATTGTGTCTACCCATCGTATGACCAACATTAGGAAATCAATCAGCCACCTTAGCAAGCACATTGGTATCTATGATATTACCATTATCACCGGAAATATCTCGCTCAACCTAAGTGATATTTTGTTGCATTAGTTGGGTGGTTAATTCCATTTAATGTGTTGTTAAGCTATAGGCCCAATTCTATGCTATGGAGTGGTCTTTCTCCTGATTATTGGAAATATATCTTCTAAACCTAGTTCGTTTCATGGAATGGTTGTGAGAAAGTGGAGTGAGAGAGGGAAATTTCACACCTTGGAGCTAGTGAGAGTGATCAAGGTTAGATAGTTCCTTGAATTTCTGTCTAAGATTCCTAAGGACTGAAATAAAGTGTGAGCAAAGCCATATGTAGAGAAATGGTTGAAACCGGGCCAAAAATTAATGTTAAACTTCAAACTTCAAACTCCATAAAACCAAACATACCTAAGGGTGTATCAATTGCCAATGTCACAACCAGAAGGCTTTCCTGGAGGGCATTGTTATTCTTCCAACATGAGTGGACTACCACAGTGAAACTTGTCATGACTCAACATAGGAGTGAAGCCTAGTAAATCAAAGTGTCATGTAGACTGCCACCTTTCTTAGTCTGGCAAGAGGAAACAACATGGTTGTGCTTGCCTTTCCCTTCTAGATGCCAGTTGGCCACAAAGCTAGGCCATGGAAAAATCCATTAAGCTTGGCATGGGGAGTGACCTTGGAAATTCACTGCAAGTTGTTAAGTGTGAGGGGAAACCTGATGGAAGAGGTAAATAAATAATCTCTTGATGTTTCCCAGAAATAATGAGCTTCGTCTTCATGTTTTTTGATAAAAACCTTAGCTAGCGTGTAGAATACTAATGAGGCATCCATTGATGGTTTATCATTGAATACAGATGAATTGTCGGGATTGAAATGGGATGGTCAGTGTGAGGGAGTTTTACTATAACCCATTATATATCTTAGTATATCTCCCAAAGTTATTGTTTGCATGGGTTATCAACTATGGTAATGAATGCAAAGTAGGGCTATTGAGTGGTGCCCTGTAATGGTGGTTGGAATGTTATATATTACTTGAATGTTCTCTTGGGGGGGGCATGTTTTCCCACTTCATTCTAGATCATGGGCTAGTGGGGTAATTATAACATGCTTCACACCCGTCCTCCCTTTTTCCATATTAGTCACCCATCTAGGGCATGATAATACATATAATTACATACATATGGGCATGGAATTTTTATCTTGACACCTTTTGTAATTTTATAATTTAATTTTTTTATGTGATATATATATATATATATATATATATATATATATATATTGTTGTATTTATATTTTATTTATTAAATTTAAATGTGAAATTTAAAATCCAGATGGGGTTATTGCAAGTTGAGTTCGTGGAGAGGGTGGGGGAGAAGTCCTGCCACCCTTGATCTGAGATATTTTCTTCATTGATGTTTTCAAAATTGCATAAAATAAAATGTAAAAATAATATGTTCTAAAACTTAAAAAAGAGGAAACATAAAGGATACCATAAAGAGAATTCACACATAAAATGATAACGAAGTTTGTCTAGTGTGGACTACGTCTTCGGGCCCTGCTTCAACAATGGGGAGGCCTCTTCATTCACTTTAGAAAAATGAAATGAGTACATGAAAAATGACATCATTATATCTCCAACCCTATAAGTGACCTAAAAGTGGGTTGCTTAGATCGAAAAATAGGCTACACCAGTGAAATCCTCTTGAAATTATAAGTCATTTGAGTATAAACTTGACTATATTTTGTTACCTGAAACTCTTCCCCCTTAGAGAAGATTTGAGATTCCATAAAAATTCCCAATAGCAATATTCCCCTATAATATACCTATATCATGATCTGTACCACGTGGTTCCTCCTTAGGGTTTTGTCCCCTTGCGCACTCCTCCAACGTTATAGTTCTTCTGTCCCGGTGGTCCTCCACCACCGAATGCAGTTGGTGTGACGTTATATAGGGTTCCTCTGGCAGACATAACAAGGTTACGCCAGTCAACAAATTATTTGGCACATATATGTATAGGTGTTGGCAGTTTGGGTGGTCATGGGTTCCAACACTTGATGACTCCTTTTAATAGGAACGATAATAGCAATGGTTATAACCATTGGTTGTATATATATATATATATATATATATATATATATATATATATAGATATGTATGTATGTATGTATGTATGTATGTATGTATAGACATATATATGCATATATATATAAATACACACACACACACACACACACACACACACACACACACACACACACACATATATATATAAGAATTGTTAACCGTTGGCTCAATAACCATTTTACTTGATCGTTAGGCTTGATAACTATTTGGATTCACTGCCCAATCAAGATTGCTAAGTTGGCCAGTTGACGACCAATTTTTCCATCCATTAGGTGCCACATGTCACCATTTAATTGGGCCACGTGGCCCCATATCATTGGGCAACATCAATGACCATGTCATCCCCAATCATACCCTGTCTTTTAAAAGTTTCCTCCATGTCAACAATGGGGCCCTGAAACATCATCTATACTGGATGATTGGGATACCACATGCTAGCCCGTGGGAGTTCCATGTGGCACCCTAAGGCCCACTTGCAATTTTTTTTGTTGTTTGAAAAAAAATTCAAATGTGCATAACTTTATCATATGGTTTCGGATTGAGGTGTAGTTTTCACTATTAGAAATATCTCACTGAGCTCTATGATTTTATGTAATTTTTGCTAATATGTGAGGAATTTTAATTTTTTGCCTTTTTGGATCCTCCTATATCATTCCTCCTCACAGAGAAACTTTTGGGCCTCCAAAATCCTCATTAATCAATAGGAATGTGAGGGAATTCCTCCCTCACTTTCCCCTTTTAAATCCATCATGCCTTACTAGGATGCATTCCCTTGAAACCCACTCGAAGGTACTCCACATCTCCCCATTGTGAATTCCTAGTTATATTGTCAAGGATGATGTCTTCAAGGAGATTGTCCAAGTATTATGGTGAAAAATCATCTATTGATGGAACTTTCCGACTTTCCTCTAGATCCATGATCATGGGTAATTTATATATTTTCAAGTTTTCAACATTAAACTGTAATATTCCTAAATTAGCATACAACTAATTGGAATATTAATTTTTTTTTTCTTCTTATTTGGAGTAATAAGAGGGTATGGAAACCCATAAATCTCCTTAGTAGGAATATAATCACTGCTAATGTGAATGGATATAACTTTAGTGGCTTGATAAAGAACCATTAGGTGTGAAAAGGGGGTAGAGCATGTAGACTGGGTCAACTTTGACCAAATCAACAACGTTGTCATGAGGAGTGGCATTCATTGAGGGACAACACAGTTTTGGTTGGATAATATTTGCATGGAAGTAGTGACTTAAATGAGTGGGGCCAAGGGTGAGGAAGCTCATCACTTATATAAGGAAAATGATGGAAGCCATATTCATTAATTTTTATTATTATTATTTTGTATATGGTCTGTTTAGACTTGTTTCTCTCTTTAGTTGTTTAGCTAAGATTGCAAGTGTTATGTAGCACAAGGTGTTCCTAGTCGAGAATCCCACCTCTCTCCTTGAGAATCCTCTAGGAAGAGTATTGCACTACATTCCCACTATCAAGCATCAGGCAAAGCTTCATATTTCTTCAACAAGAAAGTTTCTTCTTAGAGTTGTGTTGTGTTGCAGGGTGCAGCAGTGGAGGTTTTCATTGGGTATTTTCTGAGCTAGTTTCTCAATGGAGGAAGGTTTCCTTCGATTGGGAGGCTATTAAATAAGACCTTAGGGTTTTATTGACATATTTGGCATTATTCCAAGGAGTATTTATCTTCTACAACACAATTTCAGTCAATATCTACGTTATTTTAGGGAGGAGTTGCAGGGGTGGTTGCTGTGTATTTTTTGGGAGGTGATTTCTTCAACGGAGGAGGCATCCTTTCATATGGAGGATCTGTTGGAGGAATTATGTAGGGTTATACATAATCTTCAGCCATATATTCTCATTTCTATTGTTGCAACATACCTTCATCCCTAGGGCTACAACTTACATTGGCATATTGTGTGCATTTTACGGAAACCCTCTTGGGTTATCTTGGAAAGGTGATATAGAGCCTAGATCTATTTGTATAAAATCTATTGATGCATATATCATTATATTTATATCATTTGTAACCTCTAGTTGTAGTTATGCATGTTATGACTACGTTGTAGCAGCTCTCCCACATTTTGTATTGTAGCAGCATCTGACTTTTTGGAGTGATTGTTCATGGGAGGCTTGTTTCTTCATATCATATGACTTGTGCCTCACTATTTTATATTGATTTTCTCTTCTTGTACAAAATTTATGGCTCCATATTGGTCTCCAATGTTGATGTGTTGATTTACACTACTATTTCCAGTTTTTTGTTCATATATTGCTGCTTTTCCCATTTGGGAATATTACAGTGGTATCAGAGCATAATCTTGGCTCAGCCTGTGGATCTCAGCCATTATGCTATCAGGAGAATAAGAAGAAGAAGAAAGAGATAATAATTATGGAAAGGAATGAGTTTTATCTCATCTATTTTTAGATCTAAGAGGGACCTCACCAAGCAGGTCAAGCAAAGAAAAATGGAGAAAGGCAATGAAACCACACTAGGGTTTCAAGATGAGTAAGGTCCATGCACTTACTATCAATAGAGAGAACTGGTATTGCATAGAGCTCAAAAGAAACATACTATGCCCTTTTCTTTTGAAGAAGAAGAAAAAATGAATGGAGATAGAGGACACTTAGATCATGAGATTCTAAGTGAGTATCTTGCAGAATACAAATCTCAAGCAAGGGCTTTCAAGGAGAATTTAACTCTTCCACAGTTCATTCAAATAAAGGAAGAAGGAAGACTTTGCAACAATAGATTTCTATTGTCTACATTTGATGGGTCATCTACATGCACAAAAATGACTCAGGGAATGAATTTGGACGCATTCTTCCTGCTACATCCAGTGTTAGAGAAAGATGTTGTTGAGATTGTAGCATTGCATCTTGAGGGTGAAGCAAACATTTGATATTTCAGACATTTGAGTCATGCAAGAATGACTGCATATGAAGATTTTACTCAATGGTTGATCAAAAAGTTCGACAAGAAGGAATCAGAGGAGAAGATACCTTCAAGACCACTTGTTGTAAGAGTACTTGGATCAAGAGAAGGGGCACTTGCACCCTTGAAAAGTGATCTTGATCTCTTGACATTTAGAGTCCCATGCACTATTCAGGAGATACATGATGAAGAGGAGACTTATACCAGTGTTGGTGTAGTTATAAAGGAGCAAAAATAATCATCAGTAGTTGGGGAAGTCATGACACCGATGGGAAGAACCCTTGTCGAAGTACAAAATTTTCCCAAGCAAAACCAAGGTATGAAAATATTCCCACTTTCTATTATTTTAGCACATCTTATGGAGGATTGTGGGGACATGCCATTGCATGACCTAGGAACAAAACACACTACTGATTTGGAGCAGCAAACTCTCATAGCACAGAGGAAACTTGAAAAGTTCAAGGAGGAGATATACATTCATCCTGGTATGTCATTGTTGAGCTGCACACAACTCTTGGGGTTGGAGTGTATATTTTTGAAGGATAGGATGAGTATTATCCTAAACAATCCAATGCAGAACTATATGTTAAACATTGAGCATGATCATGAGACAACATATTCAAAATCATGGAGATTAGCAATGCTATAATTGAGCAGCAGTGATGATTTGGGGGCCCAACTAGTATTGGGACATTCCGATGACCATTCTACATGTGTAGCAGTGGATAGGCAGATGTTTGATGGAGGTCATCTACCATTATTTTGATAGACCCTTGTTGACGAGCACTTCATAGCTCTATGAGAAGCTTTTACCTACAACATATTTTGATCCTTATGGGGTAAACTTGGTCATTGATGAGTGGTCTTCATTTGGAAATCTTCAGGAGGGTGCACTTCAACATCCCATGAAGTGTAGAGATAGGGATTTGGTTTGGTAGGCTGGTATACTCCATTAGAAGGATACCAAGTTGGAGTATGGTAGGAGACACCCACATATGAATGAATGTATTTGGATGGAGAGTAAGAGTTTGGTGAGCCACTTGCACATCTATGACACACAACAGCAGGAGGCTTGGCTGTGTTGGATACTCTTGAAAGAGTTTGGCCATCATATGACATATCCTATTTCTAGAGGTATGTTAGGGGTTGGGTATTTTCATGGCACCCATATGTTATGGCAGAAAAGTATTTGGTTATATAGGGCATTCTACAAGTCAATCATCATGATGTTACTACATGGCTTGTATGATGAGGAGATGAGAAGGCAACAAGGGTTGTTGTTGCTTCGATTACTCTTGGGAGAGTATGGGTTGATTTTCTCCCATAATTTTCACGATATCTCAGAAGTAGAGGATGGCACAATCAAAGTGTAAAGGGGATATCCTTAAGCATTGTAGGAATGGGAGGTACTTCCACATAAGGAGGAGTCTCCCACATATAGTAGCATGATAGTGGATGACTTTGGCATGTGGCATGTAAAAGAATGGATTCATGAGGTGACAAGAGCCTTATCACAAAGGCCAACAACGCGGTCACTTGGGAGTATGTATCTATTGATGGAGTGTTCCAAGGGGAGTATTCATCCCTTAATTTTTCAGAACACTATGAGGAGATTCTAATGGGAGGGCTCATCTATGGACCTCATTTTCAGCCTACTCATAATTTATGGTAATAATTGTATTTCTATACTTATTGATCATATCGCAAAATATTTACATGATCTTGCCATATATGTACAGTGTAGTGCTCCACAAGAGAGAAAATTTCTATTTTGGGTCCATGGTCTTTCTAAGACCAATATCAGGGATGGAGGAGGCCACTTTTTGGATGGCTTTGGGCAAGTGTTTTGTTATTATTTTTATGCTCAACTGATATATAATTCCATTTACTACTTCCTAGTAGATGAGTTAACATGCAAAACTAGAAAATTGTTGGAATACAACTTGCCACATGATGTTCTGAAACAACAGTTAGAAAAAATGCATTGTATCCATTGGAGAAGCCATTGGTACCATCCAGCATTGGACATAACATTAAGTATCTTTCTAATTTGGATACCATATGGTGATGATGTGCCATTCACCTTGTATGGGATGGTTTGGGTTCATGAAACAAGAGAAGGGGTATTTACAGATCCAGTTGTCCTTTTGTCTCTTAAGGGAAATATTATTTTAGCCCACATCCTACAACAGATCTACACTTATCATAAGTGGAGAGAGAGAGAGAGCATGGGGTAGGCCATTTGGTCTATCATGTTCATATATGAAGCCCACCTACATTACAAGAGCCAAAGGTGGAGGATATTTTCCATGAGTCACCATTTTGGAGGGTGACTCACTTTGTGTGGATGATATCTTGGGGCTTGGAGCTTCACATGGGGAGGAAGGTTCCCAATAATTTTCTAATTCCCTACCTCAAGAAGGCCTCTAGACCACATATATTTGCGTCCATGGATATCCCACTCATTCATGATGAGATTCATTTGGAGTTTTCACCAAACACATACTTATACACTTGGGAGGAGCAACTTGGGGACATATTGGTGAGAAAAAATCTTGTTCATTGGAGGAAATTATCATATGATGATGCTACAATAGGAGGAGAGGAGGATCTTAAATTCTATCCTTATATTTTCTTGGGGACAAGCAACATTTGGGAGGGGAGGATTGTAATATTCCTAAATTAGCATGCAGCTAATTGGAATATTGAAATTTTGTTTTGCTTCTTATTTGGAGGAATAAGAGAGTATGGAGACCCATAAATATCCTTAGTATGAATAAAATCAATGATAATGTGAATGGAGATCACTTTAGTGGCTTGATAAAGCACCCTTAGGTGTGAAAAGGGGCTAGAGCATGTAGACTGGGTCAACTTTGACCAAATCAACAACGCTGTCATGGAGGAGTGGCATTCATTGAGGGACAACACAGTTTTCGTTGGAGACTCTTTGAATGGAAGTATTGACTTAAATGAGTGGGGTAAGGGTGAGGAAGATCATCACTTATATAAGGAAGAGGAGGGCAGCCATATTCATTCATGTTTTGGATTATTATTATGTATATGGTCTATTTAGACTTGTTGCTCTCTTCAGTTGTTTAGCTAAGATTGCAAGTGTTGTTTGGCACAGGGTGTTCCTGGTCGGGAGTCCAACCTCTCTCCTTGAGAAGCCTTTAGGAAGATTATTGCACTAAATTCCCACTATTAGGAATTATGCCAAGCTTCATTTTTCTTCAACAACGCAATTTCTGCTTAGAGTTGTGTTGTGTTATAGGGTGGAGCAGTGGAGGTTTGCATTGGGTGTTTTGTGAGCTAGTTTTGCAGTGGAGGAAGGTTTCCTTCCATTGGGAGGCTATTAAAGAATCCCCTTGGGCTTTATTGACATATTTTTCATCAGGACGAGGAGTATTTATCCCCTACATCACAATTTCAGTCCAGATCTGTGTTATTTTAGGGAGGAGTTGCAGGGGTGGTTGTAGTGTATGTTTTGGGAGGTGATTTCATCAGTGGAGGAGGCATCCTTTAATCTATAGGATCTGTTGGAGGAAGGTTGTAGGGTTCTACATAAGATTTAGCCATATATTCTCATTTATTTTTCTGCAACATACCTTCAGCCCTAGGGTTGCAACTTACATTGGCACATTGTGTGCATTTTCTGGAAACCCTCTTAGGTTATCTTGGAAGGTGATATAGAGCCTAGATCTAATTGTATAACATATATTGAGGCATATATAATTATATTTATATCATTGTATGATCTCCAGCTGTAGTTATGCATGTTATAACTGCACTGTAGTAGCTCTCTAGCATTTTGTATTGTAGCAACGTCTCAGATTTTGGAGTGATTATTCATGGGAGGGTTGTTTCTTCATATCATGTGACTTGTGCCTCATTATTTTATATTTATTTGTTTTTCTTATACATAATTTTATGGCTCCATATTGGTCTCTATTGGAACAGGGTCTCCTGTAAGATGCAAAACTAGTCCATTTTGTGTATTTCTTTGATTATATTTAGCCTAGCGCAGGGGTTTTGGGGTGGGTCAAAGCCTCAAAAGCATTGTAAATGGGTAAAGGGTAAACCATGAGTCCACAAACCATGGTTTGTGGACCATTGGAAGCATAGGCTAAAATAGTATAAGTAGTTGAACCCTTTTGAGTGGTAAGGAGAGACTAAGAATGATAAGAGATTGATGCTAAGTGTGAATCGATTGAACTGGTCAAGGTTGTTGGGTAAGGACTCCTGCTGCTGTGTGCGCAAAGGGCCTCTATCTAGTTGTGTGGGGACACTGCTGCTGTGTGCTCAAGTTGGGCTTTGGGGTATTGTTAGTAGATCTGAAGGATTAATAAATGCGGAAGTATTATTGAATATCTGAATCCATTGGAGTTACTGTGATATGAATCTGTGATGTTTGATTGCTTAATATATGCTACTGTAGTATTGAATTAAGTTGCAAACATACCTTTTTTACTTATTTATGTTGCGATATATATATATATATTTTTTTTTTTTACTTCATACGAGAATATCTGGAATAGCTGCATTATTATTATGTGATTTCATGAACTGCTGATTTCTGTGAGTATCATTGTTGTTGTGCACATGGATGCGAAGGGAATCTATAGATATTGACTTTGTGATACAAGATATAGTCACTATAAGGCTGAACGCAGCTCTGCTTGACTTACCTACCCTCTCCCAGGGTGTAGAAACCTAGTTCCAACACCCAACCATACTACTTCGGGTGAGACTTTGGCCTGTGCAAGCAGGTCACTACCGAAAGGGCCAATAGTATAGGGGTTTGTTTGCAAACATTGAACATCTGAACCTGGGTCAGGACCCCTCGAGCCAAAAAATGGTTTCGTTGCCGAGAACTCGAGCATTTTGAGAGAAGGATCAGGTAATGCCAAGGCCATACTAGAAGCCTGAAAGAAAGGAAGTTGATGAATGGTTTGAACAACAAGTTCAGGAATTTTCCGTAAAGGAAAAATGCAGTGAGAGGTTGATTGCCAAAGAGTGGATGAATAAGTACATTTTCACAAAGATCTATTAGATATTCTTTGTAACGATTTTGATCGAGCTCTAGGAGTGGCTCGCGTGGTTGGTGGAATTTCAGAAGTGTTGGAAGGATGAGCGGGTCACGGAGCGGACCCTCGAACTAATGCAGCAGTTAGAAAATACTGATAACACCATCACTAGCACGGTGGACCATTGGGCAGACAGTGTGTTGGGAGGATTTGTGACAGAATTTTACATCGATCAGTTTGTCTCCTACTCTGAAGTAGAATGAAGATTCTTAAGGGGTTTCGAGGTAAGTTTCTGAAGACCTTACCATTGCTAATCAAGATGTTATTATGCAAAAAGAGTATTCTGTGTAGCCATACCAAGTGAATGACCTCTAATCTGGATGGGAGCACAAAGCGAAGTGGAAAATACTACAGAACGAACCTAGAAGGAGATATATTGGTCTACAGTCTGGCAAGAGAAGCAAATTCACAGAGTCCTCCATCCACACTGCCTTCAAACCAGCCTAGAGGTAAGAATTCACCTCCACCCCCACCACTGGAAGATGACATGGTTGCACACATGAAGTTTCTAACCTTTAAGGGTGTGGGGGATGAAGACATGGATTAGTTATGGTTTGTCGCATGATCGGTATGGACTGAGAAGAACGTAGCTAGTGATGCGGTGAAAAGGGAACAACTGTCCCTTGCCTTCGAAGGAATAGCTTTGGACTGGTACATGGGATACATCGGCCAAAACAAAAATTCAACCATTGAAGATATTATGAATGCCCTGAAAAAATAGTTCAAGAAACCTAAGTCCTACTCCCAAATCATGGTTGATCTAAAGGATTTCAAGCAACGGTTTTCTGAATCTGTGTGGGAGGTCGATCAATGACTAAAGAAGGTGATCAGAGAAGGGGGATTCCAATATGATGACATACAACACATAGAATGGTTCAATGCTATGTTGCTACCTCACATGCATGTACCTATGGGGCACCAAACTCTCGAATCACAAGAAAACACCTTGGAGGGTGCCATGAAGTTAGAAGTTGCGCCATGGGACAAGACTCTGCTAGGCATCCAATAGATCTAGGGACAGATGTAAGCGATGCACATAGAGATCCAAAATCTTCAGAAGGAACAGGGGGCAGAGGCTAGCCTCGAGAGATGGTGCATACGATGTTGGGTGAATGGTCATACCAAGGATAACTTCCCTCTATTATCAGACTATATGAAGACTATGGGGCTTAGCCCATTGCGCCCTAGGGAAGTTGTGGGACCCAGTGGGCCAGTGTTATGGTGCAATTATTTTTGCATTGCAGGGCTGCACGATACAAACCACTGTCCTCACCTAGATGCGTATGTTCCAGAGGTAAAGTAGCAATGGTGTAGGTTCTACAGATCGGTGGGAAATCATGAACAAAACTGCCAGACATATGATTTGATGATTGATCGAGGAAACTTATATAGAGTACAATCAGACCCTGCGTCGCCAAGAACCCCTATAGGTGTAGGTGGGTCTCCATCAAGGGGAAAGGGAGGGGGCCGAGGTGGAATTGCAGGTCGGGGACGAGGAAAGCTAATTTGTTACAACTGCGGAGAATAAGGAAACTTTGCAAGGGACTGTCCGAACCCTACAAGGAAATCCTGCCGATATTGCAGAAAGCTAGACCATGTGATTGAAGATTGCCCAATCTTGATAGAAAAAATGTAGGAAAAGCAGCCAACACCTACGCAGAATGTGTAGAGAGTTAAGGCTAAGCTATGAGACAAATATCCAAGTGTGAATGTTGTAAAATGAAGTGGGATAGCCACCAGGGGGCCTCGGGAAGAGGCTGCGATGGAACCTCTGATCCGACAAGCTATTATTAAACAAGAAGGTTTGGACCTAAAAAAAGAAAAAGAAACATTTTTCACAGTTGGCAAGGACTTTGCTAATGCAGAGGTAGCTACTACTCGGGCACCTACAAACCTCAAGGCAGATGAGGAGGTCAAGCCCTTTTTGCAAGCATGTATGAAGTTGCTATGCAACCCAAAGGCTATGGAAAATCTTCAGGAATTAATAGATAGTTTCACAGCGTGACCCAATCTACCCCCGTAGGTCAAGGATGTGCACAAGCTATACAGGTATAATAAATGCACCAGAAGAGAAATGTGGTTGATTGCACAGATTAGTGACTACGAAATGAGTCAGGTTATTTTGGACCTAGGTTCAGATCTGAACGTGTTACCTAAAAAACTTGGCAATGAGTGGGAGAGCCTAAGTTGGAATGGTCCACTATTTAGTTGTGCATGGAAAATCAACAGAAAATCATCCCACTAGGAAGGTTGTCTAAAATTATGGTGGATATTGCATGAGTAAAGGCCAGAGCCGACTTTGGAGTAATTGAAATTGTAGAAGATGCGGACCCCTACCCTGTGCTCTTAGGGCTGGACTGGGCCATAGATATGGGTAGTATCATCAACCTCAAAAAGAGAAGCATGGTGTTTGAGAATAACAGTTCAAGGCTGAAAGTACCATTAGATCCTATGAAAGGTGAACGATACATAGAGCCAGTGCGCGATGAAGAGGAGGTGGATCACATTTACAAGTTGACTGCGTGGGATGAAGATTGGATCAACCCCACGACAGAAGGAGTACTCTACTGGGAAAAGGACAATGAATGCTTCTTTGACTCTGATGGGGAGATGGAGAATTGGAAAAACAGATTGCACGATGTCTTGGCACTGCGATGTCTTCAAGTCATAAGGGACTTCCACTACATTTCCTCAGAGGTAAGAGACCTATCCTACTTTGATGGTTCTGGTAGCATTAAGGAACTTTTGTGAGCATTCGAAGCAGAGATTCACAAGGGATGAAGGCTATGGGCCCTTATGCTAGCCATGTCTGGAACAACTGCGCACTGGTGGGAGACACATGAGGAGGCCTTCCAAGATTGGGAGGAATGCTGAGATATGATTATCCTATGATTTGAAGCCCCAACCGACGTGTGGGTCAAGACATTCCTTGGATCCGAATATCCATGCAAATATCTGATTGCATGGGAAAAATAGTGGCATGACAGAACAACTAAAGAGTGGGTTCACCTGCTAATTCATGACCTAGGGCCGATTTTATCTTCATGGTACTTAGATGTGGAGCTACATTGGTGCACCTGCCATTAGGGGAAATTAAAGGAAGAGTTCCTGGAAACATTTGGGTTAGTAGGCAGGACAGAGGCGCTTGACATAGTCCTGTGAGACATTAACACTAGGGTGTGGGGTGAATCGCACCTGTTTATCGCACCGGAAATACCCACATAGGAAACACGGATACCAAGCATGATCAAATACTATAGCCTAGTCCCAACAGAGGGTAAGGATGATCTGTGAGATACTCCAGACTCAGAATTGGAAGGGGTGTGCATAAATACCAAGCCACTCAGGCTGCGAAGGGGTAGCAATGGGACACACCCTACGTTGGATAAGAATGAGGATGTGGATACAGAAGGTAGAGTTATCATACATTCAGCAACTCTCACAACAAGGAAACAACTGTGGTCACTCCTCGGCCATACAGGGTATTACAGAAAGTTTGTTTGGGAATATGCGCTACTTACAACACCTCTGAGAGATTTTTTTACGTAGAGGGTCCAGTTTGGTTGGCATGAAACCTGTAGGGAAAACATGTCATGGGTTTTGAAATACCATAGGAACATGCCTGTGTTGGGGGAGGATGCGTAGGAGGCACAGGTGTTTGACCCAAGCATAGCAAGAAGGTTGAGTGCACAGGAGATGCGAAAAATAGCCATTGGCACACTAACAGCTGGTAGGAATCAAAAGTTACCATTGAAAGGCATGGCCCCCTGGAATTTAATAAGGCAGATTCTAGGAAATTTTGACCATTTATCTGATGGTAAGTTCCAGCTGAATTTTACCCTACCATTGGATGACCACAAGCACTATAAAAAGCGCAGGTTAGCTTAACTAATGGATCCGCCTCACTTTCATAGCCTGTACTTCTCACCTTGGTTTTGAGTGAACTTGAGCTATATGATTCTCCTGGTCTGCACTTTCCCTTTCATGTCTGAACAACTTACTCCTTTTGAAAGTAGCCACCCGGAGCTGGGATTCTTTTTTCGCGCTAGGATGACAGCCACAAACCCCGCTGAACCCTCAGCACCAACATAGATAGAAAGTGAGGATGTAATGGAGATAGGGGCTTAAGATGAGGAAGTGCTCTACAAACTAGTCACAAGGAAGGGAAAAGATAAATTATAGGGCTTGGGGAAGCCCCAAAAAGTTTCAAAATGGGTTGCAGGGAGGCCTAGGTTTTCCCCGAGGAATGCCAAATATCCATGAACAATAGCTCAGGATCAGGATGCACAGGAGGAAGCCCAACCCTCCAATCCGATAAATTGGTTACCTCCCTTCATCTGACTGTGCCGGCCTTCAACGCATATGCCCAAAAACTTAGATGGCTTGATCACCTATCTGTAAACACTGCTAACCCCGAGAGAAGTCCCTGTCATCAGTGATCCTTGCGAGAGGCTCCATGAAGTTAAATTCAATGATAAAAACTTGGAAAATTATGAAGCCTTCCCTGAGCTAGCCCTCATGTTATACTTTGACACAATTTATGCGAATGATGGGGTCACAGTCATTCCTCAGCATTGGGTATCTGGATTGGCCAGAGCTGGGCTCTTGAACCTACTGCGGATGCCTCATTTAGGCCATTACAATGTCACAGACCAGCTAGACCAAAAGTTGCTCTCCTTGATTCACGATGGCTGCTTATGGATTTGGGACCAAGTCCCCATTAATGTTGCATTAATTCATCAGATTACGGGCCTTCCCATGAAATGGACGCATCCTCTGGAGTGGGTGGGCAAGAAATATGAAGGTGAGACTATTGAATTTGTGCACTAAAATTATAAGGTGGAGAAAAATACCTGGGGGCTTTATCATCAAATCCATCAGCGACCGTGCTACGCAGATGGGTACCATATTTTTAGCATGTAAGCTGATGCAGAAATGCCAGGTCGCAACTATCCCTTCCTATTTCATTCGATTAGTAGGCTGGTGTATGAAAGGGGTCTGCCTCAATTGGGCCTAATATTTTTGTGACAAATTTCTGACCAACGTCCACGAATATCAGGAACAAGGGAAGGCCTTTTGCTATTCTTGGCTACTGCTCCTTATAGCATTGGTTTCCTAGGAAGCCCCTGAGGAGTCGGTCCTCCCTGAGCTCACTCTAGAAATGTGCGAAGGGGCTCTCTTCACCCATCTATGGGAGTCCAAGGATGCATAGCACATGGAATATAACCAAGTCTTTTGGGTCATATTCCAGAGTAGCTTGGCTACAGCCATAAACTCTCGACCACGACTATCCCCAGTGATGTACAATAGATACAAAAGTACTGTAGAATTCCAGGTTACGATGCACCACATTCAGATCTGTGGCCTCAAGGGTAAAACCTGGATGTCCCTCTCGTATATGGTAGCAGATGAGGAAATTGACCGTGTGATCGAGCTATGGCCTCCTTCTTGGAAGATAGGCTTCAAAACCCCCACCAAGGAGACTATAGGACAAAGAAAACAGGGCTCGGATGCAAACACGAAGAAGAACGCACTGCCCAAAAGCACCGGGGCTGAAACCCAGGTTGATTCGTCGCCAGAAGTAAACCTCAGAGGCACAAAGCGAATAGGTGAGCCTGAAAAGGGGCCCCGAAAGAAGCAGCACACACAACGTGGAGAATATGAAGCAATGGTCACACTACATGATGGGGACATCGAAAAAATAGCGGACGCCATCATAATGGCCACATAAGACAAGTGGGTAGCCCTGGAGGAACACTAGAAGGCTACAATTGACAACCTCTAGGCTGAGCTTCGCACCCTACAGTTAAAGACAGACACACTATAGGCTAGCGTGACTCAGGTACGGCATCCCTTGGCAACCATCCATATAGTGCTTGCTACGAAGGAAATTCGTCTCTGTGCCATACCTAGCGTTGCCCTCGTGATCAGTCCATCGGATCAAGCTGTCCAACTCCAGGAAGAAACAGGGGTGTAGCTGAATCTGGCCACGCTACCCCATGATGCATTATAGGGCCTCCACATTGCTTTATTCCAGGATATTTTCCATCAGGACCAGCAGGTGCACCAATAAATTGGGATGGCCAAGCATACCATCGTGTAGCAGAATGTCGAAGTACTCCGCGCTGTCACAAATAGGCGGAGCTCGAGACATTGATCCACCAGCTCTACACAGAGGTTACAGAGGAAATCCTGGCCGTAGCCACCCCCTAGGCTAAAGTTTAAGGGTTGGTCACAGCATTGAAGGCGTCCAAGACAAAGATGCAAGTCGTGAAGACACAACTGGAGTAGAAAATCACTGACTTACAGGCCAAGTTGTAGCTTGAAACACCTTCGGAGGTATAAGCCCAGTGTGTTGCGCTCATGACCGAGGCCACCAACACCATTATAGGACAGATTTCTCAGGGCGCCTGGTTACTCAAAGACGGAAAGCAGCTTTGGACCAAGATCCAGCATGATCCGGTCCTCCAGAGAATCAATCAGGACTTACAGCAGAAGGAAGAAGCTTTTGATCAGGTTGAAGCTACATTGCCCTCCTTAGTTCTTGTATAGCATCTGGCACGCTTTAAGACTAACAACGCACTCCAATATGAGATTGAAGAACTCCGGTGCAAGAAGCATGCCATCGTGGAACGCTTGAAGCCTTGGGCCGACGCAGCCCTCCAGCTATCATAGGATACTGATGTTGTGGTCAAGCAACTGAATCATACACTAGAGAGTGTCACTGTGGCGACCGAAGGAGTGATGTCCCAGAAGCTCATGGATATTGCACAAAGTGCTGCTGCCTAGAGTCAAGAAGTGTTGCCCTCGCTGATTGCCACCATCAACACACTATGCACACAGGTGGAAACCCCTCCACCATAGTGACTCGGGACGAGTCACAAGATTGTGTTGGGGGACTGTTGGAACAGGGTCTCCTGCAAGATGCGAAAATGGTCCATTTTGTGTATTTATTTTATTATATTTAGTCTACCATATGGTTTTTGGGGTGGGTCAAAGCCCCGAAAGCATTGTAAATGGGTCAAGGGTAGACGAAGAGTCTGAAAACCACAGTTTACAGACCATTAGATACATAGGATAAAATAGTATAACTAGTTGAACCTTTTTGAGTGGTAAGGAGAGACTAAGAATGATAAGAGATTGCTACTAAGTGCGAATCGATAGATATGGTTAGGGTTGTTGGGTAAGGACTCCTGCTGTTGTGTGCACGGAGGGCCTCTATCCTGCTGTGTGCGAACCCTGCTGTTGTGTGTGCAGGTTGGTATTTGGGGTATTGTAAGTAGATCTGAAGGATTAATGAATGCAGAAGTATTGTTGAATATCTGAATCCACTGGAGTTATTGTGATATGAATCTGTGAAATTTGATTGCTTAATATATGCTTCTGTAGTATTTATTTAAGTTGTGAACATACATGTGTTACTTATTTATGCTACGGTCTAGATTTGTTTTGTTTTACATCATACGAGAATATCTGGAAACGCTGCAGTATTATTATGTGAGTTCATGATCTGCTGATTTATGTGAGTATCATTGCTGTTGCGCATGTGGATGCGAAGGGAATCTGTAGATATTGGCTCTGTGATACAAGATTTGGTCACTATAAGGCTGAACGCATCTTTTCTTGAATTACCTACCCTCTCCTAGGGTGCGAAAAACTGGTTCTAGCACCCACCCATACTACTTCGAGTGAGACTTTGGCCTGCGCAAGTAGGTCACTACTGAAAGGGCCAGTAGTATAGGGGTTTCTTGGAAAACCTTAAACATCCAAACCTAGGTCAGGACCCCTCGAGCCAACAGTCTCCAATGTTGATGTGTTGATTTACACTACTATTTCTAGTTTTGTATTCATATATTGTTGCTTTTCCCATTTTTGAATATTATATAAACACATAATACATTTGTATATGCGCTAGAATATCAAGGTGATAAGCATTGTTCCCAATCTTCTCCAATATGGTGAAAGGACCATATCTAATTAGTGTCAATTTCTCGCCTTCTCGCTTGATCATGTCCTTGCTAATATGGAGCCATACCATGTCTCCAACCTGGAACGATGATCAACTCAATGTTTTTCATGTCGAGCTTTGTATCTAGCCTAACTCTTTTCTAAGTGTTCTTGCACTGCTTTATGAATCATTTGGATCCATTGAATGAACTTGCATGCTTTGTATTCACCACTTCCTTTGCTGGAACCCTCATCCTTCGCAAATACCAAATCTAAGGGATCTTTCAGTAGATACCCAAAGTGTGTCTCAAATGGTGAGATTTGAGTAGAAGAGTGCAAATCCATGTTGTATGCATGTTACACATAATGGATCTACTCACCCACAAGCTAGGACATTTTTTGCAATAGCCTCGAAGTAATTGAACCACTATTTGGTTGAAAACCTTTTTCTATCGGTCAATATGTGTGTTTTAGCTCCTAGAGACAATGCCCAGATTGATTTGAGAGAAGTGCCTATGATATATTTAAGTGAGCGCTTCATACAATCTGTTTGAATTTAGTGTCACACTCATCATTCATTCAATATATTTTGAAAGATTGAATAATAACCATCCTTATTCAAGAAAAAACATTAAATGAGAAATAAATTATCATTAAAGGAAATAGTAACATACTTATCTTAAATGGCTAGTCTCGCTCCTATATGCTGTCCAATTCTTAAATCGTAGATATAAATTTTTGATAGATGATGCAAGAAAGAGGAAAAATCAATGTAATTGGCTTAAAAACGTAAGAATCCACTATACCGAGCTCAAAGTGAGAAAGATGGAGAGAGTAAAGGCAGAGTGCTGAGATATATGGAGTTATGTTCTTATTAAAACCAAAGGGCATTTTCATCAATTTTTAAGTTAAATGAATCCATGAGTTTTTACAAAAACACATCCAACATCTAAAATTACATAATATATGAAAAGAAAGATGCATATGGAGAATACATAAGAGTGATACATAATTCAAAACATTGATGAGCCATAATCACTGTGACTGTATATTAGTTTTCCTTGAAAGAAACATTCAACAATGAGATATCATATTTCTCTTTCAGGAACCAAATTTCTTGCCAAAATTCCGAACCTTCCTTCAGTCTTACATTGTCATTCATATAGGCCCTAGGAGAGGGTCCGTTATCAAATATTCCTTTCTTGATTTGTTTAGTACATGATCATTATTAAAACTAGGTGTGCCTCATAGCACAGCTAGGCTAATTGAAAAATAAACTAAATGACTATAAACTAAATAATTACATAAAAGATAAAAGTAAGAGTGTCAACTAGACACGTCAATAAATTTTCATTGGTGTTGATACAGCTGTGAAGATTGTGTTGAAGGTTCAATAATTCGAATGGTAGGAAGATTAACAAAATATTCACACCTCTACCACAAGATTGGAGATTATGGGGGAACTTATGAATAGAGTCGATATGCGATATGGAGATGGGTTAGATTGGAATAATCCAAATTTCAATAGAACAGATTCTTTACCAACCTTAAGAGGTGAAATTCCCTCTTGAGTTACATCACCAACGTTTTACCTCTCAGCATGGAATTTTTCTCGTGAGTGGAGTACACCTTAATCTTAGCCTCAACTAGCTTCTGATTTTACTGCTCCTACAAACTAATCCTCCTCCCATGTCCCAGCAATTGAGTAACCCTACTCTGGTTATCCTCATGAACTCAACATCGAAGGCCTCAACACCTTTAATTAGTGCGTTCAGGAATTCCTTGGCTTTAGCCTTGGCCTCCTATTTCTATATGACCCTCATGACTTTTATAATAGTACTCACTTGATCCACCATGTCTATAGGCCATAAATATCTTAATATTCTCTCATTGATGAAGTAGATCTACTTATTAACGATCAAGGAGTTCTTCACTCCATCCTCCTTGTTTGACACAAGGTGGAATTCAAAATCCTTGATGGTGGCATTATTTTAGTTCATCAATATTATGTACTCCAAATTGTACTTTATCTCTTCAATGATCTCATCCCAGACCAAATTTTTAGCCTGTAGCAAATACATATTCCCATTTAGATTTGCTCTCAACTCTATTATCTCTTGTTTGGTAGCCTGTAGATTCTTTTTGATGAGCTCAGCATTCACTATGGAAGCTTAAAATTACTTCTCTTTCTAAGCCAAGACTTCCTAGGTAGCATCCAAGTCTCTCTGTATTTTCTTAAGCTCTCCTTCAGAGAGCTAGAGCTTGGTCAAGGCCTTGGTAAGTGGATCAGTGGGATTTTGGGGATCCTCAGGTACAACCACTGTGAAAATGTGAGCATCCATATTATTTTGAATACTTGCAGCATGTGTTTCAAGGTCTAATATATCATTGTTTCTATCAGTGAGCTCTCTGGTTAAGACCTCTTTCTCTGCTTCTACCTGGGCTAGTTCTTGGGTTTGCACATGCTCACTTCCTAGCATTTTGAGCTTATGCCTCAACTCTTGATTTTCTAGCTAGAAAATTTTAAGGAGAGCTTCCATAGTTGATTTATCTTCTAGATTCAAACCCATCTTCAAAATAATTTTTTTGTAAATATCTTTTTACATGTGGAGGGCCCTGGAATTGGCCTTCTCCTATTTCAATATGGTAGCGACCTTCTACAAAAAAATTTCTACCTTTTCAATGGTCATTGCATTTTTGCTGAGTTCATTTTATAACATATCTCCCACATGTTTGTGAATATTTACCTTATCTAACACTGTTACCGATGAAATAGGTAATCTGACCTCAAAATGGGAACTGTAACCCAAAAAGACTCAAAAAACATGAAAAAACACCCCAAAAACAAAAAAAGTGTGTTCCAGAATGCACTTGGTTTTTTTTGAAGGTCAAATTTCAACATTTTATAAAATTATGCTAAAAACAAAATTGTTTCTTGAAAAAAGGATTGAAAATACACCCTCAAAACAAAACCAGTTAATGCTGGAATAACAAAAAAAATAAAAATTGTGTCATATTTTTGACATTTTTAAAAATAGAAATAACATTTTTTAATTTTTAAAATTCAAACATTAAAAAAAACCTAAAATTTAAGAAAAAAAATAAATTTAAAAAATAAAAACATTTTAAAGCTTAAAATTTAAAAATATATAGGAATAAAAAAATAAAAATAAAAACAAAATAAAATTTATAATTCAAACATTAAAAAACACCTAAAATTTAAGAAAATAAAAAATAAAAAATTTAAAGATTAAAATTTCAAAATATATAAAAATAAAAATAAAATAAAAATATTAAATTAAAAAAAAAAAGTTAAAAAAGGAAAGAAATTATAAAAAATCAAATATAGAAATCAAATTTAAAAAATAAAAAGAAAATGTTTTTATATTAGAAAAAATAAAATATTAAATTTTAAAATAAAAAATTAAATTCAAAGAAATATATTAAATTAAAAAAAAAAAAAAACATTATTGAAATTAAAAGTAAAAAAATGAAAAATTAATTAAAAATAAAAAATGAAAAATAAAATACAATAAAAAAAATTAAATTAAAAAAAATATATATTAAAAAAACAAATAGATTTTAAAAAATAAATTAAATTTAAATTATAAAAAATAATATATATATATATATATATATATATATATATATATATATATATATATATATATATTAGATTTTATTAAATTAAAAAAAAATTGTTCATATTAAAATAACCAATTAAATTTAAAAAAAAATATTAAATTTTAATAAATAAATCAATAAACAAATAAATTTTGAAATAAAAAATAAATTTTAGATATAAAAAAAAAAAAAACATTGTTAAAATAAAAAGTCAAAAAACTTTAAAAATCAATTAAAAAACAAATTAATTTGAAAGTATTAAATATATATATATATATATATATATATATATATATATATATATATATAAATAATTCTAAATACACAATTTTAATTGAAATAAAAAAATATAAAAATTTTATGTAATTAAAAAAATAATAATAAATATATAAAAAATTAAAAAAAAAAATATTAAATTCAAATAAATTACAAAAAAAAAATACAAAATTTACTAAATTTTAAAAAATTATATGAAAAAACTAAACATAAAATTTAATAATAAAAAAAAATATGAAAAAATTAAAAAAAATCAATTAAATAAAAAAATACAAAATTTAATAAAAACTTTTAACAAAATTTAGAAAAAAAAAAATTAAAAATTAACAAAAAAAAAATGAATAAAATTAAAAAAAAACAAAACAAATTAAAACAAATTAAATTTCAAATATAAAAATTAAATTTAAAAATAAATAAATAAATAAATTTTTTTAATTTAAAAAAAACAAATCAAATTAAAAAAGTATATATATTAAAAATAAAATAAAATAAAATAAAAAAGAATTTTTTGATCGTGGTGGCGCCGCCAATCGACCTCCCACCCAGGTGGTGGCGGAGGCCGGCCGCTGGGCAGGAGGCCGATTCCGAGAATTTCCCTCCCGTGGCGGGAATCGGCCTCCCGTCGCGGGAGGGCAATTCCCGGAATCGGCCTCCCGCGGCAGGAGGGCGATTCCCGGAATCGGCCTCAGGGCAATTCCCAGAATCGGCCTCAAGGTGATTCCTGAAATCGGCCTCCCGCCGTGGGTGGGCGATTCCCAGAATCGGCCTCCCGCCGCGGGAGGGCAATTCTCGGAATCGGCCTCCCGCCCAGCGGCTGGCCTCCACCGCCACCTGGGTGGGAGGCTGATTGGCGGCGCCACCACGATCAAAAAATTCTTTTTTTATTTTATTTTTTTCTTGTTTTTAATATTTTTTTTTTAATTCGATTTTTTTTTTTAAATTCAAAAAATTGAAAATTATTTGTTTTTTAATTCAAAATTTTTATTTTAAATTTAAATTGCTTTAATTTTTTTTGTTTTGTTTTGTTTTTTTTTTTTTAATTTTGTTTTTAAATTTAATATTTTAGATTAATTATTTTTTAAAATTTAAAATTCATTTATTAAATTTTAATTTAATTTAATTTTTTTTTAATCTTTTAGTTTATTTAGTTTTTCATTTTTAAAATTTATAAATTGTTTCATTTAAAAAAAACAGTAAATTTATGGATATTTGTTTTTTAATTATTTGGGCGTGGTTTTTTTCATTTTTATTGTTTTTTAATGATAGTTTTTTTTTTTTCAATTCTTTTATTTTAATTTTCTTTTTCAATTTTAAATTTTGTTTTTTTTTTTAATTTATTTTTTTTGTTAATTTTAAAATTTGTATTTTTTCTTGTTCTTATTATTATTATTTTAATTTAAATTTTTAAATTTAATTTTTTCTTTTTTGTATTTTATTTTATTTTTATCTAAATTTTAATTTTGTAATTTTTTTTTTTTTTTTTAATTATATGGTTTTTTTTAATAACTTAGAAAAAAATATTTTTGATGTTTTTTTTTTTTTTAATTTTTTGGTTAATTTTTGTTTTTTTTCTTTAAATTATGTGTTTTTTTTCAAATTTTGTCATTTCTTTTTATATAATTTTCGAATATTTTGGTTTTTTTTTTATTTTTTTTATTTTTTTTTGTTTAAATTTTTTATTTCTACGAGTTAATTTTGTTTTTTTTTACATTTTTATTGGTTTTTTTAATTGTTTTTATATATATTTTTTTATCTAAGTTTTGTGTTTTATTACCAACATGAAAATCACCTCTAAAAAAAAAAGGTTGATGCTACATCAATACGTTTCAAAATTAGCATGAAAATTACCGCTCTAAAAAAAAAAATTGATGCTACATCAATACGTTTCAAAATTAGCATGAAAATCACTAACATTTTAAAACAAATATTCATACTTCATAAATAAAAATATTAGAGTGTTGAAAATGTGTTCCAAAAAAAAAAGGTGATTTTGCATCACCACTTTTCAAAATTGGGTGCATTTTATGCTACCAAAAAAAAGTAGGTAACAGTGCGGTTACCTATTTCATCGGTAACATTGTTTATCTATGAGAGGGACATTGGATAGATCCAAAGAAACATCGAGTGCTTTGAATTGTGAGATTGAAGGCAACGATTATGTTGATGGATGTTGCAATGAAAATTTCATCTGATACCTCTCCAAATCCATAACAACCATGAGACTAGTGTGATATGTGGCTAAATGAAGAGTTATGTTATTTATCATCTCATCTCTTACCTTCTTCTTCCTTTCATTGATATCCCTTCCAACAAACCAACCTTTCTTGTCAATAGAAGTACTATCTCTGGCACCCAAAATAATTACCTCTAAGGAAGTGTAGACTACAACTGGTGGAGGCTTCTCTAGGACAAGTTTGAAACCTAGATTATCTAATCTTGTGTTTAGTAGCTTAGTAAAAAACTCTTCCCCATTAGGTTCTTGAGTCCTTTCCTTCTTACTTACATGTACTTCCTCTTCCTACTTGATATCTTTAGCTTCGTCAATGATCCTTTTGGGTTGTGTTTCCTTGACAGTGGGGGTCTCGGTCTCCATATCTGTATCCAATGGCCATGAATCAAAATTAGATTTTCATTCAATTCTAGGTCTAGGTTCATGTATATAGGTTGGCGATTTTATATTTTTCTCTCCTTTGAGAAATGAAAACCTTAGAATCATAGTTCCAAACATCTCCCTGTTAGAATTCAATCTTTTCGAGAATCTACTCAATCAGTTTGGAGGCTTGTCTTGAGTTGATAATAAAAGGGCCTATAGCATTTCCCAGTTTAAATATATCTCCTTTATTTGCTGGAACAAAGTGGAGTTGGTTTTCATTAAGGATATGTCTCATGAATTCTAGTGAAAATATCCTCACGGGGATTAATATATGAAAATGATTAGGGGGTAGTTCACAACCATAGATCCTGAGTTCTGTGTGGTCTTCAAATAAGTAGCAGTCACCTACACAAACATCCTTGTTGAGTTGAAGACCCTCTTTTTGTTTTCAGATGATTCGGTGTGAAGGTGCACCATGAATAATCTCGTATGCAATGGACATGAGTGTTGGTATGAAGTACAAATACCCATTATTTTTTGGCCTCTACTTAACTAAAGCAATATAGTTGAATACATAATTGACCTCCTTTATGCGAGTAATTTTACTCGGAACTACACACTCAAATTCCTCGACATGTTTGTACATTAACAGATAGAACAATAGTGAATAATATTGGAAGTAGAATGAAGTGGTGAGATGCTGGAATTGGAATGTGATGGGTGCTGACAAGTAGGATGGGATATTGAAAAGGTGATCGAGCTTCACCATTATGTCAAGAAACCCTAGGTAGGATTTTTTGGTCAAATTGGAATCAACTTCTCCTAACATACCTGAGATTAGGGATAAAATGGGCTAAACTATTTCGATAAACAAAGAGATAGGAAATTTTTGAGCGACCGGGAAATTCTGTAAGCCTGAAGCGAAGATTATCCTCATGAAGGATCATTTTTCTTTATTTGGGAGACAAAAAAAATTATACATGAGGGTAATGTCAGTGAAATGTTGTGGCTTAGGAGATTTAGGGTAAACTAGGGCCTTCCTGATGAGCTGAGGGGTAATCTATAGTATCTTGTTCCCTTTGGAGGACAAAGTATCTTTTTTGTAAGCTTTTGCAAGCCATGAGAAAAAATCAAGGAAGTAATGCACAGTAGGGGAAATTTGATAGTATAGGCCAAATTTGACTACTTGGAAAAAGGTATTCACCCCTCCAATGATATACCATTAAGTAAAAACACAGGTCGACGATGTGATATGGGTAAATGGGGTTTTGAATCTGGGCTTCTGTGTCCTTGAGGGGTTCAGGGCCAGGAGTGGATTTAACCTCGCAGGTTTTGGACATTTCTTGAGCGATATTTTTCATCTTAAGAGTGTTGGAATTTTAATTACAGGTGGAAAGGGAAGGTGGAAATACTTGGTGACTGCGTAGGAGGTTGAAAATGATGTATTGATGTGTTCTAGAGTAGCTGGAAGTCTGTGTAGTGTCATTTGAAGGCACCTGACTAGAGGGAGAGTTTAGGGAAAGGGTGAGTGAAAACTAGACATATAAGGAAGGAAGGGTCATATACATAGGTGGAGGACAACAACAGTAAGATGATGTAGCACGACGTCATCAGGAAAGACACGTGTCTTAGTCGGATTGGGTGAAGGTGGTGGACAGGTGGAAGGAATGGGATCTTGTAATATTCCAAAATAGGAAAAACGGGAATATTAAACATAAAAATGGAAAATGTAGTAAACATCAATACATCAAAAACACGAGCATATCATTGAGCCATTTTATTATATATGATATCAGAAAATGAAATACAATTTATTGAAGAAAAGACACTCAATTTAGGCAAAACAAGTCTGAAATGACCCTATACATAAAGACATAAGAATATGCTACCACATAAACTGTTGCAAGGCTATGACTGTGCAATCCTACTGGAAATAATTGCTGGTGGAAACTAGGAATACACAGATCTGTTGATAAGGTGCTTAGAAAATGCCAAGATCAGAGGTCTGGGCTTTCTAGCACAATTCCAAGATAACCCAGAAAAGGTTCGCGGAAATACCCAATATGAAAAATGCAGCCCTAGGGCTGAATTACGCTCTACAGTTGGGTAACTGCTATGAGGTGGCTGATATGATGAGAAAATAGTTGATACTCCTCCCCATTGACTTTTCGGATGAAGGGATGCTCCCCTCGCTGGAAAATAAGCTTAGCAACTTGGGTTAACAACCCTCCAATGAAACTGCCCTCCTAGATTTCACAATTCTTGAAGGAGACTTCGCTGCTGAAGGTGGCTGAAGATTGGCCTGATGCCAAATGATGGAATGAAGCTCAAAGGAACCTCTCCTGAGTGGGAAATCAAAGTCCCCCAAGGATGAGGTTGGGATTTCCACTCGGAAACACCCTTGTACTAAACTGCACAACGGACTCCCGTAAACAGCTGAAGCATGTAGAAATTTATAAAAGACCATACATAAAAACTATTTAGAATGCTCTCTATGGATTCCATCCACTTTCTTATATGATTTGTGAGCATCTTCCCCCTTTTCCCCACTCAATAATGATGCTAATATCATGGATACTTTCTCCCATTATGACTGCACTTTCCTCCATTATCTCCACTACCTCCATGACCCCATCCACATGCGTTAACCCCCATTCACACCATGGAGTGTTTTATTCAACTATATACACCAATCCACATTCACATTAGAAGTTTTTTTATTCCTACTAAAGAGATTTATGGGTCCCTCTACCCTCTTATTCATCTATCTTATTGACAAAAAACGAAATTTAATATTCTAACTAGCTAAAAGATAATTAGGAATATTACAGAAATATTACTTTACCATTACGTATACCACACTCGCTTTTCGTAGGTAATCATGAGTTCGAAACGCAGCATAGGTGGTCCCCACCACTTCTTCGTGGGTCGGCTCGAATTCAGGTGGGAGAATACCAACCCCTTGTAATAGATCTAAGTCGTCAGATCGCTAGTTGAATTTTCAACACCCAAGGGGCAGAATAATTAACTTCTATGCACCTTACCCTATCAGTATTACTCGAGGATGCTCTCAGGTGAAGATGAATGATGATCCTTCTGAAATATACATGAATTTTAGCCGTGCCTTGCATGCGTATTAGGTTTTCCCAATTTTAATTCTCCGTTGTGTGTTGGGAGAAACAATGGATCAACCGAATACATTTATACAAGTCGTGTTTCCTTCCTTGTGAGTGGTTGGATCAGAATGAACTTCTGTGGAGGTCAGATTATCCATCTCTGCATTGGTTATCCATATTTGAACAAAAATCTATTTTCATGGAAAATAAGGCAATGTATCTAGGGGAAACATACTTGATGTAATGCGGTGAGAACCTACAACTTAGTGCCTTGCTGCTTTGGGTAGGGACTCATATTATTGAATTTTTTAATTTAAACAAATAAAGAGGTATAAATTTAGAGAAAAAATAGTTATTTACATATAAATAAGTGGTATATATAATGAATGGGGGGTGGTACCTTTAAAAATTGAAGTAGAACTTCAGAAACTCCTCGTTGACCGACAACACAAGTACTTAACCTTCTAGATTTTCCAGTGTGAAGGTGTCATTTCCCTTAAATTTAATGATTCTAAAAGATCTGAACCATAGCGGATTGAGTTTTCCATGATTTCCTTTGTATTCCCTCCTTACATCCCACCTTAGTACTAAATCCTCAGGTTGGAAACATCTATATTTAGCCTTCTTATAAAACAAGGATTTCATTTTGTCATGATAGCTAATCAATCCTTGATTGACCTACTCTCGACTCTCTAGAAGCTCAAACAATTCGTCTATCCTCATATTTAAAATATTTGGCTCTTATTTGAAATCTTTCAGGAATTTAGCAACATAAATTTCTAATTATATAGGAAAAATGGTTTCCTTTCCATAGGCCAGTTCAAAAGGTGACTTGCCAATGGATCTCTTAGTGGTAACCCTGTTGGCGCATAAGGAAAAATTTAGCTGTGAGTCCCAATTCCTCTGATTGTTTGATATAGTTTTCTTTGGAATCCTCACTAGAGTCTTGTTTGAGGATTCTACCAATCCATTTCCCTGCAGGTAATAGGTATTAGAATGACCTAACAAAATGTTGAATTTATGACAAAAACTTATGAAAATTTCTGATTTAAATACCTAAGAATTACCTGTCACAATATTCTTGGGGAAACCAAACCGGGAGATTATATTTTCTTCCATGGATTTTATGACTACTACATATGTTGCATTCCTATCTAGAATTGCTTCAACCCACTTAGTGAAGTGGTCAGTTGTTGTAAGTATCCACCGGTGCTGACTACTGGAAGGTGGATGTATTTCCATGATAGCATGTAGTCCCCATTTCTTGAAAAGTTCCTCAACACAAAATGGGATGAGAGGGAAGGATGCTATTTTATATTTCTCGACAAATATTTGGCACTTCCCATAGTCTCGAACATAAGCATGGAACTCTTTAAACAATTTTGGCCATAAGAACCCCCCATTTGAGGATTTTTTTGTGTTGTATCCCTCCCGCTGTAATTTCCTCTGTAGATGCAACTATTAAATTCACCCATCACCTTATAAAATTCATCCTCCACAAATCATGGAAGTATAATTATGATGACGTCCTTCCAATATAATTGGCCATTCGTGACCACAAAATTTTGTGCCCGTAGTCTTAAAGATCGATATTTTATTTTATAAAAATTCACCGAGAACCTCAAGAAAAGAAGGTAATGAAAAACATATTTGTACCAACATGAAGTAATGTATTTCATTTCAATTTTTTCGGTTTTTGTCTCTAATCTCTATTATGGATCTGAATCTCCATTTTCTGCCGACACTTCAGCCAACAATTTTATTCCTAATGCCTTGATATTTTCCTCTCATAAAATTCTAGCTAATACCTACACTTTAATGAGTTTCATGGGCTTGATGTCCATATCATATTCATATATTTGGCAATCCATTTACCTCTCTTTCCCTTGTTGTCTTCTTGCAATAGGGTATATTTGACAACGAGTGTGGGAACATAGGTCACTTTGTTGGATTGAAGGATCTAGATCCTAAAAGCCTTAAGAGCCTTGACTAGGGCATAAGTCTACTTCTCTAAAATATTATATTTGATCTCAACCTCTCGTAGCACTTGAGTTAAGATGGCTATTGGATTCTCATGCCCTTCATTATTCCCTAAAATAAAACAACAACCATTGTGTGAGGAGAAGCAAAAGAGAATATAAAAAATGGCTTCAAGTAATCAGGCTGACTAAGACCGGGGCTTCGGAAAAATCCTATTTGATCCTAGAGAAATGTTGATGAGGTTGTGGAGACCATTTCACTTCATTATCTTTTCTCAACATCTCAGTGATATCCTTAACTATCTCTATGTAATTTTATACAAATATCCTCAAGAATTTGATTCTGCCTAGAAAAGCTTGGATTTCCTTTTTTTTTCCTTGGTAGAGGGATGGAATTTATGGTTTACACTCATTTGGGATCGATATTAAGTCCATGTTTCACCACTATATGTCCTAGAAACTTCCATTCACTGAGAGAGAACTGATTTTTTAGGACTCAAGGATAAACCATATTTTTTTCATTTATCAAAGGTGAGTCGTAGATGTTCCACATGCTCCTCATATATGTTGGAGAAAAAATTAATGTCATCTATGTAGATCATAACTAACTTATCATGCTCCCACAAAAAATCTATATACATTTTCCTTTGGAATGTGGCCCCTACATTTATGAGACCAAATGGCAACTGAGCATACATGAAAGTCCCATAGGGCATGGTAAAAGCAATTTTCTTTTGATCCTCAGGATGGACAACCACCTGATTGTACCCTGAGAAACCATCCATCATGGACATTCGAACTGATCCCGAAAATATTTGCAAGATGTTGTAGGTTTTAACCATGTACATAAATTATCTGCAAATGAATCTTAAAAACATAAAATAAAAAATAGTGAGAGAATAAAACATAAAACAAATATACACAAATATTTTCCCCTGGATCGCAAATCGGAACTACCAGCTTGATTTTTCATTATGTTCCTTTTAGTGTTACAACACATATATATACATGCCAAAGAATTCATAAACCCTGATCCATTAACCCTTGATTAGAACATAACTGTAGTTCCCTTGACCAGATCTACAAAATATGAGGGGTCAAAAAATTTCATGCCCCAAAACCATGTGCAAACCCATGTACAAAACCATGGGCGAGTCTGCTCATCAAAAAATAGGGTCCAATTTTTTTTCCTAGGGCACTACCCTAGACCCTAACACAGGGGTCTACCACCATCCTTGTGCCCCTCTTCCCCCCGTGCATGTGACTAATCGTGGAAAGAATATAACACATACCCAACATTCTCCCACTTCTTGTTTTCTTTCCGCAGGGGGCCACATGAGAGCTTAGACATTAGTCTAGTTCTACAACACCCACTATTTCTCTACACTAAGAGAACTTATGAGTGCTCACAGACTTTTTCAATGCATCTGCAACATTCTTCAAAGTGTCCACCTTTATAGAAACACCCTTTTATCCTCAACCATATCTCTCACAAAGTGATATTGAACATCAATGTTCTTTGTCTTTGAATAATAAGAAGGGTTCTTAGCGAAGAAAATTGCACTTTGGATATCACAGTCTATCCTTATAGTTTGTTGCACCAACCCCATACTTGAACACAATCTCTGCAACCAAACTACTTCCTTGCTTTGCATGAGTGGCTGCCATGTATTCTGCCTTTGTAGTTGAAGGAGCCACTACAGTCTCTCTTTTACTTATCCAACTGACTACACCTGCAAATAGGCTAAACTCATATGAACTTTTAGATCTTATTTGGTCCAGATCTCTAGCCCATTCTGCATCAACAAAACCACAGATGTACAAAACTCTGTCCAATCGCAGTCTTCCCTAGTAGCACAAACCATAATCACTAGTGCCACACGAATATCTAAAAACCCACTTCATTGATGTCCACTGCTCCTTCCTTGGTTTTGACATAAACTCAATACTCCCACTTCATGTGCAATGTCTAGTCTAGTACAAACCATTGCATACATCATGCTACCCACTGCACTTGCATAATGAACATGGGACATATCCTCCTCTTCTTCTTGTGTCTCGGGACACTGTTAAACAGACAAATTTACACCTATATGAATAGGAACCTTCACCTGTTTGTTATCTTGCATATTGAACCTCTTCAATATAGTCTTGACATACTTCCTTTGGTTTCACTAGAGCTTCCTCTTTTCCCGATCTCTCTTAATTTCCATGCCCAAATTATAGTTTTCAACAACAAGATCCTCCATGTCGAATTTGGAGAAAAATTGGGTCTTCAACTCTTGGATAATTTATTTTTCATTTCCAATCACCAACATATCATCCACATACATGACCAAATAAATAACACAGTCACCAATTAATTTAAAATAAAAAAAGTGATCCTCTTTGCTTCTGGTGAAGCCAATTCCCCGTATATAGGTATCAAAATTCTAATACCACATCCTTTGTGACTGTTTTAACCCATATATAGAATTTTTTAACCTTTCATACTAGTTCTTTCTTACCCTTCACCATAAAGCCTTCAGGTTGCTTCATGTAGATCTCCTCTTCCAGATCCATCTGTTCTACCTCAAAATCAAATGCAACAACAACAGATAAAAGTAATTTCATAGAAGTAACCTTGGCAACATGAGAAAAAATATCACCAAAATCAATTCCTGGCACCTGGGAATAATATTTTGCTACCAACCAAGCTTTTTATTTCTCCACCTTTCCTTCTACATTCATATTCCTCTTAAACACCCATTTTCTCCCGATCGGCTTCCTTCAAGCTAGCAACTCCACCAGATCCCATGCCTCATTTTGGTGCAAGGATTCCATTTCATGAACCATTCCCTCCTTCTATAATTTTCCATCCTCTAAATCCACTACCTCCTTGACATTTCTAGGATCATCATCAGTGATAGTTAAAGAAAAATTTGAACAGAAAGTAGATGGACTATACCTTTCTGGTTGTCTTCTTTCCCGAACTGATCTTCTGACAACTGGAGTTTGTGTCTCTTCCTCTTCTAAATCTTGTTCTTTTGTAGAGTCTGATTCATCCACCCTTAGCTCAAAATCTATCTTCTCAGGATCCTTCGAAAGGACTTCATGTTTAACAACATCTTTCACCTCTCGAAGCACCACATCTTGACTATACACTACCTTCCTTTTTTCTAGGTTCCAAAGCTTGTAACCTTTTAAACCATCCTTATACCCAATAAAGATGCACCTTTCAGATTTATTATCTAAATTGGTTCTTTTCTCCTTTGGAACATGTACATATGCATCTCATCCAAATACCCGCAGAAGTCAAAGAGAAGGTTTCTTACTAGTCCATACCTCATGTGGAGTCTTATCCTCCAACGCTGATGAAGGTGGTATGTTAATCAGATAACATGCAGTCTCCATTGCCTCTGCCTAGAATTCCTGTCCTAACCCGATACCACTGAGCATGGTTCTTGCCTTTTCCATCAACGTTCTGTTCATTCTTACTACAAGTCCATTTTTTTGAGGTGTGTATGTAGTCTTCTACCATGCTATACCACACTTCTTACAGAACTCTTCAAATTCCTTCTTGAATAACTCTCCACCATTATCTGTCCTCAACACCTTTATCTTCTTCTCTACCTAGTTTTCCACCAGAGCATTAAATTCTTTAAATATATCAAATACTTCAAATTTATTCCTCAATAGATATATCCATGTATTCCTTGAGAAGTCATATATGAATGAAACATAGTACATAGAATTACCCAGTGATGGAATCGACATAGGTCAAAACACATCACTGTGCACAAGCTCTAATATCTTGTTCGCACCCTTAGCACCAGAAGGAAAACTCACATGATTTTGCTTCCCATATACAAAATGTTCACAGAAATCGAAATCCAAAGAGAAATTAGACATACCTTCTACCATACCATTTCCATGTAGTATCTAAAGGTCCTTCAATCCAATATATCCAAGCCTTTGAAGCCATAGCATGGTATTTTCTCCAGAGACTGCTAGGCTTTCTTCTCCACTTTCAAGAACCACAGAACTGTTGCACCCATTAATGACAGTGCTACCCTAAAGCTTGTATAGAGTTCCAATCCGAACTCCCCACATTAATACCAGTGTTACCTGAACCATATTGTAGGTATCTTTCTTGAACACTATTTTTACACTTGCATCATCCATCTTGCTTACAAAAATCATATTTCTGGCTAATGTAGGAATATGCAAAACTCTAAGAAGTGTTCTAATCCTTCCACCTTGCATCTTTAGCTTGAATTTTCCATTTTTGACAATTCTGGCCTTTTTATCATCCCCTAAGAAGACATCATCACCATCATACTTCTCATACCTGCAGAACCACTCCCTATGGGGAGTGAAGTGAAAGGATGCACCTGAGTCAATCAACCATGCCTCATGATCTACATGTGTATTTAAAGAAGAAGCTAAATACACATCCCCACCTTCATTTGAGGTGGTTTTTTCCTCTAAAAAATGAGCATCATTAGATCCCTTTCCTTTCTCAGGAGCTTTAGATATGTAGTCCTGTTTTTAGTGCCCTTCCTTTCCGCATTTCCATCACACCTTTACAAAATTTCATGGAGATTTAGATATCCCTCTAGATTTAGATCTCCCACTCAAAAAATTATTTTTGTTTCTGTTCTAGGACCTTCCTCATACAGATAAGGCATCTCCATTCTAGCCCTCCATAATTCTCCATCTCATTTCCTCCAACAGCAATGCTGAGAAAATTTCACCAAAATTCAAGGTAGTTGTATTTCTACCTATTTCAATAGCTAGATTGTTCCACGAATATAGTAGAGAACACAAAAAAATGATGCACTTATCTTCATCTGAGATTTTAATATCAACATATGAAAATTGACTTACCACAGTATCGACGACGTTCAGATGCTTCGTCACCAAGTCTCCATCCTTCATCCTCAGTTATACAACTTTTTCTGTAGGAACAATTTATTCACTAGAGCCTTAGATTGGTACAAATTCACTAGCTTTTCCCATAAAGTCTTCTCCATAGCTTCCCCAGATACATTCAACAATACCGAATCTGAGACACACAACTGTATTGTGCTCTTTGCCTTCTGATCCAACTTCTTCCAGTCTTCATCTCACATTGCTGTTGGTTTAGTATCAAGATCTACCGCAATCCACTGATCTTTATCCACCAATAGATCCTCCATCTTGAGCTTCCACAACTAAAAAATATGACCATTAAATTTCTTGATCTCTATCTTTCCACTGCTCGCCATCTTCTTTCACTGCAAGAATCTATCTCGTAGATCTCCCAATGAACAAGGTATACCATAGGCTTGAGCAAAAAAACCCTCAGTAACAAAGGCATCTCATTGAAGCTGAAACAACTCTAATACCAAATGTAGGTTTTAAACTTGTACATAAATTATCTGCAAACAAATCTTAAAAACATAAAATAAACAATAGTGATAGAATAAAACATAAAACATATATACACAAATATTTACCCTTAGATCCCAAATCGGCACTACCAACTTGATTTTTCAGTATGTTCCTTTTAGTGTTAGAACACACATGTATATACATGCCGAAGCATTCATAAAATCCAGTACATTAACCGTAGATTAGAACATCACTGTATTTCCCTTGATCAGATCTAAAAAATACCAGGGGTTGAAAACCATCATGCCCCAAAACCATGTGAAAACCCATCCACAAAACCATGGGCGGGTCTACCTACCAAAAAATAGGGTCCAATTTTTTTTTTCCCCAGGGTGCTTCCCTAGAAATAATATAACACATACCCAAAAAATGTGATCCATTTTGGGTAGTGGGTAGTTGCCTTTTAGTGAGGCTTTATTTAGATTCATGAATTCCACACATACCCTAAGTTTTCCACCCAATAGGAGTACCTCAATGGCATAATAATTTTTTCCTGGAGTAACTTCTTTAACCCCCTCTCAATGGATAAAAGGAGAAGGGGATTGATCTGCCTAAGTTTCTGCTGGTGTGGTTTTACTCCTCCCTTCAATGGAATCTTATGTTGGATGATATATGTATCAAAAGTTTTAAAATATTCGTAAGACAAAGAAAATACTTCTTTAAAACTTTTAAAAGAGTCCAAATACCTTTTTTTGAAGCCATGAGGGACTTCTTTCACCAACTTTATTATCTTCGGATCATCTTTTGAACCAATGTTACAATATTCCACTTTCTCTTCAATCTTCTGTTGAATAGGCTTGGTTGCGATGCCATTGGAATTGAAAAACCTTTCCAAAGGGACCAATCCCCTAGGAATATTATGTCCCTTTAATTAAAAATTTTATTCCTTGCAACCATCTCTTCCTAATTTTCCTAATGAGAATTCATCATGGTTTCCTCCTCCTGGTCTATGACTGAATTCGAACATTCTCCAATAAAATCCATGAAATTTTTTATTTGATCCTCGTCCTTGAACACTTGCCAATGCTTTACATTATCTGAAACTGATGGCATCCATCTCACTTCAATACCATATCTTAGAAGTGGGTTTTGAGGAGGTTTAAAATTGCTACCTTATACAAATAGAGAATCATCCATCCAGTTCCATTCTCTAGGAAAGTAATGAATATTGAAGGCTAAGAAGAAATTGTCAATTAAATCCCATACCTCATTCCAGTAATATTTCAATCTTGGGTGCTTGGTTTAACATATATTTCTTATTTGTTTCACTACTAATTCATAATCTCCAAACACAACCAGGAATTCAATATTGAGGTTCCTAAAAAAATTGTAAACCCAAGAGTAAATCTTCATACTCGGCCACGTGTTTTGTGGATTTTAACAACAGTTTGAAAGAAACAGGAATCAAGTTACCTTCTGGGAGATTAGTAACACACTATCCCTATTTCCTTCTCTGGAGTAGGCACTGTCAAAAAATAAATTTTATACCTTATTCCCTTCTAACAACCACTGGTTCAGTTGTATTTAGGACTTAACCTGTGTTTCTCCCAGAATTAGATCATCTTCTCCTAGTAGCAAGCAGGAGAACTCCATTTCCTTACCATATAGGTGAGTGCTATTTGAGAAATTGGCTCTAGTAACCATATTCAAAAATCTTGATTCCATGTAAAGTCACCTTTATTCTCCACCAAACACTAGTATAGTAGCATAAGTCAAGTCTCTCTTTATGGACCGTCCAATATTGTATCCATATTATCAATATTCAAGCACACAAAACCTCATAGGGATATCTTCCACCAAAATATCCATTACCACACTCTTTGTAGGAATTTGAGTCAAATTGACAACCAAATATTTGATCATCCCTAGACACTTCACTCTCTTAGATTCAAATGAATATAGGTCCTTATATGGTACGGTGATCTATAATCCCAACTACTCCATGATAGATATAGGCATCAGGTTATGGGAGACACCTGAATCCAACATGAAATTATGTAATAGGAGGTCATGCAATACTAAAATAATATAGAAAGGAGTGGTGGAGGGGTCTTTTTCTTCAACATAGGACCCAAAACTACCATTCACCTTTCTTTTTGAAGGTTCAAACTATCATGCAATGGGGTTGTAATGGGAGGACACATGAATCGAGAGACTTGAGTCTTGTATTTTGGTTTCTTTGACAATTTAGTCAATGGGATATATATATATTGACATTTTATAGTTACTTTTAGAGATTAAAATAAGTATGATCCTTCTCAGATATCATGACTTCAATAGAATCCTTTTATTTATCATGGGTTGGCTTGGGTGGGAAAGGAGAATTTTCTACTTTGGAAACCTCAGGCTTATGAGAAATGGGATTTGAGGGAACCTTCTCATTTAGCGTCACTAGTTCTAAAGGTATATTTCCCTTTCCATCTTTCTTGGGAGAGTTTTGAGGGGGTGAGTATTCATTTTGGTTTTGCATCCTAGACCTCTTGATTGAAAATCTTAGATCATATTTCTTATGCAACTTTTCTTGCATAAAATCAACAAATTGTCTACAGTGATTGTTGATTTCACTACCTTCTAGAGGTACATATAAATCATCCTCTCCCTCTTGATGAAATTTAACATAACATTCTTCATCAAAATAAGAAGAGAACTAGTTTTCTTGATTTCCCATGGCTTATTCTATATGATCTTCTGGATCATCCTCTAAATACAGTGGTTTCTGGATGTGATCTTTTTGTTTCTTTCACCCTGGCTATAAGAGTTTCAATGGAGGTTTAATATAATAAGGATTCAAAATTCATTTGGGGGCTATTTTATTTTGGAAATGAGGATTCTTGCTCTCCAACTCCAGCTTCACGAGTTTGTTATATAGAAACTTTATTAATTTATTAATTTCCTCAATTTTCTTCTCTTAAGCTTCCCTACCTTGATTTGACGGGTCATCATCCTCATTTTGTTTCCTCCTTTCTCGATGGTCATTTATTCCTCTCAATATACTAGTAGTGGTGAAGCTGTCTTAAACTTCCAAAGCATCTATCTGAATCAAGTCTAAAGTCCATAAATTTCACTCCCTCAGTGTGAAACCAAACTCTATCTCAGAAGCCCTAGAAAAAGCTACTTTGGCAGCTGCTTGTGGACGATTAATTTCTACAGGAATACTATTGTAGAACTTATTGAACCTCTTTATAAACTCTAGAACATGTTCAATATGTCTTTTCTTCATTGCATTAAACTCTGTGAGGATGTACCTGTGATCCATTTTCACCCCAATTTATGTGTGAAATAATTTTTCAACTCTTCCCAGGCAGTGATTGAAGCATTTTGAAATGACTTAAACTATTTACAAGCTTCTCTGTCCAAATATTGGACAAAGAGTTGCAACACTATGTCGATATGTTCAACATTTGGGTTCTCTACAAATGCACATAATTTTTTTATGTGCCTTTCAATAGTATTGTCATCTTCACCTGTAAATATGGGCAGAAGCTTGAGATAATATTCATGCATATCATTCAGAGATTTTTGTAAGACCAACATAGCATATTTTTTAAAAGGAACCCTGGGATGACCATATTGTATACATGACGAGGAGGTAAATGTACCACATATCCATGTGATGGGATAATCTGAGGAGTCGTGGGTAAAATCTGTGTCGGGATGTTATTCACACTGTGAGTAGGGTTGTTTATCATGATATCTTTGACCTCTTTTGTTTCAGGAAAAGGGTGAAATGAGAAAGAAGGGGTACTGACAGATTCTTCTTTGTGTTTGACTCTAGAGAAGAGCATACAAAGGAGTTTGGAGTCTCCTTCTTAGGAATATGCTAACACCCTAGAGGGAAATTCTATAAAATTTATTACTTTTGTCTGAGAACTAGAAGAAGAGGCTTCTAGGAAAGACGACACAAGAGTAGGAATGACTGAGGTCATTTATTTCCAGATCCTCCAAGATATAATTATTTTTGGGTTTGAAAAAGGAGGAGTCTTTTGTTGATAAATATCTGAGAATGTGTGTTTCCTTTTAAAATCCAAGGTGCTCAACATGGAATCTAAATAATGGATTTTCCAAGGTGAAAAATATTCAATCCACACTATTTATTCTCACCTTATGAAAGGGTGTACACATGTCATACCCAGCTAAAATATTATGATTATTCTCTAGAAACAATGGTAGAAGATGTTGTAGCTCCTAGAGACAATCCCCAGATTGATTTGAGGCCAGTGCCTAAGACATATTTAAGTCAGTGCCTCATATAGTATATCTGAATTTAGTGTCACACTGATCACTTATTCAATATATTTTGATAAATATTGATTTAGAACCATCCTTATTCAATAAAATACATTAAATCAGAAATATATGATCATTCAAGGAAACAATAACATATAGACCTACAACGGCCAGTCTCGCACACGTATGCAATCCAACTCTTAAATCATAGATACAGATTTATGATAAATGATGCAAGAAAGAGGAAAACTTAGTGTAATGGGCTTAAAACTGTAAGAATCCACTATACCAAACTCAGAGCGAGAAAGATGGAGAGAGTAGTGGTAGAGTGCTGAGATATATGGAGCACAATTAAGGAGTTCAGTTCTTATTAAACATGAAGGGTGTTTTCATAAATTCTATTTTTAAATGAATCCTTGAATTTTTACAAGAACACATCCATCAAATGAAATTGCATAACATCTGAGAATAAATATGCATACAAATATGGAAAATACATGGGAGTGATACATACTGCAAAACACTAATGAGTCATAATTTCCGTGACTATATATTAGTTTTCCTTGAAAGAAACATTAAAAAATGAGACATCATGTTTCCCTTTCAGGAACCAAATTTCATGCTAAAAATTTGAAACTTCTTTCAGTCTTACATTTTCATTCATATATTTCCTCAGAGAGGGTTCTTTCTCAAAATATTCCTTTCTTGAGTTGTTCAGTACATGATCATTATCAAAACTAAGCATTCCTCGTAGCATGACTGGGCTAACTGAAAAATCAAACAAACTGACTCTAAACTGAATAATTACATAAAATATATAGGTAAAAGTGTCAGCGAGACATGATCATGAAATTTTCATTGGTGGTGATAAGACTGTGAAGATTGTGCTGAAGGCTCAATTATTCGAACGATAGGTGGATTAATAAACTCTTCACACCTATGCCATAGGATTGGAGATGATGAGAAAACTTGGGAATGGAGTCAATATGTGATCAGAGATGGGTTAGCTTGGAATAATCCATCGTGGAATAGAAAATATGCTTTACCAATCCTAAGAGGTGAAATTCCATCTTGAGCTAAGTCACCATTGTTTTACCTCTCATCATGGAAAATTTATCATGAGTGGAGTCCACCTTAATCTTAGCCTATATTAGCTTCTAATTGTATTTATTCGATACCATTAATCCTCCTCTTATGTCCAAACAACTCGGTAACCCCACTGGTGATCCTTGTGAACTCAACATCGAAGGCCTTGATACCTTTAGTCACCTTTTTCAACAATTCCTTGGATTTAGCCATAGCCTCCTCTTTATGTATGACCGTCATTATTTCCATAATAGTCCTCACTCAAACCACCATGTTTATAGGCCTTTAATAACTGATTGGTCTCTCGTTGATGAAATGGATGTACTTCTCAGTAATCAAGGAGTTCTTCGCTCCATCCTCTCTATTTGACATGAGGGGGAATTCAAACTCCTTGATGGTGGCATTATTTTCATCCATCATTGTTGTGTAATTCCAGTTGCGTTTTATCTCATCAATGATCTCATCCTAGACCAAGTGTCAAGCATGCAACAAGGACATATTCCCCTTTATCTTTTCTCTCATCTCTCTTATCTCTTGATCAAAAACCTATACATTCCTGGAGATGAGCTCAACATTCACTTTCAAAGCTTCAATTTGCTTCTCTTTTTGAGTCAATCCTTACTAGGAAGCATCCAAGCCTCTCTGTATTTTCTTAAGCTCTCCTTCAAAGAGTTAGAGCTCAGTCAAGGCCTTGGTAACCTGATCAGTAGGAATTTGGGGATCCCCTAGTACGACCACTATGCAAATGTGAGCACCCATATTCTTATGAATATCTGCAATGTGCTTTTTTAGGGCTATTATCTCATTTTTTCTAACAATGAGATCTTTGGTTAAGACCTCTTTCACTGCTTCTGCCTGGGCTAGTTCCTGGGTTTGCACATGCTCACTTCCTGACATTTTGAGCTTATGCCTCAACTCCTAATTTTCCAGATGGGAAATTTTAAGGAGAGCTTCCAAAGATGAGCCCATATTAACACTCATTTATTTGTAACTCTCTTTTTGCATGTGGAGGGCCATGGAATTGGACTTCTCCTGTTTCAATCTAGTAGTGGCCTTCTCCACCAAATTTTATACCTTGTTAATTGTCATTGAAATTTTTCTGAGTTCGTTATATAAAATATCTCCCACATGTTTGAGAAAATTTACCTTATCTACGAGAGGGACACTGGCTAGATCCATAGAGACATCTGACGCTTTGAACAGTGAGCCTTAAGGCAAGGATTTTGTTGATGGATGTTGCAATAAAAATTTTATTTGATCCCTTAACAAATCCATAGCATCCATGAGCCTAGTGTGATATGTGGTTGAATGAAGAGCTATGCTCTTTCTCATCTCATCTCTTACCTTCTTGTTCCTTTCATTGATATCCCTTTCAATAGAACAACTTGTCTTGTCAGAAGAAGTACTATCTTTGGCACCCAAAACAATTACCTCTATGGAAGTGGAGGCTATAGCTGGTGGAGGATCCTTCAGGAAAACTTTGAAACTTGGCTGATCTAATCTTGTTTCCAATAACTTATCAACAAACTCCCCCTCTTCAAGTTCCTAAGTCCTTGCCTTCTTACTTACATGTACTTCCTCTTCTTCCTTGATATCTTCAACTTGGTCAACGGTCCTTATGGGTTTTTTATCCTTTAAGGTGGGGGTCCCATTTTCCATCTCTATATCCAAAGGCCATGAATCAAATTATCTTTCCATTCAATGTTAGGTCTGGGTTCATGTATATAGGTTGAATATTTTATCTTTTATCTCCTTTAGGCAATGATACCCTTAGGATCATAGTTCCAAATATCTCCCTATTAGAATTCCATCTTTCTGAGAAGCTCCTCAATCACTTTGCAGGTATGTCTTGAGTTGATAATAAAGAGGCTTATAAAATTCGCTAGTTTAAACATATATCCTTTCTTTGTTGGAATAAAGTGGAGCTGGTTTGCATTAAGGTTTTGTATCATGAATTCTAGTGAAAATATCCTTATGGGCATGAATACTGGAAAATGATAAGGGGGTAGCTCACAACCATATATCCTGAGTTCTGTGTGGTCTTAAAACCAGTACCAGTCTCTTACACAATTTTCCTTGCTGAGATGGAGCAACTATTTTTGTTGTGGGAAGATTTAGGGTAGAGGTGCACCATGAATAATCTTGTATGCAATGGACATGAATGTTGATATGAAGTAACAATATTCATCAGTGCCTAGCCTCTGCTTGACTAAATAATTCTAATCGAATACAAAATTGACCTCCTTTGGGTGAGTAATTTTACTTAGGCATACACAGTCAAATTCCTCAGCATGTGCGTACATAAATAGATAAAACAACAACGAATATTATCAAAAGATGGATGAAGTGGAAAGATGTTGGAATTGGAATTTGATGGGTGAAAACAAGTAGGATGGGATATAAAAAAGGTGACCGGACTCCATTATCATGTCCAGAAACCCTAGGCAGGCTTTGCTGGTCAAATTGGCATCACCTTCTCCTAGCATACCTAATATTAGGGATATAATGGGATAAAGAGGTTCGATAAATGAGATAGGAAATTTGTCAGTGACTGGGAGATTTTGTGAGCTAAAAGCTAAGATAATCCTTAGGAAGGATTGTTGTTGTTTAGCTGGGAGACTAGAAAAATGATACATGAGGGTAACATCAATGAACTGATCTAGCTCGGGAGATTTAGGGTAAACCAGAGCCTTCCTGATGAGATCAATGGTAATCTCGAGTATCTTGTTCCCTCTAGAGGAGAAAAAGTGTATTTTTTTCTCAATGTAATCTTCCACGAGCCATGAGACAAATTCAGGGAAGTAATGCATATGCCAAAATTGACTACTTGGAAAAGGTTTTCTGCCCTCCAATGATAGCCCATTAAGTCGAAACGTAGGTCAATGATGCGATATGGATAAATGGGGCTACGAATCTGGGCTTCTATCTCCATGAGGGGTTCATGGCCAGGCATGGATTTAACCTCACGGGTTGTTGGTGTTTCTGGAGCGGTGATTTTCATATTAAGAGTGTTGGAATTCGACTTACAGGTGGGCAGGGAAGGTCGAAATACCTAGAGACCAAAGAGGAGGTTGAGAACGACGTCTAAACAAGTTTTGGAGCAACTGGAAGTCTATGTAGTGTCTTTTTTAGGTGCTCGGATGGAGTGAGAGTTTAGGGAAATGGTGAGTGAAAATCAGGATTATAAGGGGGGAAAGTTCATATAACTAGGTGGAGGACAAAAACGATAAGATGACACAACATGATGTCATCGGGAAAGACACATGTCTCAATTGGATTGGGTAAAGGTGTTGGATAGGTGGAAGGAGTGGGACCCATTACGTATATTGTGCTCACTTTCCATACGTGATCACCAGTGTACTTGTTGTGTAGGTGTTCCCCACCAATTTTCAGCAGGTCAGATGGAAATTAGGTGGGTGAATACTGACCCGCTATAATAGATCTGAGTTGTCAGATCTATGGTTGAATTTTCAATGCCAAGGGGGTGAGAAGTTAACTTCCATGCACCTTATCCTACCGGTACAATTTCAGGAGGCTACTGGGAAGAGATGAACAATTATCCTTTCGAAAGATACATGAAATTTAGCCGTATCCTACATGCTTATAAGGTTTCACCATTTTTAATTCCTCGTTGTGTGTTGGGAGAAACTATGGACCATTCAAATACATTTCTACAAGTCATGTTTCCTTCCCTGTGAGTGCTCGAACCATAATTAATTTCTGTGGAGGGCGGGTTGAATCCATATCTGTTTTGGTTATCCATATTTTAAAAATATTATATTTTCATGGAAAATAAGACATGCAATAACACTATGGATGTAATTTCATGCTCCTCTTTTTCTTGGAGTCCATCATCTTGTACAAGCTTGTCCAAAAATCTCCAAGGAATCAAGAGCCTTGATTATAAACAATGGATGTGGGAAACCAAAAATAGACCCATACATACTAAAAGAAACATTGAGAAGTCTTATCAACAATAATTTTCTTCTTACATGGCATCAAGTTACACATTTTATTAAACCTCTCCACCATGACATACAAATAGGTATTAACCTTTCTCAACAAAGGAAACCCTCCTACAAAATACATGGATACACTTTCCCGAAGATGATAAGAGAGAAAGAGTGGTGTGTACAACCCCAATTTTCTATTAGTGGGCTTACAACAGAGCACATCACACAACCCTTTACATATTTAGCTACAATATCTTTCATACAAGGCCAATGAAAAAACCTCTACAAGTGAGACATATTCTTGCCTACACTAAAATGACTAGACACAAGAGAAGTATGAATTTTTTGTATGACATGGACTCTTTCATTTGTAGGAATACATAGCTTGCCAAGGTGGTAAATTAGATTTCCATGCAATTTTTATTTGTCCACCTGTGATACATGGGTTAGCTTCTGATAAAATTAATTGAAATATTCATCAACAACATATTGCTAAACATATATTTCATGAGAAAAAGAAGCATTTTTCAAAACAAAAGATGTAGAAACATGCAGTCTAGAGAGAGTATCTGTTACTTTGTTGATTTTACCCATGTTGTACTTGATTACCAAGTGAAAATATTGAATAAATCATATCCACTTGAAATGAAAAGCTTGCTACAAATTGGCTTGTGACTATATTTACTATAGATGTTGGTGGTCTATATGAATAATGTTCTCCTTCCAAATCAAGTAATGTTTCCATTTCATGACACTTTTTACCAAAGCATAAGTGAAATAGTTCACAATAGCTTGAAAGAAAGTCTCTAAATGGTAAAAAACTAGTATGCTACATCAAAACTACATCCATGATGTAACCATTAGCATTTGTCTCAATTTCAAATGTCTGTTGAAGATCAGGCAAGGCTATTATTGGTGCAATACTAATATTTTCCTTTAGGGTGTCAAAATACTTATGTTTCTTTGCTCCCCACTGAAGTGTCTGCTTCACACTAGTCAAGTAATGCAAAAGATATGTTATGATGGAGAAGTTGGCTATGAACCTCCTCCAATACTGTATTGTGCCCAAAACGTTTTTACTTTTGTTACATTGGAAGGATTAGGACAGTTAACAATTACATTAACCTTTGAAGGATCAATTCTCAATTGACCTCCTCCAAAAACATGGCCTAAATAAACCAAATATTTTTTTCCAAATTTACAATTGGACACCTTTACATACAGTTTCACCTTTCTAAAAATATTAAGCACTTATTGGACATGTTTTACATGATCATCCCAATTTTTTTCTGAAAAAAACAATAGATCATCTAGATACAGAAGCACAAAATCATCTAGAAAAGGTCTAAATACATCATTCATCACCCTCATAAATGTATTTGGGGCATTGAAAAGCCAAAATGACATTACTAACCATTCAAACAACCCTTTCTTGGTCTTGAAGGCAATTTTTGATCAATTTGTCAAAAATGTCTTATAGACATGTTTAAAAATTCCATTTATGTTAATGTGTGCAACTGATCAATAAGATTGCAAATTAGCATAAATAAAAGAACATAAAGATAAATCTGAACAAAAATAAACAAAATACATAGATTTTTATTACAAAGTTCACCAGAAACTCCCTAGCTACCTCTTAGGGCCGCTTCTCAATCAAAAAACCTCTCTTACTAGGCTACAAATGTGCACTTACAACAATGACCTCAAAATCAGAGGCTTAGATGAAGAAAAGGACTGCAAAAGAGAAATCAACAGGAAAAACCATGAAATTTGAGTATAAAATTGACCATACTTGGACCAAGTGACCTCTAGACCTCCCAAAAGTCACTCTCCACCCGCAACTCTACCAAATTTGGAGAAAATATGCCAAACTAGGTAATTCCGCTATCTATAGTAGAGGTCTGATAACTCTGGTTGACGCTCCTGGTTCCTGCAAATTCAAATATTAAATTTTTGTTTCACTCTACCATGAATGTGGTCTAGCGCATTGGTTAAATAACATTGTGGGTGAGGGGAGGTCGAAGGTTCAACTCCCCTCGACCCCATTACACGATGCGTTTCCAGAGATATAACTATTTGATATTATATTAATGTTTTGACTTACCTTATCCCGCTGCCAATATTAATGCGTCATTATATGTATGCTATGTTTAGTGGTTGTTGGCTTGAGGGGTCTTGACCCAGGTTCGGAGCTTACAGTTTGCCAAAAAACCCTTATACTATTGGCCCTTTCGGCAATGACCGAATTTCTCAAGCCAAGGTCTTACCCAAAGTAGTATGGGAGGGTGTTGGAACCAAGTTTATGCACACTGGGAGAGAGTAGGTAATTAAGGTAGATATGCGGTTGAAACTATTGGGTTCTCACAGAATGAGCCTATTCACAAGCTCTTAATAGTATAATCAACACATAACCATAAATAATATACTATCATTAACATATCTAATCAATACATTTGCGTCCATGTGCGCATCAACAATTACCATTACAGAAAATTATCATCGTAGCTAATTCCAGATTCCAGATACATTCGCAGCTTAAATAAATAACACAGATGCACTTCAGTAATAAACATAATCAATATAGATAGCATAAATATACCTCAAATATATTATGTATTCATTAGTATCCAAAAACCCACTTACAACCCAAACATAGCCCATTCACACAGCCTAGCGGGGTCCGTACATAGCAAGACTGAGGATCTCTACGCAGACAACCGGTAGGAGTCCTTACCCAAAACAACCCTAACAGATCTAAACAACTTGCACGTAGCATCAATCTTATGTCTTTCTTACCTACTAGACCTAACTATCTATCTATTTATAACATTGTAGCCTTTTCTATCCGATGGTCCACAAACCGTGGTTTGCGGACCCTAGAGCTACCCATTACAAAACATTAGGGGATTTGACCCGTCCCAAAACCCCTATGCAAGACCGACTATTACAAAATTATATCAAAATGCAGTGTAGGGAACCCCATTCCAAAAGGCCCCCAAAATCTTGTGACTCGTCTCGAGTCATAGCAGCCGTGGGGTTTGTGTTTTCACCTGAAGCTGTTTGATCGCATCAACCAAAGGGGGTAGTACTCCTTAGCTCTGCGCAGAAGTGTTCTGTGCAATATCCACCAACTTCTCTGAAGTTGGGCCTTCTGTAGTAGCAGTGACACTTTCCAAGGTCTAGTTTAGTTGCTTAACTGTGACATCCACTTCCTGAGAGAGCTTGAGGGATTAATCGGCCCATGGATTAAGGTGGTCACTGAGAACCTTATTTTTGTGGTGGAGCTCTTCGCGATAATCTCTAAGTGTGTGGCTTGTACGCAGTCATGCTAGGCATTGAGTGGGTACCATCATGGGCATTGTAGCTTCCATCTGCTCGAACTCTTGTTCCTTCTGGTGCAGCTCTTGGGTGATTTCACGTAGGAGAGGATCGTGTTGCACCTTAGACCACAGCTGCATAGCTATCTCCAACAATTTTGTGCCCTGAGAGACCTAAGCTGTAATGGCATTGGCGGCGTTTGTGACCATCACGACTTACTAAGCTCGTACCTTAGGTGGAGTCTCTAGCTACAATTTTTCCTGCATGGCAGCAATCTTCTGCTCCATCTCTGTCTTGACAGTCTGAATCTCGGTCCTAGACACCTTTAATGCAACAACAAGCCCTTCAATCTTGGCCTGGCGACTAGCAGAAGTTGGGATATCCTCATTTACATCTACGCATAGCCTACTGATTAGGCGTTCCAACTCAGTCTGTTGCATGGCGGCAAGGGTGCATATAGCCTACGCTTGGGACACCTCATTGGTTTTTTCCACGATCGTTTGCTTAGCCGTACTGAACTGCTGATGCACCCGATGGTCTCGTCACTGGATCTCCTCAAAGAGCGAGGTGTGGAGGACTTGTAGTGGTTCATGCGGGAGCCAGGCCAAGTCCAATTGCACCTCTGTGCAGGCCTCTACTTGCACACCTAAGGCAGGTGGGTTGAAAATGAATGTTGTGATCAGTAGGGGGTAGAGGGGGCTCTCAATTGTGATGAAATATTCACTACTAGTTGCTAGGGGCGGCCTTGTCTGAATCATGCTCGTCTGTAAGGTGAAGGTTTTGAGCTATAGAGCTTAGAGCTCAGACTGGAGTATAGAAAACATGGCCTTCTGTTGCTCTTCTAAAGCCAGCCATTTATCTTATGAGGCAAGGGTGACTGTATCTATGATCTGCTCCAGGTCTTCCTCTGTCAAAGTAACTTTTTTCTGCCTGCCAGGCCTTGTGGCATGTCGTTTCTTTCGTTGGCCTTTAAGAGGGTCAGCGGTCCACTTCGTATCCCATGGGGAGTCAGCACCCTGTGCATCCAGACCCTCTGTGTTCAGATCCTAATGCGACTCCGGCTCCACACCCTTCTCAGTATCCTTTCCATGTCCTGCTGTCTCTTTGGAGGCATTAGGTAGGGTGGTCTTCTTGGTGCTCATACTTGTAGTCTCAGTTGTACCTGATTTTAAGCCCATTTTCGAGTGTGGTGGCCAAGTGGAAATGAGTTGATCGATCTATTCATTAGAAACCATGTATGGTGTTAGCACCTAAATTGGACCCCAGGCTGCAAAAGGCAAATCAGGGTAACAACTAAACCACGCTCAACCTTGTAGCTAGCCCTACAAGGATAGGAGAGGGCTCTCTCTGTGAAAGAATATTCAATGGAACAAAATAAATGGACTGATATTAGGCTAGATAAAATTATAAAAAAAAAGGTTTTAATAAAATGAATGAATGAATGAATTTCAGGGATGTGTGGGATATAAAGGGATAGTTGAAACCGGGAATTAAATTAGGACACATGGTATTTCATGGGGCAAGATAGGCAAGAAAATTAGCAATTAAAATTTAAAGAGGATGGGATGGAAAGACTGGTGAGAAGATGAAAAGGGCACAATAAATGGATCCTTTTTAAACAGAATAAAAATACAGAGTATGAATGATTTCCCAAGGCGGAGCATATAAAATGGATTCTACCTTTCTATCTTGAAAGCATTCAAAAGGAAATGTTTATGGATGAATGGAATACATAACAATTCACATATGAAACAAAGGAGAAAAACAAATGCTAACTCTCATACCACATGGATCCCACAAATCAGAGCTGCATCTCTTATTAATTTCTGTCAAACTGTACAATGTAGCGTAGAGATGTTCTTCTACACTATTCCCCTACTACTCAGACTCAGACCGCTTTACAAATGATTTACAATTACATTAAATAGGCTGAAGTGTGGGAACATAGATCCACAAGAGAAGGGAGCTGTTTTAATAGCTGAAGAACTGAAATAGAATTATAGTAAAGAAATACAACAATCTGCCTCTAAAAATAAGGGACAGTGTTGCATTTGACTTCTTGGAGATTTTGCATGTTAGGCTGTATGAACGAAAATAGGTAATCCGATGAACAGATCTCCTATTTTGCCACTTTATGTAACAATCTCTGCTTATTTTAGTTCTAGGCCCTTTAACTATCACTTGCTTTCCTTTATTGTTTGGAGAAAACTGATTTTTTATAATTTGCTGTTGAAACAAAACAGAATAAAATTATATGCTTTCGTGAAGGGAAAATTTAATCTTAAATGGGAAAAGGGAAGGGAAATAGGGCGGAAATCATATTAATCGCAATCGGAATCAGAGTGGGAGCAAAGAGATATAACATATTAAAACATATGTAATATGATAAAACACATTATAATACATATTGTAATATGTTTATTGCAATCGACGATCGGAAGGACCGGAGAAGGGGAGATGGAGCCCATATAATCGCAATCGGGATCGGGGAGCGAGACAATATATATGAAACAACATTGCCAATGCGATTGGGGAGAACCCTTTGTAATAAAAAAAACGGATAATTTTTAATTTTTACAAAGGAAAAAGGGGTTTCATAATGAATGGGCGGAAGGTTTAAGTGGTGGGACCGATAGGTCAATCACAATCAGAGATTGGAGTCACGAGAGGGGCGGAGGGATACATATAAAACCTCTGATGCGATTGGGAAAGGGGGAATGGGAATAACCTTTGTAAAAACGAAAATAATACAAATTTCGAGTTTACAAAGGGGAAAACCCTTTATATTATAAATGGGTGGAAGGTTTATGTGGTGGGACCGACAGGTCAATCACAATCGCAATATCGAAGGGGAGCGGAGTGCAACACAAATGGAAATGCCAATGCCAATGGCCTGATTTAATTTGAGTCATTGGATCAGCGGGAGGAGATCAACGGTGCCGGATCAATCAGGGGTTGTTACAATCAGAGGATTGGGGAAGCGACTTGTGATTGATCGCAATCGGAGTTTTATGCGATCAGGAGATCGGAAGGAAGAGGTGCAATCGGGTGATCGGGAGGAGGGATGCGATCGGAAGATTGGGAGGAGGGATGCGATTGGAGGATCTTGCGATCGGAGGAAAGTTGCGATTGGAAAAGGTTTGCGATTGCGATGGGGGGTTTATAATATAAGAATTTATAATAAATTTTCATCATAACGCATGGTGGGGAAGTGGTTGCGGCAGAATATTATAATGTAATACTTAAAATTTTGTTATAAAGTTTAAGGGGTATGGAAAGGGGAAGTAGTTTATACAGTGGGACTTTATAATATAAAACTATTTATTATAAAGTCCTAAGGCATGGAGGGGAAGTGGTTACAAAACAAATCACATATTTATTTAGAATGATTTATAATGCGATTTTATAATCAGAAAGGGGGAGAAGGGATTTTGTTAAAGAAATATAAAACTTTTGTAAAACAAAGTTTAAGGGGAAAATGGGAAATAGGGGGCATATGAGGATATAAGGACTTTTACTTCACTTCAGCATAAATTTCAATCCAGAAGTCAGTTTTGAGAGTGTAGTATACCGTTGGAAAGCTCTTTCTGGGCTCTTTCTAATGGATTTTCTTGGAAGATGATCTGGCACTGAAAATGCTACGGAAAACTTCTCTGAAGATAGGGGCATCACTTTTTGGAGATAACAGCTTCTGAATTGTGACTTATTACATATGATGCTATAAAGTTACATAATGAATAATAATAATAAAGACAAAATATCATTTTTTCACCTAAAAACATGGTTTTGAGGTGAAAATTACATCAAACTAAATAAAATGTCTCTCTGATTCTTCCTGGTGCTGTGACTTTTGATTTTATTGACTTCCTTATGACCTTGCTGATATTATTGACATTTGACTCATTAATTTGACCATGGTGAGACCCTAGAAACTAATGAGACCCATCCTATGACCTAATGATATGATTTTGAGAATGAAAGTGACTAATGACCAAAGACCATAGAAAGGAAAATCAGCAAGTACCTCATGAGGGACAATTGACGAAGAATTACTACCATCAATGAATCCATGACCTAGCGGAATGGTGAAATTTATTCGGTATGGGACACCTAATATGCAAATGCAAAAAGAGAATTTTTCATCACTGATGGCTGTATGACTAGACTTACACTAACATTGGCTCCAATGGGGATGGTAGCTCCTTGGAGGTGCCAAGAACACCGTAGACCAAGTAACCTTATCCATTGGGCATGGAATCAAAAATGTTGAAAACTGACACAAATGCAAACTGACTCTGACTCTAGACTAAGACTGAAAATTGAAATAAAACCAAACCATACACATATGACCCAAGTTTTATAGCCTTCACCTCGGGCCCCAAACTTGAATGACTGTGCATTCTGAACTTTGATTTTAGAAAAATAAAATGGTATATACAATGATGATGAGATAGATTCTGATGCATGTCTTCAACAATGGTAGTGCTTCAATAGCCTACCATTTACTTCTCCTCCAGGACAATCCTGGCCATCCATTTCTGAAAGCAAGAAGGCATTCTGACCACTGTATGCTGTAATTCTGTATGGTCCCTTCCAAAGGTTGTCAAATTTACCATGATTCCCTTTTTCTTCATTTCTTGCATCACATTTCAACACTACACCATCCAACTGAAACTTTTCTGCTTTAGTCTTCCTGTCATAGATCTTTTTAATCTTGTGCTGCAACTGGCTCGCTTTCTGTGACACTTCTTCTCATGTTTGTTGAAGGTGGATCATCTGGTTGATCCTTCGCTGGTTGTCATAATCTTCGCTGCCAACTTCTTGTAATAATATCATAACTGGAACTGTAAGAGAAGTAGGAAAGATAGCATCAGTACCATAAACCAGCTCAAAAGGTGACATACCTATTGATTTTTTACTGTTATCTCTGTCTGCCCACAGTGCATTGATAAGCTTCCAGTGCCAATTTATTTTGTTTGCCTCCAACATTTTCTTAATTATATTCATCAGCGACTTGTTGGATGACTCTTCCAGGCCATTTCCTTGTGAATAATACGCTGTTGAATGGCCCAGCATGATGTTGTATTTATCACATAAATTGATCATTTTCTTTGATCTGAACGCGACTGCATTATCTGTCACAATTTTACATGGGAAACCAAAACGGGATAAAATATTTGATTCCAAGAATTGAATAATTACTGTGTCAGTTTATTTCCTGGCAGGGATGGCCTCGATCCATGTCGTAAAGTAATCTGTCCCAGTAAATATCCATCGATGTTGTGCTGAGGACACGAGATGTATTTCTCCTATAAAATCGAGCCCCCACTGCTGAAAGGGCGCGTTCACTAAAACATGTTTCAAAGGAAGTGGAAGCAATTTCTTCTTCCCTTGGAAAATTTGACATTCATGAAAATTCATCACTGTTTTATATAAATCAGAAAATAGTGTGGGCCAATAATACCCCGCTCTTAATACCTTGTTCGCTGTAGTTTTCCAAAACAGGTGACCACCACAGTCACCTTTATGGAAATCATGCATTACCTTCTGAGCTTCTTCTTCAACCAGGAAATTTAGCAAAACGCCTCCTGGATCCTTCCAAAACAGAGCACTGTTCAAAATGAAATATTTTACATATTTAAGCTTCAAAGATCTACCTTTACTCTTAGACATGCCTGGAGGAGGTGATAGATGCTGAAGAACATACACAATATCTGAATACCAAGGGGACTGCAGAAAAATATCTGAAATAGGAACCAAAAAACCTTCATCTTCCTCTTCCAACATTGCTAAAATGAGGTTTATATCTAAAGCACGCAGATTTGATTGGGCCATTAATTTCTCCAAACCTTGGCCTTTGATCAACTTAGTAGGCTTGATCTCCAGATCGTACTCCAACATAGCTGTTATCCATTTGCCTCTTCGACCTTCTGGATCAGTTTGCATGAGCACATCCTTGACTGCTGCGTTAGGGACATATGCTATAGTGTGTGAATGTAGAATATAGACCCTAAAATCTTTCAATTCCTTGACCAGAGCCAATGCCTTCTTTTCAATAATATTATATCTTAAAGTAGCATCTCTGATAGTCCTACTGAAAAAGGCAATTGGCTTTTCTACTTCATCTCTCTTTTGCATTAAAACAACAACCATAGTATGCTCAGATGAAAATGAAAATATAATAAAATCTTGAGTATAGTCGGGACTGATCAGAACTGGGGCATTAGATAAAGAAAACTTTACCAGATTGAATGACTTGATAGCTTCCTCACTCCACTTAACCGTGTTGTCTTTCTTCAACATATTAGTCATTTCTCTCAAATGCTTAGCCAGATTAGGTATAAATCTGCGTAAAAAATTCATCTTACCATTGAAAGCCTGAATATTTTTCTTGTTCTGTGGGAGGTCTATGAGCTGAATTTCCTCCACTCTGGCTGGATGTATGCAGATGCCATCTTTAGAGATGATGTGCCCGAGCAATTTTCCTTCATCCATGGCAAAAAGGCTCTTTTTGGGATTGAGATAAATCCCAAACTTTCTGCAACGGTGAAAAACCACTCTTAGATGGTGCAAACACTCATCATATGAACCTGAAAACACTGTCAAATCATCCAAATAAACAACAAGAAAAACATATTTTTCATTTGCAAAAGCAATGTCCATTGCACGCTGGAAGGTGGCTCCAACGTTCTTCAATCCAAAGGGCATCTTGGCATACTGGAAGGTTCCCCAAGGTGTTGTAAAGGAAGTTTTATCTTGGTCCTTCTCATTCACTAAGATCTAATTGTAGCCTGAGTAGCCATCAAGTAGTGACATCCTAGATGCTCCAACTACTCTCTGCAAAATATGGTCCATTTTCGAAAGTGGGTAATTATCGTTTAAGGATGTCTTATTCAAGTTCCGAAAATCAATACATAGTCTTATTTCTCGAGTCTTTTTACACACTGGTACCAAATTCAAAATCCAATCAGAAAATCTAATAGGAACTATGATTCCTGCTTTGTACAACCTGTTTACCTCCTTTTCAATTGATGGCAACAGCTTTGGATTGATTCTTCTCAGCTTCTGTCTGAAAGGCTTCTGATCCGGCTTGATAGGAATTGTATGTTGAATATTGTTCTTATCATACACTTTCAAATCTGAATAATCCCATGCAAATACATTAGAAAATTCAGAAAGAAATTTAACATACTTCTCCTTTACCTCAGGGGATAATTCCTTTGATAATTTGACAAACTTGGGCTGATCAACTGTTCCAATATTCACATCTTCAACTCCTTTCTATGTGGGCACCAAGCTTGGTTTCTTTGCGACATAATCCTGATCAAAAAGCTCCTCTATAGGTATGAGACCTCTAGGAATTACATTATCCTTTAACTGCAATATGTCCATCTCGTTTGCTTCCAAATCCTGATCATCAACCTCATACTCACCCTCTATTGGAGTATCTTTGAATTTTCCATCACCCTGCAAAAATGCATTGATCTCATTATCATCCCAAAATACTTGCCAATACCTTAAATTGTCCGGAACAGAAGGCCTATGTTTGACATAGATTTCAAACTTATTGCTGGAGTTCATCAGAATATTCAAGTTACTTGCAGTAGTGGCAAGAGAATCAACAATAATATTCTACATCCTGGGTACTGTTGTCAAATTATACTCTGGGAATGTTTTCAAAATGTCCAGGACTGCATTTTTGTATGCCCTCAATCTTGGATTTTTTTCTTGATATTCTCCCTTCACTTGTTTGATTATCAATTCAGAGTCGCCATACACAGAAATCATTTTTGCATTCAACTTCTTCAAAATTTTGAGGCCTGCAATCAAAGCCTCATACTCTGCTTCATTGTTAGAGCAATCAAAAGCTAGCTTATAAGCACAAACTCTAACATTACTTGGAACCTTCTTAGGTTGAAAAATAGGGATCCTAATCCATATTCCAATGCTAGATCCATCCTTACCAACAGCTCCATCAAAATCCATACTCCACAGGCCTTCTTCTTCTTCTTGAAGATGCTAGAAATTTGTTTCTTTCGCTTCTTTACCTTGGCTGATTTCTGGCTGTTCATTGTCCCTTTGCTGCTGGCAGGCAAGAGGTTCAGAAGTGTTTGTTGCTTTGTCCTTTTCCTGTTTGAGGAATTCTCTGAAATTCTCTTAAATCTCAGGTATTTCATCCACTTGTACCAATTGAACATTCTCATCATTTAAACCACCATCAGAATACAAGAAAAAAGACTCTAAGTCTGTATGGAAAACATTGATTGGATGATTTACAGGCTTGTATTTGCTGGTAATCATATATTTAATTTTCTTTTACCTATATAAATTCCTCAAGTGGCCAAATATAGGGATAGTGGCATAAGAGAAGTCAAGCTGCATAGTTCCCTTAAGTTTAGCACCCCAAGACCTAGATAGAAGCATTCCAAACCTTGGTGGGACATCAGCAACAACTATGTCCATCAAGACATTATTTGCTGGAATTTGGTCTAAAGACACTACCAAATCTTTAATTAAACCAATAAAGTGGACCCTACTTGAGTCGAAGGAATACAAGTCATGATATTGACGAGTGATGTCAAGGCCTAGCTTCTCCATGACAGCTTTGGGCATCAAATTATGTGAGGCCCCGGAGTCCAACATAGCATTATGTAGGATAAACTCATGTACTCTAAGACTCAAGTAAAAAGGAGGGACTTCATTTTCTTCAGATTCTTCTGTGGCTGGACCAAAAATAAGTTCAGGGTAGTCATCTTCTACATTGACCATATCGGAGACGGAATCTATTTGCAAGACTTTGGACACCTGAGTTTTATACACACTATTCTTTACCAACTCTGTGAGGGGCATAGAAACTTTTAATTTATAGATTTCATTTTATAGATTAAAGGAGGGAGGTCTTTCTACCTCTTTGATGGGCTGGTATTTCTTCTCTGTTAGCTCCTTTACTGTGTTCTGCTAGTTCTTCTCATTGGCTGTGTTAGCAACTGTAGGTGCTTTGCTAGAGGAAGGGTCAGCCGACTCCTTTCCTTTCTTCTGTGCATCATTTTTCATTTGGAGTTCCTTTCTCTTTTAAATGGGGCTGACTGTAACCTATCTATTCCTTAAAGGGTACTGCCTTTGTTGAGCCGATAGAGCATTCATATACCCGCTCTGATAGTCATCAGACTCCTCTTCCAGTACTATATCATTGGCCAAAATGAAATTTTTGTCTTTTTGAATGTCTGGAGTCACCACTGTATATTATTTGTCTTCTGTAAGGAAAATGGGCACACCATCAGCCGTGAAAAATTGATTAGCCTCAATCACATGATCATCATCATCAGAATCTGTCCCTTTCATGTAGTTCTGCTGTAATGGAGTTTTAATATGCTGCTATGGTGGTGCAGCTTGGTCCTGCGTTCTTTGTTCTCTCTGTTTAATTCTGAATTGCGGCTGCTGTCCTCTGAAATTCGGATTTCTTATTTGAGGCTCTGGTCTATTTGCAATGGTGAACCTATCAACCATTTTTTCCGCCGTTCTGATCAGAGTTTCCATTTTACTTTCTGAAGTAGAGGTCTCCTCTTTTATTGTGAGTCTTTTCTCAGCTTTGGCTCTTGCTCTTTTAGCCAGAAGATTAGCTTCAACGTTTACTGCTATCTTCTGCATGTCTTCAAGTGAAGACGGATCTCTTTCACACAGTTGATATGCCATGTCAGCATCAAATCCATCGGGAAATTTTAACAATGCTAGTCCCAAAGGAGGCTTCAAATTAGCTAGAATAACATTATATACAACATTGAATCTCAAACAATAATCCTGCACGGTTTCACCTACATTTATTTTAATGTTCTCATATTCAGACAGAATTTGAAGTGCGTTCTTTTTTACCTCCTACCGGTCTAGGAACTGAATGTGCAACTCCTAGAAAGTGCGAATTGTGCCTGGCGGTAGGGCTCTAAACCACTTTCTGACTTCGCCTCCGAAACTTTGAACAAACAACCTCATCATTACATTCTCTGCTTCTACCTCATGCAAATCAAAAAAGTTGTTCATATTATCAACACGTTGCTGAGTCGTGATGCTCTGAGTGGCATCAAAAATAGGAATTTTACTTTGATAGTCAGCAGGCATATCATTGAGGACCTGGGGTAAGACCAGGGGTGCATACCTAGCAGCCATAACTCTGGGTGGATTTACGATAGGATTTTTAGGATTTGAGGGAGGTGTTAATGGAGGAGATGATAATTGGGAATTGACTGATGGGAATGCTGATGAATTGGGAGGGGGAAATGTTGTTCCTGATGATTCTGAAGGCTCAGGGATATTAGTTATAGTGATGGACTGAGGAGAATTCAAAATGTAATCGTCAATGGAGGTATTTTCTCTTTGGACTTCAATATCTACAAGGAAATCAGGATCTAAAATTGTATCATTAATGTCATTTTCAGACTTATTCCAAAATAAAGAAAGCTCAAAATTCTCGTCAAAGGAAAGATCCTCTACAAAAAACCATTCATTGGGCCAAGTATAGGACCTGAAAACGGGTCTGGGGCTTAATGATCCTTCTTGTATTCTGACAATTCTCGGGATAAGATTTGGATTTTCAAACACAGGGGGAGGATTTGGATCTGGATTACCCCTGGTGTATCTTCTTGAAAACAATGTGGTCAAATTTCTATTCTACAAAAATCTTATTTTGCAGCATAGCAAAAATTTGAACATCATCTTTCAAAAGTCTGGAATTATTTGATGTACTGGGGAAAATCTTGCAAGTCAGATGTTATGTTTATAAAATTAGACCAGAGATTGACTAAAGCAGCATTTATCTACTTATGCACTTGCAAAGCAATGTGTAGTTCGAAGGCTACCTGGTATAACTTCAAGCTCCATCTATAGTTTATAAAACAAATAACACTAACAAACAAACAATCTTGAACTATTCCCCAGTATGGTCGCCAGAGATGTTAGCATCTGAATTGGACCCCAGGCTGCAAAAGGAAAATCAGGGTAACAACTAAACCACGCTCAGCCTTGTAGCTATCCCTACAAGGACATGAGAGGGCTCTCTCCATGAAATAATATTCAATGGAACACAATGAATGGACTGATATTAGGCTAGATAAAATGATAAAAAAAAATCTTTTAATAAAATGAATGAATGAATGAATTTCAGGGATGTGTGGGATATAAAGGGATAGTTGAAACTGGGAATTAAATCAGGACACAGGGTATTTCATGGGGCAAGATAGGCAAGAAAATTAGCAATTAAAATTTAAAGAGGATGGGATGGAAAGACTGGTGAGAAGCTAAAAAGGGCACAATAAATGGATCATTTTCAAACAGAAGAAAAATACAGAGTATGAATGATTTCCCAAGGAAGAGCATATAAAATGGATTCTACCTTTCTATCTTGAAATCATTCAAAAGGAAATGTTTATGGATGAATGGAATACATAACAATTCACATATGAAACAAAGGAGAAAAACAAATGCTAACTCTCATACCACATGGATCCCACAAATCAGAGCTGCATCTCTTATTAATTCCTGTCAAACTGTACAATGTAGGGCAAAGATGTTCTTCCACACTATTCCCCTACTACTTAGACTCAGACCACTTTACAAATGATTTACAATTACATTAAATAGGCTGAAGTGTGGGAACATAGATCCACAAGAGAAGGGAGCTGTTTTAAAAGCTGAATAACTGAAATAGAATTATAGTAAAGAAATACAACAATCTGCCTCTAAAAATAAGGGACAGTGTTGCATTTGACTGCTTGGATATTTTTCATGTTAGGGTGTATGAACGAAAATAGGTAATTCGATGAACAGATCTCCTATTTTTCCGCTTGCTGTAACAATCTCTGCTTATTTTAGTTCTAGGCCCTTTAACTATCACTTGCTTTCCTTTATTGTTTGGAGAAACTGTTTTTTTATAATTTGCTGTTGAAACAAAACAGAATGAAATTATATTCTTTCGTGAAGGGAAAATTTAATCTTAAATGGGAAAAGGGAAGGGAAATAGGGCAGAAATCATATTAATTGCAATCGGAATCAGAGCGGGACCGGAGAGATATAACATATTAAAACATATGTAATATGATAAAACACATTATAATACATATTGTAATATGTTTATTGCAATCGGCAATCGGAAGGACCGGAGAAGGGGAGATGGAGCCCACATAATTGCAACCGGGATCGGGGAGCGGGACGATATATATGAAACAAAATTTCCAAGGTGATTGGGGAGAACCCTTTGTAATAAAAAAAACGGATAATTTTTAACTTTTACAAAGGAAAAATGGGTTTCATAATGAATGGGTGGAAGGTTTAAGTGGTGGGACCGACAATTCAATCACAATCGGAGATCAGAGTCGGGAGAGGGGCGGAGTGATACATATAAAACCTCCGATGCGATTGGGAAAGGGGGAATGGGAATAACCTTTGTAAAAACAAAAATAATACAAATTTCAAGTTTACAAAGGGGAAAACCCTTTATATTATAAATGGGCGGAAGGTTTAAGTGGTGGGCCGACAGGTCAATCACAATCACAATATCGGAGGGGAGCGGAGTGCAACACAAATGGAAATGCTGATGCCAATGGCCCGATTGAATTTGAGCCGTTGGATCAGCGGGAGGAGATCAACGGTGCCGAATCAATTGGGGGTTGTTACAATCGGAGGATCGGGGAAGGGACTTGCGATTGATCGCAATCGGATTTTTTTGCGATCGGGAGATCGAAAGGGGGAGGTGTGATTGGGTGATCGGGAGGAGGGATGTGATCGGGAGATCGGGAGGAGGGATGCGATCAGAGGAAAGTTGCGATTGGAAAAGGTTTGCGATTGTGATGGGGGGTTTATAATATAAGACTTTATAATAAAGTTTCATCATAACGCATGGTGGGGAAGTGGTTGCGGTGGAATATTATAATGTAAGACTTAAAATTTTGTTATAAAGTTTAAGGGGTATGGAAAGGGGAAGTGGTTTATACAGTGGGACTTTATAATATAAAACTATTTATTATAAAGTCCTAAGGCATGGAGAGGAAGTTGTTACAAACCAAATCACATATTTATTTAGAATAATTTATAATGCGATTTTATAATCGGAAAGGGGGAGAAGGGATTTTATTAAAGAAATATAAAACTTTAATAAAACAAATTTTAAGGGAAAAATGGGAAATAGGGGTTATATGAGGATATAAGGACTTTTACTTAACTTAAGCATAAATTTCAATCCAGAAGTCAGTTTTGAGAGTGTAGTATACCGTTGGAAAGCTCTTTCCGGGCTCTTTCTGATGGATCTGCTTGGAAGATGATTTGGTGCTGAACATGCTGTGAAAAAGTTCTCTGAAGGCAGGGGCATCACTTTGTGGAGATAACAGCTTCTGAATTGTGACTTATTACATACGATGATATAAAATTACATAATGAAAAATAATAATAAAGACAAAATATCATTTTTTCACCTCGAAACATGGTTTTGAGGCAAAAATTACATCAAACTGAATAAAATGTCTCTCTGATTCTTCCTGGTGCTGTGACTTCTGATTTTATTGACTTCCTCATGACCTTGCTAATATTATTGACATTTGACTCATTAATTTGACCATGGTGAGACCCTAGAAACTAATGAGACCCATCCTATGACCTACTGATATGATTTTGAGAATGAAAGTGACTAATTACCAAAGACCATAGAAATTAAAATCAGCAAGTACCTCATGAGGGACAATTGACGAATAATGACTACCATCAATGAATCCATGACCTAGTGGAATGGTGAAATTTAATAGGTATGGGACACCAAATATGCAAATGCAAAAAGAGAAGTTTTGATCACTGATGGCAGTATGAATAGACTGACACTAACATATGGAAGTGATACCCATGTTGGATCCTTATGGCCCCAGATTTTCACATTATGCATTGTGACCTAGAATGCTTCAATGCTCTTGTAATTGTCATAGATCGTTGGTGACAAGCGCGACCGAGAGTGGATTGCTTCTGCGAGCCCGCTCTGAAATAGGACCCAGAAGATTTTATTATCTTCAATGCGCTTCTCATCCTTTGAATCGGAAAAATTTTCATAGCATTCCCCCTCGTACATTTCTGGCTCGAGGTCAGGGTGGACCGAGTCTTCAGGGGCTTCCCATAGAACCAACGCGATGAGGATTAGCAACTAGGTGTAGCATAATGCTCGTCCATGATCCTGGGCCTCACGCATGTTATTCCAAAATTTGTTACATAGGAACTAGGACCAATTGAAGAAGACCCCCTTCTCGCATTAGACAGCCAACTAAATGACATAAGCAGGGACAGTCACAACCTGGCACTTGCGCATCATTTAACATGCCAACAAAAGGGTACCCATGTGCGCTCCAGGGTCACTGATGGCATTAATTAGGAACCCCCTAGTGTTCCACTCCACATTGTAGTTGTCACACACCTTATCAACGATCTGTTGCTCATACTTATTACCTACGCGCTCCATGGGATTCGGCCCTTCCATGGGTAGACTAGTAATACGGTGAATGAGGGTGGCATCAATGGGAATGAAATCTCGGATCCATAAGCTGTTGTCATGGACTAGGGCTAGTAGCTGTCACACAACTCGGTCAATTATGTTGTACCGGCCTAAATTAGTCATTCGCAACAACTTTAGTAAACCCAATTTTGCTAGCCCACTTGCCCATGGCATTGGGATGACGCGCAACACGTCATCTTCTAGTACTCTTTCCAGGTACAATTTAGGTGTCAATTCTGGGAAGGCTTCCAAGTTGGCCAGGTAGTGATCATCAAATTTTATCGAGTGGAGTTTTCCAAAGGACTCTCAAATTATGGGGACCTCGCCTAGAATTAGTGGCATTTGCAGGTACGTGCACATTCCTTCCAGGTTCTTAGGTGTGCGCACCGAGGGCTAGCAAGGACGGAAATAGGGTGGCAACCAAGTGATTGGTTCATTGATCTAGGCCTCTTCTTGAGCAGACAAAGGTCTCTTTGATGGGTTAGGAAAGCATTCCTGGAGTACTGTTCTGGGGGACTTCACATTTCAAGTGGAGGTGCATGGCTTCCCTCCAGCCCATTTCGCAACCCTTCCCTGCCCTTGCTCCTGGCCTTTCCCTTTACCCTTCTTTTTCTCAACCTGCTTCCCCTTGGTTGGCATGGACACAACCTATTCAACTTCATGGGTGACCTCTTCAACTTCATCCGTGGAGACCACGGTCTGCGATGATTCAGCCAAATTAGTTGCAATCATTCTCACTCGGAAGATAAATTCGGGATTGATACTATTAGAAGGGGTAGCTCACCCAGACATTAGCAGAGTGCAATAGTCATAGAATCATTAGGGGAATTTTGAGGTCTAAAATGGGCCTCCTAAGGAAATTATAAAATAATAGTGGAAATAATAAATAATATTGATTACATCATCAAATTTTAGAGGGAAAAAAGAAAAAACTACTTTTTCAACTCGTATTTTCAACTTATCTCCCAAAGTTGTTACCCAAATTTCAAGTGGGAGTACTTGTTGGATGAAAAATTTAATTCCTCATCCAAGGAGTACCCATGTTGCATACTTTCTATGGATCCTCCTACATGAAAAATGAGAAATACATGAAAAACATGATTGCAATCATGTTTTTCATGTATTTCTCATTTTTTGTGTAGCAGGGTTCATCAAAAGTATGCAACATGGGTACTCCTTGGATTAGGATTTAAATTTTGCATCCAACGAGTACTCCCACTCAAAATTTGAGTAAAAAAAATGGGAGATAAGTTGAAAATACGAGTTGAAAAAGTAGTTTTATGATTTTATTATTTTTTAATCCTTTTACCCTTTTGCTTAAAAAATGGTGAATAATCCCCCATGGTTGACATAATCATATTGAATCCTATTGGTTCTTATAAATTTTATTTTTGTTGTACAGTTTTCTTAGGAGGCCCATTTTAGACCTAAAAATGCCCCTATTGTTTGCAAAGCATAAACTGTTCAAGATGTATGGAACCCACTTCTGATCTACCCTTCTACTTTTATAGCCTTCGCTATTGAGCAGCGATTAGATGAGGCATATTAGAAACTTACCATCATGCAAACGGTAAAAAATCTCCGGAAGTCACCGCATTAATTTTCGACTTCCCACTCCTTTCAACGGTAAAATTTTATTTTTACCCAGTTGTACTGCTCCAATGGCTAGTTTTCATAGCTGTGTATTACCCATGCGCACCTAGTGCACCTCCTCGGGCTTCCAAACCTACGACTAGCCCCTGCGTTCCCAGCGCACCTCCCCAGGCTTACAAACTTGCAAGTGACCCCTGTGCATATAACAGGCTTGCCTGCATTTTTCTTCTGGCTTGCGCATATGCCACCCACTACAACTACGCTAGCCATACAGCCATTTGGTCCAGTACGGTTTGAGTCAGCTGCCACTAACATACCTTGGGATAGTGTCACCATGCAATGTGGCTAACTAGACAACTCCTCCACTAGTGATTTCCTTTACCATATAGCGACCTAGCCAATGCTGACATAACTTCCCCGGGTGCTTCACAAACTGGCTATCATATAGCAGGACCAATTCTCCCTCCGAAAATATCTTTTGCTGAATATTTCGATCATCCCATGTTTTTTCTCGTGCCTTATAAACATGCTGATAGAAGTTAGCAATCAGTTGGTCTTCCTCCAAGGAAACGCGCTGCGCTAAATGCTCCTCCATGATATTAGGATTTGTCATGTTGGTAAAGGCTGCGATGCAAAGGCTAGGAACAATATATTCCATGGGCATAATAGCCTCCTTCCCATAAACCATCTAGAACGGTGTTTTCCTGGTCAATTTATTGTAGGTGGTTCAATAGGCCCAAAGAACCGACGGGATACGCACGTCCCAATCACTGCGCTCAACATTACAGATCTTGGTCAATGCTTGTTCTAGAATTTTATTAAAAGCTTCCACAGTTCTATTCGCTTGCAGGTGATATGGCATACTTTTGGCTTGGTGGATCAAAAATTCTTTAGTCAAAGCCTGGATTGTCTCATTAATAGAATGTTTACCTCTATTACTCATCGAGACCTTGGGACAACCAAACCTGGTTAGGATATGTTCAAAAATAAAGTGCATAACATTATCTATAGTGCAATCCTTTATAGCTTGTGCTTCAGCCCATCTGGTTACATAGTCAGTTGCAGTGATTATGTAGCGGGCACCTGTTTTCTTCCCTCGCAGGTTGATGGGCCCAATGAAGTTTATAGGCCATTTTTCAAATGCTTGCAAATCCATCTACAGCTGCAAGGGAATTTTGTCTCTGCGCAATGGTATTCCTATCCTTTGGCATGTTTTGTAGGCTTTGTAATAGTCATGAGAGTCACTATGCAGTGTGGGCCAACATAGTCTAGCTCTTAAGTTCTTCTGCGTCGTTGCTTTACTTACGTAATGACCTCCTGCCATGCCCCATGGGCTTTTGCTAAGATGGCTAGTATTTCATGCTCCAAAACGTATCTTCACAACACCTCATTGGCTCCCAACTTATACAAGTGGCCCGCTATGATGGTAAAGTCCACTGTGCAGGTTACCAGCTCTTACTTCTATTGTACCAAATATTCTCCAGGCGCCATCTCCATATTTAAGAAGTGAATGATGTTAGCAAAGTGCGCATCAACCACCTTAATAACATACAACTATGCATCAGTCAGTCCTTCTTCTAGGTTATTTGGTTCTTCCCCACTCTCGATTTGGGACAAGTGGTCTGACCCAACATTTATTTTCCCTGACTTCACGATGATCTCAAAGTCATATTATTGAAATAGCAATAGCCATCAGAAAATCTTAGACCCTAACACAGGCTTATTCACTAGGTACTTCAAAGCTGAGTGATCTGTGAACATCTTGAAGTGCACTCCTAATATATAATGCCAATATTTCTGCAGAGCGTATGCCATGGTCAACCCCTTGCGCTCCGAAGTGGAGAAGTTGTGCTCCACACTAGAGAGCTTTCTACTAGCAAATGCAATTGAATGGTCAATTTATCCTTCCTCAGGTTGCATAAGGACAACCCCCAGGGCGATTCCTGAAGCATCTACATGAACATTGAAATCCTTCACCTAGTCAGGAAATATGAGGATAGGTGCAGAGACCATCTTCTCCTTGAGTAACTGAAATCTCATCTGACACTCCTCATCCCAAAAAAATGAAATGTCCTTCTTTAACAACTTCTCCATGGGTGTTGTGATCAATTTGTAGCCTTGAATGAACTTCTTATAGTAGCATGTATGTCCGAGGACAGAGCACAACTGTTTCTCAGTTGTAGGGACTGCCAGGTTGATGATAACTGCTACCTTGGCGGGGTCAACCATCAGTCCCTGTCGACAGACTATGTGGCCTAAAAATATCCCAAAAGGTACACAATTTATGCACTTCTTAATATTCAGGTAACTCTGGTGCTTCTTACAGGCTTCCAACATCATGCGCAGGTTCGAGAAATTCTTCTTTACTAACCCAAAAACTATTCAATCATCAAAATATACCTCTAAGAAGTTGTGGATGAATTCCTTGAATATTGCGGCCACCACCTGCAAAAATATGGTAGGGGCACTCTTAAGCCCGAATGGCATGACGGTGTACTACAAGGATCCCCATTCAGTGGTGAATGTAGGTTTGTTGCAATCTTTAGGTGTGATCCTAATCTGACAATAGCTTGAGAACTCGTCAGTGAATGAGTATGCTTCTTTTCCTCCCACACTATCAAGAATTTTTTTAGAAAATGGCATAGGGAAGGGATCATGTATGCAGGAATCATTCAAATTGTAGAGGTTGACAAAGATCCATATTTCTCCTTTAGTATTTTTCTCCTGAACCACCATAGTGCTTACCCATTCTGACTTTTCGACTGGTTTGATGATACATGTGGCTAGAATTTTGTCAATTTCTTCCTTGACTTGCTGCTTATACTTGGGGTTTAATCGATAAGGTCACTGCTTAAGAGGGTGCACATCAGGTTTTAGCATAATGTGCATGAACCCTAGGTCCCATGTAATGCCCTTCAGTTCTGAGAATTTCATAGGAAATGGGTCCTGATATTCCGTGAGAAGTTTTGCAATTTTCCCTATAGTATCATCATCCCAGTAATCCCAAATTTTAGCTAGCTTAGGTTGCTCTTTAGTTCCAATGTTGACTTCCAGTAGCTTAAGAGGCTTAGTCACATCGACGGTCTACAACGAGGGTCCAAAAACTATGTGCTCTCCCTCCAACTCTAGGATAGTGATATTTCGTGGGTCTTCATCACATTCCTCCATTGATAGATTGTGACAGTTGACAATATCATTTACCTGTGTATCCGAAGCCGGTTCCCCATAGGCTGCACGGGGGCGTGATTCATCAAATATTATGGCATCTGTATCCTGCAAAGCTTCATCCAATGCCTCAGTTCCGCATATCAACCTGAACGTCCCCAAAAAATCATTTCGCATGGTCTCTCATTGGCAAGTGCGCTGGTGTAGCTATGCATCCAAATACCATGTAGTAGGAATTGGCCCCCAGGCATGGATAAACACGTGGACCCATTCATCCATTTTCCTTTCACACCATGCCTCCATCCATGTGGCCACATGCCTGCGTGGGTCTCCTTGGCCAAGGAAAGCCTCCAAGCATGGGTGAGTCAGAGGTTCGAACCATAGTTACATCATTTCGTAGCATTCCTCCCAATCCTAGAATGCCCCCTTATGATTTTCCCACCACCTTGCAGGGGTTGCGTGCATGGCTAGGTTAAGTGCCCACATCCTTCGCTTCTTTGGAACTTCAGCTTCAAATTCTCGCAAAAAATCCCTCATACTATTAGAACCATCAAAGTAGGGCAATTCTCTTACCTCTCAGGAGATACACCAGAAGCGTTTCATGATCTTAAGACATCATAGCATAGATACGTCATGTAACTGTTTCTACCAATTTTCTATCTCCCCATCGGAGTCAGAGAGGCATTCAATGTATTTCTCCAAGAAAAGCATGCCATCAGCTATAGGATTAATCAAATCCTAGTCCCGAGTGGTTAGTTTATAAATGTGGTCCACATCATCTTCTTCACACACTGGTTTTGTATACCGCTCTCCTTCTACAGGGTCTAGTGGGACTATCACTCTCGTACCCTCATTCTCAAAAACCATGCTCCTTTTCTTTAAGTTGATACTGCCTTCCATTTCTATCACCCAATCCAGTCCCAGGAGCACAAGATAAGGATCCGCATCGTCCACAATCTGAATTACTTCAAAATCTGCGAGTACCTTAACTCCTACGATATCTACCATAATCTTTGAAAACCTCCCTAATGGTATGATTTTCTGTTGGTTAGTCATGCATAGCTGTATAGTGGACCATTCCAGCTTAGGTTCTCCCATCTGCTGCCATGTTTTCTTGGGTAGGAGGTTCGTATCTGATCCCAGATCTAGGATGACTTGATCCATATCATAATCGCCAATTTGTGCCATTAGCCGCATTTCCCGATGAGTGTGCTTCTTATGTTTGTATAGTTTGTGAAAATCCTTAACTTTCGTGGGAGGGTCAATTCTTTCTGTGCAGCTCTCTATCAGTGCTTGAAGATTTTCTACTGCCTTATGGTTGCGTAGCAGCTTCATACATGCCTGTAGAAATGGTTTAACATCACCGTCCCTTCTTAGGTTTGTTGGAGCCTTGGAAGTAGATGCCTCATCCTTAGTAAAGTATTTCTGAGCTGCAACGAAGGTTTCTTTCTCCTTCTGTAGGTCCAAGCTTTCCTATTTGATAGCATTTTTCTGGATAAGAGGTTCAGCCACTAGTTTCTCCTCAGCTCCTCTAGTAGCCATGCCGCTGTGCGTTATGAAATTAATACTTGGTCCTTCATCACATAGTTCCGCCTTAACCCTTTGCACATTCTGCGTAGGTGTATGCTATTTTTCCTGCATTTTTTGTTATTAGGAATAGGTAGTTTTCAATCACATGGTCCTATTATTGACAATATCAGCAAGATTTTCACATAGGGTTTAGACAGTCTGTTACGAAGTACCCTATTTCACCATAGTTGTAACAAATCAATTGCCCTCTTCCCTGACTTGCACCTCCACCCCTTCCCCCTCCCCTACCTCCTATTGGGGAGCCTCCTCTGCCTCAAGGGGATAGTGGTGAAGAAGGGTCAGCCTGCATCATGTATAAGTATCCTCGGTCTATCATTAATTCATATGTTTGACAATTATGCTCATCATGTCCCGCCAATGAGAAGAAGTGGCACCATTGTTGCTTCAATTCTGGAACATATGCACTAAGACGGGGATAGTTTTTGGCATCGTGTAGTCCGGAAATGCGATAGTTAGCACATAAAACGTCAGAACACTTGGCCCCACAACCTCTTTAGAGTGCAATGGGTTGGGTCCCCCAGCCTGCATGTAATCCGCTAGCAGAGGGCACTAATCCTTGGTGTGGCCAGAAACCTTGCATCTTATGCACCATACATCTGGGCTAGCTTCTTTTCCTCATTCTTTCCATATATTTTGGATTTTGAGGTGCATTGCCTCCATCTATCCTTGGATTTGATGTACCCAAAATTGGGCATCATCTCTTGCCGTAGCTTTTAGCTTCATATCAATCTCCAAGGCTTTCTCTTGCATCTCAATTGCCTGCTGACCCATAGGTCTACCCAAGTTAGGTAATAGCATGGAGATGAACCATTCCTTGTGATGTCTATCATCATACTGAAATTCCCCATCTCTAATAACCTTCTTTAACCGCTGATCAACCTCCCATACTGACTCAGTGATTCCCTGTCTAAAATCTTTCAAGTTAGTTACTAGTTGCAAGTAGGACTTAGGCTTCCAGAAATTTTGTTTTAAAGACTTCTTAATATCTTGAATACACGGGTCCGCATGATGGCCTACGTACCCCTGATACCAATCTAGGGCCCTTCCCTCAAAGGCAAGGGATAGCTACATTCTCTTTACAACATCGCTAGCCACATTCTACGTAGTCCATACTGATTCTGTTAAAAACCAAAATTGGTCCATATCTTCATCACCTACACCCTTGAAGGTGGGTAGCTTCATGTGTGTGGCCATATCTTCTTTTGGTGGTGGTAGAGGTGTGGGGGAGTTCTTTCCCTTATGCTGACTCGAAGGAGGTGTAGCTCGAGGAATATTTCCTACGTGCGTAACTGACTCTCTTAATGGACTGTAGATAGTTATATCCCCTTCTTGGTTGGTTCGGTAGTACTTACAACTTTGGGTTGTAATTTCGCTCTAATCAGAGGCCATTCATTCAGTGTGGCTGCACATAACGCCTTTTTCGCATAGTAATATTTTAATTAGAAATGGCAATGTTCACAAAAAATTACCTTGGAAACCTTTGAAGAACCTCCACTCTGCCTCAGAATAGGATACGAACTGAGTGACTGCAAATTTTGTTACAAACCCTCCTAGCCCGATGTCCACCCAATGATCTACTGTACGGGTGATCATGTTGTTAGTCTTCTCCAACTTTTGAATTAATTCCAACGTCCACTGCATAACCTAATTGTCCTTCCAACAAGTTTGGAATTCTATGAGCCTTGCTAACCACTCTTAAAGCTCGTGCACAAAATTTACAAAGAAAATTTCATAGAATTTGGTGAACATGTACTTATTCTTCCACTTCTCAGCTGTCAGCTTCGTGCTGCAATTATATTTTATATAAAATTCATGAATCTATATTTTGAACCAATCTTCAAGTTCCAATTTCTTAGGTCTCCAACAGCCTCATGGAATTACCTAATCTCTCTCTCAAAATGCTCCTGGTCCTAGAAACAGAACCATTTGTTGGCTTGAGGGGTTGTTGGCCGGATAAATCGTTCTTGCGGACAAGACCGATCTCCCTAGTGTCAGAAGACAATCTAGCAACAAACGAACAACTAAGTTTGTCTTTCTCTAGGTATATTCGTTTTACAAATAAATGTTATGAAGGTGTCGATCCTACCTTAGATCCAAATGCTTATTTGTGGTCGCAGTGCTTCCGTTGCATCAATAATCCTTCGTCGCAACAAGGGCCCTTTTGTCACAAGAAAGTATTATCTTTCGTTGATCTGCAATCACAAACAAGAAAATATCAATAGCACCTGTATAACAAATAATCATAAAACATACCTATCATAGTGATCAAGGAATCTATGAAATAAACGATCAAACGACAACTTATTGAAATAAACAATCGAACGAAAATTTATTGAGAAAAATAGAACTTGATTGTATTAATCTTAAAATAACAGAAGAACCTTACAACCTAAGCCTTGATGTTCGAAAGGCCTTCCCGAGGTCTGAAGCAGGAATCTCCTCTACTTTGATAAGTCTTGCACTCTTCCTTCAGGAGAAAAAAGAGGTATGTGATCTTTCCTCCCAAAAGCTCAGCAGAAATAAGACTAAATCTCAACAGCCCTTCGACTCAATCACACATAAAGCTTGAACTCTAATCCTCAATCTCCAAAAACTTCTTAACCCCTTGAGGCTACTCAATGCCTCCTTTTATAGAGCAGATGAGGAGGTTAGGATTCCACCTTTAAAGGGATAGAACCCTCCTTCAAAGGGATAGGCTCCTCACATCAAGGTATTAGTTCCTTAAGGTGTGGGATACATGCACCTTACTAAAGCGTACTCATCCCCAAAAAATCTCATCCAGAACCTTCTAGAATTGACCAAAAATCAACTTTTTCAGTTTAATTTCGCGCATTTTTGACTTTACAAGGGTATCGCACCTATAACACTGGAAAAATGCGTTCTAGAACGCAGTTTCTCTTCACATTACCTGCGTACCCAAGCTAAAAACGCATGCAGGATTCATCTTACCTGCGTACCCAAGGTTTTTTGAGCTTTTTAGGGTTTTTTCTCCAGTTTCAGGGCATGGAATGAGGAATAAAGGTTGTAAGACTTGCAGAGGAGGTATGTATGAGTGTTTAATGAGCTCATACAGTCAGCAGAATGTCAAGGTGACATTTTTAGTGTAACAGGGGTCCTGACCCAGGTTCAGAGGTTAAGGTTTTCCAAAAAAACCCTATACTACTGGCCCTTTTGACAGTGACCCGCTTTCGCAGGCCAAGGTCTCACCCGAAGTAGTATGGGAGGGTGTTGGAACTAGGTTTCCGCACCCTGGGAGAGAGTAGGTAATTAAGAAAGATGTGCGGTTGCAACTATCAGGTTCGCACATAATGAGTATAATCACAAACTATTAACAATATAATTAGCACATAACCATAATAAAGGTACCATCATTAAAAAATTTGATCAATACATTCGCATCCACGTGTGCATCAACAATTACCATTACAAAACGTTATTATTGTAGCTAATTCCAGATTACAGATACATTCGCAGCTTAAATAAATAACACAAATTCACTTCATTAATAAACACGATCAATCCAGATAGCATAAAGATACTTCAAATATATTTATCATTCATTAATATCCAAATACCCACTTACAACCCAAACACAACCCGCACACACAGCCTAGTGGGGTCCACACGTAGCAGGATTGAGGATCTCTGCACACACAGCCAGCAGGATTCCTTACCCAAAACAACCGAAATAGATCTCAAAAACTCGCGCGCAGCATCAATCTTATGTCTTTCTTACCTACTAGAAAAAACTATCTATCTATTTATAACAACATAGCATTTGCTATCCGATGGTCTGCAAACTGTGGTTTGCGGACCCTATGTAATGTTCCCAATTTTAGCCTCAAGCTAAAATGGAACATTATAGTGACATATTTTATTTTCACTTAATAAAATGGGTAAGGATACACCTTAACCCCTTGGTAATAGAGAAATAACACTCCTTATGAGGAAGGAGGATAAATAAGTAGCTGAAATAAACACCTAATGGTGTGAATATGATGAGGATCACCTTGAGTTGGCCATCTTTGACCAAGTAAACAACGATGCCTTAGAGGGGTGGCTTGCTTTAGAAGAAAACACAGTTTTTAGAGGGAAATCATTCAAAAGTGAATGGAAACCCTAATTGTAGGACCTATGGTGATAGAGAGTTCATTTTCTTTATAAGAAATAAAGATCAGCTCATTTGTTTCAGCCTTTGATTCAAAAATTTCGTAGTGAGGCCAAGGACTTGCATATTCGAGTTGTTTAGCAGGATTACAGTGCTCTTGAGCACTGGGGGTGTTCCTAGGAGGGGATCCCCCACCTCTTCCTCATGAGAGGAGAGTATTTGAGCTGAATTTCCTCATTCTGGCATTTTTCCAAGCTCACTCCTTCAGTTGCAACGTTATTTCTGTAGCAGAGCAGAGGAACTCATAGAGTCTTTCCTTACTTTATTTTTCAGTGGAGGATTGATATATTCATTGGAGGAGCTGTAGTGAGGGCTCTTGGACCATATTTCAGATCTGTGGCATCAGGACACTCATTCACCATCTCCCACTATTCAGTCACTTGGAGAAACTACGTTATTCCATGAGGGCAGTGTTGAGGGAGGTTCTTGTGCTCGTCAGGAGGAGTGCTTCTGAGAAAAAGGGGATCAACCCATTTTCCCTTGAGGGAATTATTAGAGGAGGAAATCAACATTTCAGATCAGCCACAGCCTCATATTCATTTGGTTTCAGTTGCAGTGACAATTTGTTTGTCACTATTGTATTTTATCCAGCATTTCTAGCAATCTCCCTGAGATTGGCTAGAAATCCCATATTGAGCCCATTTTCCTCTCTTGGGCAATTTTCTTGTATATTTTCAGCTACATTATCATTTTGTATGTATTCAGCAGCTGCATCTCTCATAGAGACTACTCAGTCACTTCCTCCAGCATTTTGTGCAACAACAACATCTCATGTATTACATTGCTTATTCATTGGAGGTTGGTTCTAAAAGCTTGAGGGTCTTGTTCCTCATGATATTTCTGTATAATATTGATAATATACTAATATTATTATGGCTATAGTATTTACCCTCTCATGATACATTCAGATTTGCAGAGTTTCAGATTGATGTTTTGCATATTTCTATAGCTCACTCTTTGGGCTAATTTATGATGTACCTATGGTGGGGAGATCTGTTTAACTCACCTGGATCTATTTGTTTTATCTCTCTTTCTACATTTAGACTCCATATTATATGTGTAAGAGGATCCCAAAATTATACAACATTTTCTTTGCAAGTATTTCATTATACAACATTCCCATGGGAGGAATTGCAGAAATTCCTTGAAGGGAACTATTAGCTCTTGACAAGTTCTATTGGCAGAGGCTGCTAGTGGGCCAGGTAGCCTCTGGATCTCATCCTTCTTTGTGAAGGTGACATTTCCAGTAAATTCCCCTAACATTCAATCTCTGAAATAGTTCAGTGTTGATTTTTAATACTCCTAGAGTTGGAAAAATGGAATATCTTAAGATATTCCTGATGGAGCAGAAAATACCTCATTTGGGATATTACACCCTAGAGCTACCCTTTATCCCATTACAAAACATTAGGGGCTTTGACCTACCCCAAAACCCCTATGCAAGACCAACTATTACAAAATTATATCAAAACGTAGTGCAGGGAACCCCATTCCAACAGTGGTGGGGGTGGTGGAGCCACCAGTTATGGTGGTATCTATCACCTATTTAATTTTTCCTCCAAAAAATTGTATTAATTAAAACCAAATCTGCCACTTATTCAAAACTGTCTGCCGGATTCGATGAAGTCTTTGATGGATTTGGAGGTTAATGGATCGATTCCCATGGAGTCTCATTGCAACCATTTTTTCGAATTCCTTGTGACATATATCCTCAATTTGAGCTGCCACGTGGTGGCTCCAGATTGGTCCATGCTATCCACTTTGTGCCCAGTCACTGTTGAATCAAATGGTCATGTAGCACTTGCAGGTGGTGCCATGTGGCCCTTTTTTTTGCAAAAATTGGAAAAACTTCAACCGATCATAGAATTCACATAAGATGTCCATTTTATGTGTCGTTTGCGGCATTAGGTGTGTATCATCGAGCATTTCAACATACTACTATGTTCCGATGCATTTTAAGCCTTTTGAATATTAATGTTTGCATTGATCCACCTGGATCAGTTTTCCACGCATCATGTTCTATAATTATAACTTTGTGGTAGCCACTACGCAAATAAAAATTAGTGAATTAAATAAAATTGTTCAACTTATCAAGTAAAAAATCTATGCGAGGGAGAGGGTAGTCATTTTTCACTATAATATTTTTGAGATCTTGATAATCCATGCACATCATCCATGGGCCATCTTTTGAATCATTATCAACACGATGGGTGAACCAAATAGAGAAGAGCTAGGCATGATGACTCCTTGTTTCACTAAATTCTTGTACCTTCTTCTTTTATCTCTACCATTTCAACATCTGTAAACCTTTACATGCCCATGTTTGGAAAATGGGCATCTTGTTGGAGCTTAATTTCGTGTTGGATTTCTCTTCTAGGAAGAAACCCACTTGATTCTTAAAACATATCACCATAGTTAGAGACAACATCATAAAAATAATTCCTATGAGAGGGATCATAATCCTTGAAATAATTATATGTCTTATCATCTTTTTCCCTCACAACCATGAGCATCCAATTTTTTCTAGATTTGATGAGCCTTTTGTTATACCCTACACTGACAAGGTTTTCACTGATCTTCATGTGATGGACTATGAAAATATACTCCACCCAATTCTTGGTGAGAAGGAATTTTTTCTCATGCTAGAAGAATATTTATTTATTTTCATGTAAATATTAACTTCCCAAGACTATGCCACATATATCTAGTGGGACAACATCTAGATCAACCTCAACTACTAGTTTTGATTCAATGACAAATCTAACCCTATATTGCTTGGTTACACGATGTTTTTCATTGTCACATATCCAACCAAGAGGATAGGGTTTTGAATGAGGTTTGGCTTCTATTCCAAACATCCTAATAATTGATTTTGAAATTAGATTTTTTATCATTTTTTAATTTAAAATATTGGGAGAACAAACATAGAGGACAACATCAAAATCACTTTAGAAACTGGGATCTAGCCCTACCAACTTCAGAGAGGGATCTCTCTATATAATTTACCTTTTTTTTTAGTGGATATTAGGCTAGTTATGGATGTACTTTGTTGTTTTTTTGATTAAATTTCTATATTCCCATTAGGCAATGGGGTCAAAAATATAAAATTGGGTACTACACCAATGCTTAAAAGAGTTATCACAGGGAAAGCTAGGTTGCATTAACTAGATCCTTTAAGGTTTTAAATGAACTATGAAAGTGAAGAAATATTGAATTCAGTATATATTGAAAAACAGTTAAGTATTCTTCAATATGACTTCAGTGGAAAACATATAAATTGTAAAAGCAACAAGAATAAGGTGTTTTTATTAACATGTCCTATTCATGGCACTTTTTGTTTTACAATTAAAAATTTTCAGATGTTTACAGAGAAATGAAATACAATGAAAAACAGAGTTACAATAGAAGAACTTCACCAGTAAATACACTGCACGAATCATGTAATAAGTCCCTATATTATTGATTCTCCAAAAAAATTTGGGAAGTTACAATGCTTAGTAGGAAAAATATATTCAAAAATCAACCTAGAATACTTCAAATAGTGAAGTATTTTTACTAAATATTAAAAAAATAATTATATAAATGATATCTCAGCAGAAAATGTATTACTAGCCAAAATTGAATAATAAACTCTAACTATGGAAAAAAATAGGGTCGATGGAGGTGATCTGGAACGCTGGCACTGTGTTAGAGGAAATAGTTGTTGAGTCAACCTTTTTGTGGGCTGTGATGGCTGTTGTGTTAGCTGATGTGTAGGTTACAACTGTCCTTTCTCATTTACTTTTCACTCCTTTAGTTCACATAGTTTATCCCATCAATCTTCATCTGGGATAGTTAACTTGATTACCTTTTGGTAAATTTCATCCACTTCAGTATATTTGGAAAAGGTAGGTTTCTACCACAAAGATGTGGTTTACCTCATGTTGAATGAAAACATCATTTCTCATTTCTTTGAAGAATGCATTACTTGTCATGGTGCCTTTGATATTGGATAATTTGGCAGTGTCCCTCAAAATTTCCCTTATTTTATTCACATAGTCTTCACGAGTTATCAACTTATCATTAATCACAAAAAAAGAAGGTAGACCCTTATGTGTTAAAGGCTCTAACCTACTGAAGAATATATTCACTGCTATCTCTAAGATGTGGCATTTCTCTTCGAGATGAACAATCATATTCTTCTTAGTTAGAATCTTATTCACTTCTAAAATGGTCTCTATTCTGTCATCCACTCCCAAGTCATCTAGCTCACATATGTTCTCAGAGTTTAACAACTTGATAATTTTATTTGATGTGACAAGAATATCTCCAAGATCTTCTTTGATGGTTTTGATTGCATCGTTATATTTTATAGTCAATTCTTTCTGTTCAAATACAATCTGGATGCAGGGCTAGATTTCATTAATTGATTCAATGATATATGTCCAGATGATTTATTTGGCTTGGCCCAATGTCTGTCCAATGGACGATTCTCTCTATGAATTATACAACCTTTCTATTAGTTTCTGAGCTATCTGTGCTTTAGCTGCATGAGAAAAATCACTTCTTGATTTCTGGTCTTGCAAGAGTTTGACTTGATATTGTAGCTTCATAATTTCCTTTGTCTGAATAGACAAATTCTTGACTGCCTTTGTCAACTTTTCTGCACCATATGTTGTGTTTGTTGTAGAATTTCTACTTGTGGGAATGGTTGTAAGAGGTACAACCTCCAAAGGGGCCATGGAAGGTTTTTCACTCTGCCCCCTCTCTTTAATAATCTTTTCCATTTTCGTCTCCATCTATCTCAACTAGGTGTTTTGATCCATGATGAGCTTCATCATATCCGACTTTTGAGACTTCATTTATTCAATATCTTTGGTGAGAGGGTCTTCTGTGGCTTAAAAATTTAGTTGTTTCCTCAATGATTCTATGTCAGCATTCTTCTTCTTCATTATCTCCTCTACAAATTTTATGTTGGAAGGATCATATCCTACTCTAACCATTAAGTCTTCCAAAGACTTAATTCTTGTATCCTTGGCCAGAGAAGAGATTTTCTCCATTTTTAGCTGTGACTGAATGTTTTCCAAGGAAATCTACAATTTAGATAAACTCATGGATATATTAGTTAATGCTGAGGAGATCATTTCAGTTGTTTTCTTGTGCATCTCCATTTTATCAATGGGATGGATGTCTTTGATGTAAAACTCAAATGAATTTTTCGTTTAATCATTCGTTGACTAAGGATGGGAAACATGTGCCTCAAAAAGGGCCATTTTCATTTTATACTAACAACAACCTACTCTGAGAACTAGAAGTCTGCTTCTAGAATTGACTGTATGTTCAATTCTTTAGGATTTCATTCTTCAATTTTGTTTCTTTTAATGTATCAAAAACCATATTCTCTTTCTCCCCTGAGACAACCTTAGTTGTCTGAATTCCCTGTTGCTGGTCCTATGAAGCTGTAGAAGTAGTAGGAGAGAGTGTGGTTTGGCCACCAACTTGAGAAGATGTAGGTGTCTCCTTAGTGATTATAATAACTTCATGTTCAGAATCTTTATTTTTATTTACTTTAGGATTGAGTTTGGTTGCTTTCCTGTACATTATCTTGAACTCCTTTCTTGTAGTATCAATCATTGAAGGTGAATATTATTCTCTCAGTATTTTTCCTTCTTTTTTCTGCGTGACAGAAGTCTGTGACATGGAAGTAGAGAATAGCTGCACCTCAGCCTCCTGCAAAGTGCTTTTAGCGCACTCCATTTCGTTCATGTACTTCTCTATTTCTATTCTATGAGTATGTGTATATGGAGTAGTATTTTTTTTTATCACTAATTTTGAAATGATTCCCAATGGATCATAAGACTAGGTAAAACTGAGGCTGAAATTCATTTCCTTCAAGATTTTGTCTGCATATTCCCCTGCTGACATGTTGTTGCAAATAAATGGCCCAATGTGTTTTTTAATCCTAAAATGTGACTTCTTCTTTGTTGATACAAAGTGGATTTCATTAGCATTCAAAATCTACTTGATGTACTCTAAAGCAAAAATCCTCATTGGGAGGAATTTTGGAAGCTTGTAAGAAGTAATCTCATGGCCATAAATTCTCCACTTTGTGTAATTCTGGTATAAATATCAGTCAGATATATTTTCTTGATCTAATAGATGTAGAATCCTTCTAATATCCTCACTGACTCTTGGTTCAACTATAATGCTAAGAAGGCTCATTATTGGATGTACAAATATTTCAATGAACTATTTGTATGAATACTCCTTTTTCTCTTTCATCACCATTGTGGTCCAAAATATGAATGATTGTTGATTGCCATCATCATCCAATTTATGCATTGCAAATTTAAATCTGTCTCTCCGAAAATATAAAAGCATGTAAGTTAGAATAGAGGAATATTTAAACACCTCTTATGTTTTAAATCTGAAAAATTGGTCATGAATACTATCTTCTAGGTATTGGCTGAAATTAAAAAGGATAGATGGTTTAGAATCTGTAGAAAATATGGAGAGGAAACCTATAATTGGATCATCTACCCACTGGTCAGAATAATATCCAAGGAGCTATGACATGACTATGATTATCTACTTGGATCCGTCAGGGAAAATGGAGGAAGAGTAAGGAGGGTTATTTTTAGGCAACTGAGTATCTTTAGCTAGGAAAAGTTTAAGGGCTTTAGCCCTTTTGGAAAAATCTAGCTTCTGATACAATTCATTAAGGGCTTCTTGGGAGATAGATGTTTCATTTTCTACAAAAGGGGCATGAATCATTTGATCGATGGATTTTGCAGTGATAGTGAACAGAATTTCACCGATGGGGGCTATTATGGCTCTTTAGCTAGGTACGTAGCACGCCAGACATTTTTGGATGAATTTAGGGGCACTGTGGGTGTTTTTAGTGTCAGTCTAGTCATACTGCCATTAGTGATCAAAATTACTCTTTGCATTTGCATATTAGGAGTCCCATACCAATAAATTTCACCATTCTGCTAGGTCATGGATTCATTGATGGTAGTGATTTTTCATCAGTTTTCCCTCATGAGGTACTTGCTGATTCTCCTCTCTATGGTCTTTAGTAATGAGTCACTTTCACTCTCAAAATTATATCATTAGGTCATAAGGTTGGTCTCATTTGGTTCTAGGATCTCACCATGGTCAAAATAATGAGTCGAGTGTCAATAAATATCAACAAGGTCATGAGGAAATCAATAAACTCAAAGTCACAACACCTGGAAAGATAAAAGAAATATTTTATTCAGTTTGATGTAATTTTCACCTCAAAACTATGTTTTGAGGTGAAAACATGATATATGCCTTTATTTTCATCATTATGTAATTTTATGTCAGCATATGTAATAAGTCACAATTCAGAAGTTGCTATCTCCACAAAGTCATCACCCTGCCTTTCAGAGAAGTTTTCGATAGCATGCTCAACGTCAAATCATGTTCTATGCAGATTCAACAGAAAAATCCCGTAAAGAGCTTTCCAACAGTATACTACACTCTCAAAACTGATTTCTGGATTGAAATTTATGCCTAAGTGAAGTAAAACGTCCCCATATACCCTTAAACAATCCCTTTTCCCACCTTTCCCTAAATTTTATTTTATTAAAGTTTTATATTTTCTATATAAAATCCCTTTTTAACCTTTACAAAATCGCATTATAAAATCATTTAAACAAATATGCGATTTGTTTATTAACCACTTCCCCTCCATACCATGAAACTTTATAATAAAATCAAAGTTTTGTATTATAAGTACCCCCCCCCTCCCCATCGTTCCCAAACCACTTCCCCTCCATGCCTTATAAACCTTATAATAAAATTTTAAGGTTTTATAATACAAAACCCCTCCTACCCAAAGTCCCTTTCCCATCGCATCGGCACATTTTGTAAGTGCGCCCCGATTGGCCCATACCAAAAAACTCCGATGTGATTGTTTCAAAACCCTTCTAATGGAACCCCCCCCCGATGTACATCTTGACCGTCGATCTTAGCATTCGATCCGACGGGCCATAGCCAATCGGAACATCCTCATCGGTGCTTCCAAAGAGCCCTTCCTCAATTGCTATAACCCCAGTTGAAATTCTCCAATTGCACTCCCGCCATCGATCTATTCATCTGATCGAACGACTTACAAGCCATCGTGCCTAATCGACATCGATGATTTTCTTTTGCGTCATATGTTTTGTCTCTGCGATCTCCCAATGCCGATTAAACTTTGGGCCCACCATATAATCTTCTGCCCATCCATTATAAAAAGCCTTTCCCTTTATATAAATCAAATTTTTGTTTTATTCGAAGTATTTCTCCCATCGTTCATTCACATCACATCGGAAGAATTGTCATATGTTATACTCCGCCCCGAGCTCCCGATCCTGATTCCGATTGCGATTCATACTGGGTCCCACCATATTACCCTCCACCCTTTCATAATTAAAAGGCTCCTTTTCTTTGTAAAAATCAAATTTTATTTCATTTCACTTTACCAAAGGCCTTCCCCCTCGCTCCCTATTCCCAATCGCATCAGAGCTTTTGAGCTTTGTCCACATATATCCTCCCATTCCTCCGATCACCGATTGCGATTACACCATCGCAAACATGGTTTTTGACTATTTTATTATACATCACATACCCTTCCTTTCCCCGATTCTGATTTTAATTACAATGTGGAACCCATCTCCCCTCCCTCTGATCATTGGTTTTTTCCCTTCATCGAGGCATAATTTCATTTCATTTTTATTTTTCAAAGTATTTTATTAGAGTCAGTTGTCTTCAGCGAAAAAATAAAAAAAACAATGAGAGACAGTCAACAGGCCGAGGAACTAAATATGAAAAAGTCAAATATCTTCAGCAACGGTTTAAAGAGATATTTTCTACAGATTTTTCTTCTTATTCGTTGGATGTAACAACAAAATTTTCAAATGGCCCAAAATGTATAGTTGTTCCTTATTTTCAGGGGCTGTTTGTTGTATTACTTTTCTATGATTTCACTTCAGCTCTTGAGCGGGCAAACAACTCCTCGTTCTGTGGATCTATGTTCCCACAAATCTGGCCTATTTAATGCAATTTTAAATCATTTGTAAAGTAGTCTGTAATTTAGAAGTAGGGGAATAGTGTGGAAATAAATTCTCTGCGCTCCATTGTACAGTTTTATAGGGAATTAATAAGAGATGCAGCTCTGATTTGTGGGATCCATGTGGTATGAGATTTAGCATTTGTTTCTCTCCTTTGTTTCATATGTAAATTGTTATGTTTCACCTCTCATCCATAAACATTTTCTTTTTAATGCTTTCAAGATAGAAAGGTAGAATCCATGTTGTATGCTCTGCCTTGGGAAATCATTCATACTCTGTTTTTTCTTTTTTTTGAAAAGGATCCATTTCTTGTGCCCTTTTTAGCTCCTCACTAGTCTTTCCATCCCATCCTTACTTAACTCTAATTGCTAAAATTTCCTACCTACCTTGCCCCATGAAATACCCTGTATCCTGATTTAATTTCTCAGTTTCATACTGTCCCATTTTGTCCACACATCCCTGAAACATTCATTTCATTTATATAAATTCTTTCCTATCATTATACCTAGCCTAATATCACATCATTATTGCACTTTATTGAATATCCTTTCATGGAGAGAGCCCTCTCCTGACCTTGTAGGGCTAGCTACAAGGTTGAGTGTGGTTTAGTTGTTACCCTGTTTTTCCCTTTTCAGCCTGGGGTCCAGATCAGGTGCTAACATCTCTGGCGACCATACTGGGGAAGCTTCGATTTGACTGTCAGTGAGGTTATATTCTCAACATTGGCTGTGTTTATTCTTTTTGAAGAACAAATAATATTCAGGCCATGCAGAATAAAGAATATTGAGAAATCTATCTAAGGTTAAAAACCTTGGTTACATTGAACACGACAAACCTTTGGAAAATCTCTGTTATTGAATGTAAAGGGATTTATTCATTGCTCGCAGAGAATTAACATCAGTGGGACCTCGCAGTGAGTTAACGCGAGGAGTTAAAGTGCTAAACCACAATCAAAGCGTGGTTTATTTAACACCAGCAGGTTTCAGAAACCGAAACCACCTATATCGCGTCGCTTTTGCCCCAGAGAAAAATCACTTCAAAAAAACACAAGCCAGTGAGATTAAGGCACGTCATCTCCCCAATACCGCCTATATCGTGCAAATTTTCTGGGTTAAACTTCTGCCTTTGAAAAAACGTGATATTCATGAGCATCCTCCGATCTGGAGAGCCTTGGATCTGAAGGTAATCGCGCACTGAGGTGTACAAGCGTAATCGAGGTATGATCTGGCGTATTTTGCATTATTTAATGTTCATTTGATTTATAAAAATGTGAATAGTGGATGCGTGGGCCCCTGTCGAATGAAATATATGTCGCACTGGTAGCATAAAAGTGTTCTATAATAAAAAGTTGAGAGGTTGATGTTTTTAAAGGATCACGCCATTGTTATAAATTTTTAATATTACCACCGGAGTAAGGTTTTCTCAAGTATTTTCAAAAGTATTCCCTATGTCACATTAAGCTTTAAACATTTTCTTGAGAGCTTTGAAATTTTATTTCACGGTGAAACATTGTTAAAGAGTTGTTAGAAAGGAATATAACTACAACCACTTGTTCCACAGTCATAATATTTCTGGTAGCAGAATTTGAAGACAGATCACCCCAGTAAATGTTTTCTTGTAAATTCCTCAATTTCGGAAAATGATTTTCAGAGTCTATTAGGCTGAAACAAAATTTTTTATAGTAGAAATTTACACACACTGGCTTCAAGAAGATACACAAGGGCTAATCCAGATCCAAATCCTCCCCCTGCATTTGAAAATCCAAATCTTATCCCAAGAATAGTCAGAAGACAAGAAGGATCACTAAGTCCCAGACCCATCTTCAGATCCCATACTTGGCCCAGTGAGTGGTTTTTTGAAGAATATATTTATTTTGATGAGAATTTTGAGCTCTCTTTGTTTAGAAATAAGTCTGAAACTGCACTTGGACACTATTTTAGATCTATAATTCCTTGTAGATATTGAATTTCAAAGAGAAAATGCATCCATTGATGATTACATTTTGAATTCTCCTCAGTCATATATCACTGTAACTAATATCCCTGAGCCTTCAAAATCATCAGGAACAACATTTCCTCCTAATTCATTAGCATTTCCACCTGTCAATTCTCAGTTGTCATCTCCTCCATAAACACCTCCCTTAAATCCTAGTACTACAAAGACTGTTGTAAATCCACCTAGAGCCATGGCTACCCGGTATGCACCCCTGGTTTCACCTCAGGTTCTCAATGACATGCCTGCTGATTATCGGATTAAAATTCCTATCTTTGATGCCACCCAAAGCATTATAGCCCAGCAGCATGTTGATAAAATGAATGACTTTTTTGATCTACATGAGGTAGAAGCAGAGAATGTAACTACTAGGTTGTTTGTTCAAAGCTTCGGAGGTGAAGTTAGAAAGTGGTTCAGAGCTTGACCAACAGGCTCTATTCACACTTTACAGGAGTTTCACACATAGTTTTTAGACCAGTGGGAGGTAAAAAAGAACCCACTCAAAATTCTGTCTAAGTATGAAAATATTAAAAGAAATGTGGGTGAAACTGTACAGGACTATTGTTTAAGATTCAATGTAGTATATAATGCTATTCCAGCTAACCTGAAACCTCCTATGGGATTAGCATTGCTTAAATTTCTAGACGGTTTTGATACCGATATGGAATATCAGCTGCAGGAGAGAGATCCCACCACATTGGAAGACATGCAGAAGATAGCGGTAAGTGTAGAAGAAAATATGCTAGCCAAAAAAGCACGAACCAGTGGAAAAGAGAGTCACGGTGAAAGAGGAAACCTCTCCTTCAGACATCAAAATGGACACTTTGATTCGAACAGTTGAAAATATGGTTGATAGATTGATCATTTCAGATAGACCTAAACCTCAAATAAGAAATCCAAATTTCAGAGGGCAGTAGCCACAGTTCAGGATTAAGCAGAGAGAACAAAGAACGCAGGACCAAGCGCCACCATAGCAGCAAATCAAAACTTCACTACAACAGAATTATGTGCAAGGAACAAACACTGATGAGGATGATGATCCTCTGATTGAGGCCAATCACTTTTTCACTGCTGATGGTGCCCCTATCTTCCTCACAGAAGAAGAAGAATACATGGTGACTCCAGACACTCAAAAGGATGAAGATTTCATCTTGGCCAATGATACAGTATTAGAATATGAATCCAATGATTACCAGAGAGGGTACTTGAATGCTTTATCATCCCAACAAAAATATTCTTTGAGGAACAAAGATGTTCCGATCAGTCCCATTCAAAAGAGAAAAGAGCTCCAAATAAAGAATGATATTCAGAAGAAGGGGAAAGAGCCAGTCGACCCTTCCTCCAACAAAACACCTTCAGCGACTAACATCCCAAATGAAAAGAATCAGCAGAGCATAGAAAAAGAGAAAACAGAAAAGAAGGATCCTCCAGTCAAAGAGGTAGAAAAAGCTCCTTATTTTAATTTAGAAAATGAAATTTCTAAACTAAAATTGTCCATGCCCCTCACTGAGTTGGTGAAAAATAGTTCTTATAAAATTCAGGTGTCTAGAATTTTGCAAATAGACTCTATTTCTGATATGGTTAATGTATAAGATGACTACCCTGAACTCATCTTTGGTCCAACAACTGAAGATCAATCAGAAGAAAGTGAAGTCCCTCCCTTTTACCTGAGTCGTAGAGTACATGAGTTCATTTTGCATAATTCTATGTTGGACTCTAGAGCCTCACATAATCTGATGCCCAAGGCCATCATGGAAAATTTAGGACTAGATATTACTCGAAAATACCATGACTTGTATTCTTTTGACTCAGGTATGGTCCATTGTATTAGTCTTATTAAAGACTTGGTTGTGTCTTTAGATCAAATCCCAGCCAAGAATGTCTTGATGGATGTAGTTGTTACCAATGTCCCACCACAGTTTGGAATGCTTTTATCTAGGTCCTGGGGTGCAAAACTTAAAGGAACCGTGCAGCTTGACTTCTCTTATGCCACCATTCCCATGTTTGGCCAGTTGAGAAAACTATCTAGGGAGAATAAAATGAAATATATGATTACCAGCAAAGAGAAGCCAATAAATCATCCCATTAATGCAGTCCACATAGAATTAGAGTCCTTTTTATTATATTTAGATGGTGGTTTAAATGACGTGAATGTTCAGTTGGTACAAGTAGATGAAATACCTGATATTTCAGAGAATTTCAGGGAAGTCCTCAAATAGGAAAAAAACAAAGTAGCAAGCACTTCTGAGTCTCCTCCCTACCAGCAACAAAAGGATAATGAAAAACACAAAGATGGAGAAGTTAGTGAAGGTAAAGCAGAGAAAGAAACAAAATTCTAGCATCTACAAGAAGAAGAAGAAGGCCTTTGGAGCATGGAATTTGATGGAGTTTTCGGTAAGGATGAAGCTGGTATTGGAATATGGATTAGGAGCCCTGTTTTCTAGCCTGAAAAGGTTCCTAGTAATGTTAGAGTATGTGCTTATAAATTGGCTTTTGACTGCTCTAACAATGAAGCAGAGTATGAAGCTCTGATTGCAGGTCTCAAAATTTTGAAGAAGTTGAATGCAAAGAGGATTTCTGTGTATGGCAACTATGATCTGATAATCAAATAGGTTAAAGGAGAGTACCAAGCTAAACATCCGAGATTTAGGGCATACAAAAATGAAATCCTAGATATCTTGAAGACATTCCCTGAGTACACTTTGACAACAGTACCTAGGATTCAGAATATTATTGCTGATTCTCTTGCCACTACTGCAAGAAACTTGAAGATCCCGATGAACTCTAGCAATAAGTTTGAGATCTATGTCAAACATAGGCCTGTTGTTCCTGACAATTTAAGGTATTGGCAAGTGTTTTGGGATGACAATGAGATTAATGCATTTTTGCAGGGTGATGGAAAATTCAAAGACACTCCAATAGAAGGTGAGTATGAGGTTGATGATCAAGAATTGGAAGCAAATTAGATGGACATATTGTAGCTCAAACATAATGTAATTCCTAGAGGTCTCATACCTTTAGAGGAGCTTTTTGATCAGGATGATGTTGCAAAAAATCCAAGCTTGGTGCCCACTAAGAAAGGCTTTGAAGATGTGAATCTTGGAACAGCTGACCAGCCCAAGTTTGTGAAGTTGTCAAAGGCATTGTCCCCTAAGGTAAAGGAGAAGTATGTTAAATTTCTTTCTGATTTTTCTGATGTGTTTGCATGGGATTATTTATATTTGAATGTGTATGATAAGAACATAATCCAGCATACTATTCCCATCAAGTCGGATCAAAAGCCATTTAGACAGAAGTTGAGAAGAATAAATCCGAAGCTGCTGCCATCCATTGAAAAGGAGGTAAACAGATTATACAAAGTTGGTATCATTGTTCCTATTAGATTTTCTGAATGGATTTCAAATTTGGTCCCGGTACGTAAGAAGACAGGAGAAATAAGATTGTGCATAGATTTTCAGAATTTGAATAAAGCATCCTTAAAGGATAATTATCCACTTTCGAAAATGGACCATATTTTGTAGAGAGTAGTTGGAGAATCTAGGATGTCACTACTTGATGGCTACTCGGGCTACAACTAGATCTTGGTGCATGATAAAGACCAATGCAAAACTTACTTCACAACTCCCTGGGGAACCTTCCAGTATGCTAAAACGCCATTCGGATTGAAGAACGCTGGAGCCACTTTCTAGCGAGCAATGGACATTGCTTTTGCCAATGAAAAATATGTTTTTATTGTTGTTTATTTGGATGATTTGACAGTATTTTTTGGTTTAGATGATGAGCATTTGCACCATTTGAGAGTTTTTTTTCAGCGATGCAGAAAGTTTGGGATTTCTCTCAATCCCAAGAAGAGTCATTTTTCCATGGATGAAGGAAATTTGTTGGGGCATATCATCTCTAAAGATGGTATCCATATTGATCCATCTAGAGTGGAGGCAATTCAACACATAGACCTTCCACAAAACAAAAAGGAGATTCAAGCATTTAATGGTAAGATGAACTTCTTATGCAGATTTATACCCAATCTGGCTGAACATCTAAGAGATATGACTAACATGTTGAAGAAGGATAGCACTATTAAATGGACTGAAGAAGCTATCAAGTCATTCAATCTGGTAAAGTTTACTTTGTACAATGCCCCAATTTTGATTAGTCCTGACTATACTCAAGATTTTATCATTTTTTCATTTGCTTCGGAGCATACTATGGCTGTTGTTTTAATGCAAAAGAGAGATCAGGTTGAAAAGACAATTTCCTTTTTCAGTAGGACTATTAGAGATGTTGCTTTAAGGTATAATATTATTGAAAAGAAAGAATTGGATCTTATAAAGGCATTGAAGGATTTTAGGGTCTATATTCTGCATTCCCATACTATATCATATGTCCCTAATGAAACAGTGAAGGATGTGTTGATGCAAACTGATCCAGAAGGTCAAAGAGGTAAGTGGATAGCGGCTATGTTGGAGTACGATTTGGAGATCAAGCCCACGAAGTTGATAAAAGGCTAAGACTTAGTGAAATTAATGGCCCAATCAAATCTGCGTGCCCTGGATATAAACCTCATTACAGCAATGTCAGAGGAGGAAGACAAAGGTTTGCTTGTTCCGATTTCTGATATTTTTATACAATCCCCTTGGTATTTAGATATTGTTTATTTTCTTCAGCATGTTTCACAACCTTCAAGCATGTCTAAGAGTAAAGGTAGATCTTTGAAGCTTAAATCTGCTAAATACTGCATTTTAAATAGTGCTCTGTATTGGAAATATCCAGGAGGCGTTCTTCTCAATTTTTTGGTTGAAGAAGAAACTCAGAAGGTAATGCATGATTTCCACAAAAGTGATTGTGGTGGTCATTTGTTTTGGAAGACTACAACTAACAAGGTATTGAGAGTAGGATATTACTGGCCCACGTTCTTCTCAGATTTATATAAAATGGTGATGAATTTTCATGAATGCCAAATTTTCCAAGGGAAGAAGAAATTGCTTCCACTTCCTTTAAAACCAGTTTCAATAAATGCCCCCTTTCAGCAGTGGGGACTTGATTTCATAGGAGAAATCCATCCCGCTTCATCAGCACAACATCGATGGATCCTGACAGGTACAGATTACTTCACTAAATGGATCGAGGCCATCATAGCCAAGAAAGCTATAGATACGGTAATTATTCAATTCCTTGAATCGAATATTTTATCTTGTTTTGGATACCCTTACAAAATTAAAACAGACAACGCAGCAACGTTCAAGTCAAAGAAAATGGTGGAGTTCTGGGATAAGTATAAAATTGTGCTGGGCCATTTGACAGCGTACTATCCACAAGGCAACGACCTGGTAGAATCATCCAACAAATTGCTGATAAATATAATTAAGAAAATGCTAGAGGCAAACAAAAGAAACTTGCACCGCAAGCTCATCAATGCATTGTGGGCAGACAGAGTTAGTAGTAAAAAATCAATAAGTATGTCACCTTTTGAACTGGTTTATGGTACTGATGTTTTCTTTCCTACATCTCTTACAGTCCCAGTTATGATATTATTGCAAGAAGTTGGTAGCGAAGACGATGACAATCAATGAAGGATCAATCAGATGATCCACCTTCAGCAAAGAAGAGAGGAAGTGTCACAGAACACTGTTCAGTTGTAGGAGAAGATTAAAAATATCTATGACCAAAATTCCAAAGCAGAAAAGTTTCAGTTGGATGATGGAGTGTTGAGATGGGATGCAAGGAATGAGGAAAAAGGGAAACACGGTAAGTTTGAAAACCTATGGAAAGGACCATACAGGATTTCAGCATACAGGGGACATAATGCCTTCTTGCTTTCAGAAATGGATGGACAAGATTTCCCTAGAGGAGCAGTGAATGGTAAGCTTTTGAAGCACTACCATTGTTGAAGATAATGGATAAGAAGCTATGTCACAATCATTGTATATACCATGTTATTTTTTGTCACAGTTCAAGTACACAATCATTGAAGTTTGGGGCCTAAGGTGAAGGCTATAAAACTTAAATCATATGTGTATGGTTTGGTTTTATTTTAGTTTTCAGTCTTATTCTTGAGTCAGAGTCAGTTTGCATTGTGTCAGTTTTCAGCATTTTTTGACTCCATGCCCAATGGATAAGGCTACTTGGCCTACGATGTTCTTGGCACCTCTAAGGAGCTACCATCCCCATTGGAGCCAATGTTAGTGTCAGTCTAGTCATACTGCCATTAGTGATCAAAATTACTCTTTTGCATTTGCATATTAGGAGTCCCATACCAATAAATTTCACCATTCTGCTAGGTCATGGATTCATTGATGGTAGTGATTTTGCATCAGTTTTCCCTCATGAGGTACTTGCTGATTCTCCTCTCTATGGTCTTTATTCATGAGTCACTTTCACTCTCAAAATTATATTATTAGGTCATAAGGTTGGTCTCATTTGGTTCTAGGATCTCACCATGGTCAAAATAATGAGTCGAGTGTCAATAAATATCAACAAGGTCATGAGGAAATCAATAAACTCAAAGTCACAACACCTAGAAAGATCAAAGAAATATTTTATTAAGTTTGATGTAATTTTCACCTCAAAACTATGTTTTGAGGTGAAAACATGATATTTGCCTTTATTTTCATCATTATGTAATTTTATGTCAGCATATGTAATAAGTCACAATTCAGAAGCTGCTATCTCCACAAAGTCATCACCCTACCTTTCATAGAAGTTTTCTACATCATGTTCAACATCAAATCATGTTCTAAGTAGATTCAGTAGAAAGAGCCCATAAAGAGCTTTCCAACAGTATACTACACTCTCAAAACTGATTTTTGGATTGAAATTTATGCCTAAGTGAAGTAAAAAGTCCCCTATACCCTTAAACAATCCCTTTTACCACCTTTCCCTAAATTTTATTTTATTAAAGTTTTATATTTTTTGTATAAAATCCCCTTTTTCCCTTCCAATTTACAAAATCGCATTATAAAATCATTTAAACAAATATGCGATTTGTTTATTAACCACTTCCCTCCATACCGTGAAACTTTATAATAAAATCAAAGTTTCGTATTATAAGTACCCCCCCGATCGTTCCCAAACCACTTCCCCTCCATGACTTATAAACCTTATAATAAAATTTTAAGGTTTTATAATACAAAACCCCGCCTACCCAAAGTCCCTTAACCATCGCATTGGCACATTTTGTAAGTGCGCCCCGATTGGCCCATACCAAAAAACTCCGATGTGATTGTTTCAAACCCCTTCTAATGGAACCCCCCCCCCTTCGATGTACATCTTGACCGTCGATATTAGCATTCGATCCGACAACCCACAACCAATCAAAACATCCTCATTGGCACTTCCAAAGAGCCCTTCCCCGATTTCCATAACCCCGACTGACATTCTCCGATTGCATTCCCATCATCGATCTATTCATCTGTTCGAACGACTTACAAGACATCGCGCCTAATCGGCATCAGCAATTTTATTTTGCGTCATATGTTTTGTCTCCACGATCTCCCGATGCTGATTAAAATTTGGGCCCACCATATAATCCTCTGCCTATCCATTATAAAAAAGCCTTTCCCTTTATATAAATCAATTTTTTGTTTTATTCGAAGTATTTCTCCCATCATTCATTCCCATCGCATCGGAAGAATTTTCATATGTTATACTTTTCCCCGAGCTCCCGATCCCGATTGCGATTGCGATTCATACCCGGTCCCACCATATTACCCTCTTCCCTTTCATAATTAAAAGGCCCCTTTCCTTTTTAAAAATAAAATTTTATTTCATTTCACTTTACCAAAGGCCTTCCCACCTGCTCCCTATTCCCAATCGCATCGGATCTCTTGAGTTTTGTCCACATATATCCTCCCATTCCTCTGATCGTCAATTGTGATTACACCATCGCAAACATGGTTTTCGACTGTTTTATTATATATCGCATACCATTCCTTTCCCTGATTCCAATTTTAATTGCGATGTGGACCCCATCTCTCCTCCCTCTGATCATCGGTTTTTTTTCCCTTCACTGAGGCATAATTTCATTTCATTTTTATTTTTCAAAGTATTTTATTAAATTTAGTTGTCTTCAGCGAAAAAAAATAAAAAAATTGAGAGACATTCAACAGGCCAAGGAACTAAATATGAAAAATTCAGATATCTTCGGCAACGGTTTAAAGAGATATTTTCTACAGATTTTTCTTCTCATTCGTTGGATGTAACAAAATTTTTTTAAGATGGCCCAAAATGTATAGCTATTCCTTATTTTCAGGGGCAGATTGTTGTATTACTTTTCTATGATTGCACTTCAGTTCTTGAGCTGGAAAACAAATCCTCTTTCTGTGGATCTATGTTCCCACAAATCTGGCCTATTTAATGTAATTTTAAATCATTTTTAAAGCAGTCTGTAACTCAAAAGTATGGGAATAGTGTGGAAAGAAATTCTCTACGCTCCATTGTACAGTTTGATAGGGAATTAATAAGAGATGCAGCTCTGATTTGTGGGATCCATGTGGTATGAGATTTAGCATTTGTTTCTCTCCTTTGTTTCATATGTAAATTGTTATGTTTCACATCTCATCCATAAACATTTTATTTTGAATGCTTTCAAGATAGAAAGGTAGAATCCATGTTGTATGCTCTATCTTGGGAAATCATTCATACTCTGTGTTTTTCTTCTGTTTGAAAAGGATCCATTTTTTGTGCCCTTTTCAGCTTCTCACCAGTCTTCCCATCCCATCCTTATTTAACTCTAATTGCTAAAATTTCCTACCTACCTTGCCCCATGAAATACCCTGTATCTTGATTTAATTTCCTAGTTTCATACTGTCCCATTTTGTCCCACACATCCCTGAAAATTCATTTCATTTATATAAATTATTTCCTATCATTATACCTAGCCTAATACCAGATCATTATTGCACTTTATTGAATATCCTTTCACGGAGAGAGCCCTCTCCTGACCTTTTAGGGCTAGCTACAAGGCTGAGCATGACTTAGTTGTTACCCTATTTTTCCCTTTTTCAGCTTGGGGTCCAGATCAGGTGCTAACAGGTGTGGTAGAAAATATAATGAGGTAAGTTTGATTCCCACATTCCAATGTCATCTAACTTATCTATGTATTTGTCTTCTAGCTAACAATACAACTAGAAAATTTCAAATTCATAGAGAGTTTCATGAATTTTGTAGTATCTTTTGGCTAGAGGGATATGGTCTAGATCAATAGGGGGGTGGATCAATGGGTTAACTAGTTCCTCCTGGATTTTCTTCTTAGGAGGCATGATTCACTTTTTTTTCAGAGAATTGAAAGGGTTTAGAAAATAACAGGTTTACCAGGACTATGTAAAGATTTAGATTGGCGAAGAAGGCATAGTAAGTGCATTGCTAGGATTGGAAATGGCCCGATGAATTGATCTAGAGCTCTATAAACCTATCACAAGAATGGAAGCTATAGAGAAATGTGCAAGGTAAAGGCTAAACAAGTTTAAAATGCATGGTTTTATACATAGTTGGGATTTTTCATTGATTGTGGTGCAGATCCGTTATATTAATTGTCATTTGTTTAATTAAATTCATAATGGATGGTTTTCCACAAGAAGGGATGTAACTGGAAATGGCATGAAAAGATTGGTGGGTGCAACAGATAGGTGAGCGGTTTCAATATTGCGAGAGTAAGCAATTTTCGGGGGAGGGGGGGGGGGGGTTATGAGGCAGTAAGAAGTATGAGTGGAGGGGGATGAAAAACGTGGAGGATCTGCCACATTTCCGTGGCCCTGAAAGATTAAAAAACTTTTTTTGGACCCCCCCTCCCCTGGCAGTAAAGCTCGGATGGAGAGAAGAGTGGGGGCGGGGGGGGGAGGTGCTAAAATTGATCTGGACCATTGGATTGGGAGCAGAGGAGATGATGGGAGAATAGATCTGTGAGATTTAAAGTGATGTGACATAACGTATTGTCGGGTAGTGGGAGGTTTAATGAGGATGAAAACTTAGGATATATGGTAATATGCCAATATTTTTTAATAATGCGCCAAACATACTTAGAGTTAGGATAAATTAATATTATCCCTTTTTCATTTGATATGCATAGATACATTTGGAAACCACAACTTAGGATAGCCAATTTAATTATTTTCAAGGCTCCAAAGCGCTTCTACCTACCCATGAATTTAATTTCTTTTCCTAAACTAACATTTTTTTCTTCTTTCTTGTAAGGGTGCATTTAAGCTAGAAAACCCATATCACTTTTTTTATATATAAAAAATCTAACCACTCTATCATTTATTTCTCCTATCGATTCAGATTAAACGATTGAATCAATTTCATTTTCTACCTAAATATTCATTTTTCAAGATTAAATTGTTTGGAAAATATTTATTAACTAACCTAATTAACAAAAAATTCACAATTGTTCAATCATGATTAAGTTGTATGATTTGAACAAACATCTAGTCATTGTGGCATTTTTAAACAAGTTGCACACAATCTTATTTGATGTTGACATAAAGAAAAGTAATCTATGAGTAGTGGCATTTGAATTTGCAGCAATTTCAATATTTTCATTTTTATTTTTCTTTTGTGGGTTTCTTATTTTCTTTTATTATTTTCAACTTTATTTCTTTTTGTCTTTTTCTCTGTATTCTCTTTTCATTTTCTTATATATATATTGGAAATAATTTTCATATTTAAAATTATTTACAATGTAAAATCACAAATACAAAATACTCAATCACCTTGAGATCCTATAAATTATAGGACCCTAACTGTGGCTCCAACTAGGGATGGGACTTCTCCATCTGAAGTGTCAAGAACATACGATTAGTAGCCTTGAGTATCCCATGTCTATAATTTATGCATCTTATTTATTTTTCTATTGAGGTACTTATGGTATCTTATCAATTAAGACTTAGCGCCTTCTCTATAGGCTTGAAATTTAGTCAGTAAGTTACCCAATCAAAATAATATAGACTATGACATTTAAAATGATGTAAGAAAAATATTTTTTCTAACAAAAGTAGTGCTTCAACATCCTGCCATTGACAATACCAACATGTATCTTTTCTCCATCTAGGTCCTTGAGGAAGAATGCATTGTGTCCTTTGAAAGCAAAAATGATGTATGACCCTTTCCAAAGGTAATAAAACTTCCCATGTTTACTTTTGTCTTCTCTCCTAAAATCCCATCTCAAAAATTTGTCCCCAATATTGAAGTCATTATCTTTAGTCCTTCTGCCAAAAATAATTTTGATATTTTCCTAAATAACTTGGGTTTTGTTGTAGATTTCCTCCATGGATTGTTGTAACTGAATAGTTTGATTAACCCACCTCTATGTATCATTAGGCTCAACCTATAATTATTGAATTATATTCATGAATGGAATTCCTAAAGAGGATGGGAAAACAACATTCATTCCATAGACCAATTGGTATGGTGACATGCCAATTGACTTCTTTGTAGTATGTCAATCCAAAGTGCATTAACTAAATTGTTGTGCCAAGACTTATTATTTTCCTCTGGAAAAATTTTAATGATATTTACCAAACTCTTATTTGAGGATTCCACCAACCGATTACCCTGAGGGTAATAGGCTATTGAATGTTCCAAAGTAATATGGTATGTATTGCATAATTCAATCATTTTCTTAGATTTAAAGGTTGCAACATTATCAGTAATAAGTTTCTAGGACAACCAAATCTAGAGAGGATATTGGTTTCAATGAATTTAATGATGATAACATCAGTGGCAGATCTAGAAATAGTGGCTTCTATTTACTTAGTAAAGTAATCAATGGCTATGAGAATCCACTTATGCCTGGTAGATGAAGGTGGATGGATTTCACCAATGAAATCCAGTCCCCATTATTGGAAAGGGCTTTCAACTGATATAGGCTTTAATGGTAGGGGTAAAAGATTTATTTTTCCTTAAAATATCTAGAATTTATGGTATAAAATTACTTTCTTATGAATATCAAGGAATAAGGTAGGCCATTAAAAACCATCTCTGAGGATTTTATTGGCAGTGGTTTTCTAGTAGAGATGTTGTAATATCCCCAAAAGGGAAGATTCAACAATACCTGTTGGAATAACGCACTTTTCAGAATTATGTGCACTAAAATGAGTTTGCAACCCTTGGATCCCTTATATCTAGAGATCTAGCACCTAAATCCAAAAGGGGAGAAAAAAAAATCAAACTAGGTGAAGTAAACATACCTCCCACACCTAGTATGACTGAAAAACAGCCAAGAATGGGGCTGCAACAATATGCAACAATACTGTAGGAAAATAACACATTTTTTAGGAGAAACAGTAGAAGAACAATAAGAAGGCTCAAAATTCATATATACAGCAATAAATCAGATCCATAATGAGGCCCATACAATGTATGACAGAATGTAGAAGACAAGAATAGAAGAAATTCCTTAAGAAAGAGGGTTGCAACACATGTATTGACTGAAAAATGGCTTGAAAATGTTATTTTTAAGAGCTATTGCAGCTGTATATTACACTCTAGATATAGAGAAGATCTGTGTACAAAATAATAGATCCATTTCAGATCTATACACTAGAAGAGCTCCTTTACAAATTTCCCTTGGGGTTTTGATCAAAACATGAAACACGGAGAGTAGATCTGCAGTAGTATTCAGAAATTTATGAAGATGAATACAATAGAAGAAGATCAGATTTGTATAGAACATGGATTAGAAATCTAATCCATGGATCACCATAATGAAGGGAAGAACCCCAACACCAGATATGTCTCCTCCAAATGTGTGTCAAAACACCCTGCAACTTCCTTCTTGCAAATAACGTAGTCTTGGAAGGAAAACTACGCTATAGGATCTAGCACTAGATTGGCCTGATGCCAAGATCTGAAAATTCAGCTCCAAAGGTTCAGAACGCTATTGTGAATTGGATGGAAAACTTTCCCAGTGAAAAGAGGCCCTAGAATGGCCTAGATCTGAACAGATCTAGCCTCCACTTGCTGCAGCTTACAAGGACAACCACACCCTCAACAGGATCTACATTTTAGTTGGAAGATGAGATTGTCCAAATTCCTGATAGTGGATGAGATAAGCAAGACTCTTCCAAGAGCTACTCAATGGAAGAGGTGGGATTCCCGAACAGGAACACCCTAGTGCTAAACAACACTATCCTCAGCTAAACAATATAGAATGATATATGTCTAAAAAGACAATATATTCAGAAATATACTCAATCAACAACCTTCTTCTATTTTCCTCCTCTTCCTTTTATAGGATGAAAGTCTTGTCAAACCCTAAATCATCTCAATAATTTAGATCCATTCACATTAGTAGCCTCCAACTAAAACTGTGTTGTTCCTCTCGAAGATTCACTATATCTAAACAACGCTATTGATTTGGTGCTAGTTGACTTGGTCAAGTGCTCCAATCTCTTTCACACCTAACTGTGCTTAATTAAATAGCCCAGATTTAGCTATGTTCACATGTGGCATTGATTTATTTTTTTGATTAGGAGTTTTATTGATCCTCCTTTACAATTTTATTCATGAAACATAAAATTGAAACAAAATTGTAAATTTCCATTAGCTTGGGCTAATTGGGAATATTACAGTCCTCCCCTCCAAAAATTTTCTTGTCCTCAAGCAACTGACAGGGTTAGTGCTACAATAGTTCTCCTCCTCCATTGGTGACACCATCAAATATCAAGCTTTCCTCACAAGCTAGGTTCTCACCAATCCAAGCCTCCATGAATTTTTCCTCCAAATTCATCATGAGATGTACATAATCCATCCCACAAGGAGTCAAGAACTCAATAGAAACAAACATGGTTGGACCAATACTCTCTCTAAAGCATGTAGCATAAGGTACATAGAGAGTTTCCATCCCATGTGGTACATACAAACTGCCCATCCTCCCTCCATACAATCCCATAAAAAGCACAACTATATCATCCAAGTATGGAAGCATAATTACATATACACAAATAGAAATTTGAGCATGAAGAGGTGGGTCATAGTCCCACATATTGTACCAGCGCAGTCCATCTCCTGCCTGCATCAGATCAAGGTAAGGTAAGTGGTTTCCCCACAACTTACTTGCTGCACAAGTTATCTCACCATGGCTGAAAATGTGAGATATGTTTGGTGCCTTTGGGAAGTACCCATCATGAAAGAGAATCTCCCTTTGCACAACAAGGGAGTGGCCAAATTCATAAATTTTAATGGCCCAATGTTTTCCATGAGGTTTACATGATACAACACTCCTCTTGGGATTCATGGCCTGCAAAATCAAGGTGAATGAATATGTTAGTATACATGGAATTGTGCATAGATTTTTCTCCCCTTTCAAGAGAAGGAAGAAATGGCTGAAATGACTCTTGTATAGAGTCCTTTGGCTGCCCCAACTCCACATAGTTCTCGCATTCTAGAAAATTTTGATGTAGCTCTCCTCCAAAGCCTTCCCATTCAAAGCATCTCATGATAGTATTGTAGATCTTTATAGAATAGGTAGGTGTTACACCATTTTTTGGTCATCTAACATATTATCATTAGATGGACCCAAGTACACCATGTAAGACCAATTCTACCCTAAGTAAAATTGCTTTCACTATGAAAATAACCTAGTAAACTACCTTTATTAAGTTGTTTATGGTCTAAACAGGAAACCCTATGAGGAAATATTAAGTAAATCTACATTTGTTTGATTTTCCTCAATGAATAATTAGTTAAACAACAGTTTAATTAATTTTATTGGTTATATTTAACCCAAAACAAGGAAATTAATTAGATAAATCATTATTTATCTTATTATTTTCTAAGAATAATCATTTAAACCTTAAATAATATTCTTTGTTAAATATGACTAAATCACCGTTAAATAATTAAATAAATCATTATTTATTTAACTATTACTCATCCTCATCCTTAAAATGATAAATAAATCATTTATTTATTTATTATTTACAAATAAAGGGATTTGACCCAAGTCAAATTCCTTTTCCCTCCAACAAATAGAATAAATATTCCATAAAAGTTGGATCTTGATTTGGTTAATAATATTTTAACTATGCACCAATATCTAGACTAACTCAATGTTTTGTTATAAATAGAAGGGTTTTCCCATTCATTTACCTCCTTTTGATGCCTAAATATCACTCCAGATCTATACTTTTGGTCTAACTTTGATCCACCATCATAGTCATATTTTGCTACCATTTTTGTCTGGGTTTTCTACATCATCAAGAGAGAGGAATTTTAGATCTAAAGTGCTGATGTCTTACAAGAACCCATCCCATTGAGGAGAATTGGTAACACCCTTCTGTGTTTTCCTCCTAGGTGCCACTAATACAAAACTGTATTCTTGTCTTGTCTATTGGATGCATGGAGTAAATCTTGTTTTTTCTACTACTTAATGCCTTCTAATGCATAGATCTAGGTTTTGCAGCATTTATCTTGATCACCTAATTGTAGATTTGAGGATATTAGTAGCCATATTTGTTGTTAGGGTTGTTTTTTATTCACAGCTAAATTGTTCTTTTTTCGTACTCTTGGAATTAAGATTCATACTAACAGCTAGCGAATCCACACAGGTTTATGATTACGACTTCTATCATTTTTCTGATCCTTGCATATCCAGTTGCTTCAAACCCTTGGATTTCTCTTCAGCCTCTTGTTTTTTCTTTTCTTAATGTTGTTTTTAACCTATAAAAACCTTAAACATTAAAAACTATAACTTTCGTGTGTTTTCAGACCTATTGCGTAGGTGGCAGACATCAGGCGCAGCTGAGACAACACTTTTTTTCTAAAATCTGCCGCCGACTGTGCGAGAAGTGCAGGTCACACTTTTTGGCCCAAAAAATGTGTCCTGCAGCCTCAGGATAGCCCAAAAATTGTGATCTCTGCTGAAAACAGGTCAAAAACTCCGACCTGGACTTTTTGCAGGAATTTTTTTGAAATTTTTCTGGCTTTGTCTGAGCCTCTGTTCAGGGTTGTCTGACCTTCATATCCACCTATTTTGGACCTGTAATTTTTCTTTTTTTCTCAACTAAGTGGGAACCTAGCCCCCTAGGGCTTCACTACCCTCCACTTCTTGTGGAAGAGTTTTTGCTGTTGCAGGTTGTCTGAAATTTCAGAGTCTTTAACCATTTTTCAGATCTGATACCTCACCTTCATATCCACTTCAGATTAGATATTTATCCATCTGCAACACCTCTTTTAGTTTTGTTTAAGTTTTCCTCTAGGGTCACCTCTGTTTCCCTCCAGGACATAACCTTTTGCCACCTCATTTACAACAATCCTTCCTCTAATTTGTTGTTGCTTTCTGCACCACTTTCCAGCAGATTTGTCCTTTAGATCCTTTTCCCTCCTGACCTTAGATCTATTGGCTATTTTAGTGTGTTTTTATTAGTTTCTTACCTACCTACAGACTAGTTGTTGAGAGGCCCGTCTCCTAGGGTTTATATTATTGCATTATTAGCTCTTTATTTTCTGTTTTTGTAGGCTTATATACAGTTATTTGCAGGTTTATTTGAAGCTATACAACACACTTTTTCTTTTTCTCTACAAACGTTTGGGTTTAAAAATTAAAATTTACACACTTCACATACACACCCTAAGTGAAAAAGGGCTTGGTTAACAACCCCAAGAAAAGACTCTAAAACATTGAAATCAATTGATCTTGCACCTCTCTGCCCTTGTTTCGACATTGTAATCAGTTGATCCTGCACCTCCCTACCCTTATCGGTCTCTTTTTCCTTTGTATCATGTTTCTGTCGTCATCATTGTGCCACCAAGGCATTTATCCTAAAGAATTCTTGGCCTTCATCCTAAGTTTCCATTAGAAAGACTTACTCCTCCACGTAGGATTCAAGTTAGTCCTCCACCGAGTTTGAGCTCCGACTCTTCTTCTGGTTCATTGGGTTCTCCTTCTCATTCCACCTTCAGTTCTCCCCTGTCACCTTCACCATGCTTGGTGCAGGACCTAATGATGGTGGTAACCCTGGCCCTCATGTTGGGAATACCGCTAGTGGGACCGCAATAGACACTACCCCTACTGCGCCCTTGCTCCCCTTTATGGTAGGCCTCAGCCTTCCTGATTTTGACCAGTTGATAAATGACCCTATAAACCGTGAAACTAGTTGGATTTCTATGCTGAAAAATCTCCCTTCCGACATCCCGAAGTTTGAAGGCATTGCTAGAGAAGATCCTACAAATCATGTTCGATCTTTCCACATGTGGTGTTCATATAACTCCATTACCGATGAATCTTTCCATCTACAGTTGTTCCATCGTATGCTTACAGGTGAAGCTTCTAAGAGGTGTGTTGATCATGCCCCTTCCTCTCATACCACCTTTGCGACTATTTCCCAGGATTTTCTGTCTCACTTCCAACTTTCCCTTCGTTATGACACTGATACCAAACTCTTGACTTCTTTTCGTCAATCATCTGTGACCTACCTATCTGACCATGTCCAGGAATGATGGAGAAGAAAGAGTCTATGTCGAGCCCCTACCTTCGAATACCATGTCTACATGGACTAGTTCCTTAGATCTCTTTTGCCACCTATCGGGAAAAATGTCGCATCGCACTTTCCTCAAAACAAAGAAGCCGCTCTCCAAATTGCGTTAAAATATGACTTGATCTATGCTTAGTCAGGTTATGTTTATACCATTCTACCTGATCTTCGCAGACCTAGTGGTGCCAACACACCAGGGGCATCTCACAACACCGACGATATCGTTGGAGCTCTCTCTAATCTATATGCTCAACCTCCCATGGGCTATGGCTTTCCTCAAGGGGGGACCAACACCTCCTGTACTTTTCCCCCTCCCGATAGCATGTATCCAGGATACGACATGCCTCCTCTTTTCCCCAACCTCCTGTTTACCACACTGTTACCCAACCTCCTTATTATCTGTATCCATAGCCTGGTGCTCCAGCTCCTCTAGCATTAGCACCACCTCCTCCCTTGCCTTCTCAACCCCTGTAACAGCAGCCGCCACCCCCTCAAGGGTAGGTGTATGCACTGTAGGTCGTGAATAATCCTCCTCCCTCCAAAAAGAAGAGGAAAGGCACTCAAAATTATTCTGATCCTAGTAATCCTGGATATAATCCTCAAAATAATGCTCCTAATGCTACTAACCAGCAACAGGGCACCCAGCCCAAGCAAGACAGGCCTGTTCACACAAACAATCCTTGTTCTTGTTGTGGTGTTTATGGTTATTACACACATGATTGTCCTCTTTTACCACATATGCATCGTTTCTGGGAGTCTCAAGAAACACTGCGAGGACAAAAAGCCTCCCCTTCTGTCCCTCCCAGTGCTGCACCTAGGAAACCGGTTGTGCTTACTTATCCTTTTCCTCAGCAAGGATTTGTGGCTACCTAACCACCTGAAGGTTAGGTGGCCACTCAACCTCTTCCATCTGGTACCTCCGATTACCAGATTCTCATAATGAACTCTGATCAACCTCTAACTGTAGACATTAATCTTCAGACTCAGTCCCGTCTGTACAACAAGCCTCCTGCTACATCTGTCCCCGAGTCATCTCGTTTGATCTCTACAGAGCCTCTTTCGACACCTAATTGTCCCTTGCAGATCTGTTAGCCTAAGGAATAGGTTCATACCAAGATCCCTAAGGGACCACTCCACCGAAAAATGCTACTTCTAGAAAAGTTGCATGTTCGTATAATATAGTAGATGACTTGGCACAATCTCCTACTGTCATTTCAACGTTAGAACTCCTCCAGCCGTGCCCTTCACAATGAAAATCTCTACTATCTGCCATGGGTGAGGTAGATCCTTCTGACAATTGATTGACTATATTTGATGTTGACCGGTCAGAACATCCTCCTCTCCCTGCTTCTGTCGCCTTCCAAATCCCAGTTAAGATCTGGAATGCCAACATTTCCCGGTGCATTATTTATGAGGGGGCATCCACCTGTGTGATGTCCACTTCGGTTTGGAAGCAACTCAGATCACTAGAGGTGGCTCCTTCCATGATCACTCTCCGAGCGTGGGATGGCCACGCCTCCCAACCCATTGGCTTATTCCACAATTTTCCTATTACTCTTGCGGGAAAGACTATTTGCATTGACGTAGAAGTCATATATGCCCCCTTAGATTACAAAATTCTATTGGGTCATAGATAGACTTATGCGATGTCTATTGTCCCTTCTACGGTCCACCACAAGATGTCCTTCCCTCATAACGGAAAGATAGTCACCATTGACCAGTTGACATATTACGAACCAAAGTATTAGACCTCCCCTGAGTCCACCATCTCTTCAGTGGCCAACAAGAAAAACGTTGATCCTTTGACCAGTGTCTCACCCGGAGTCTACAAAGATTCCTCATTTCTTAGTACATTCCCTAGTCTTCCTCCTCCTGTCTCTGATCCCAGCTCATTAAATTTTTGCATGATGCAATCGTCTTGGGCTGCTCTCAAGCGACCCGCCTCGGCTAGTTAGCAGCCTCCTCGCCCTCCGCAGCCTAATCCTAGCCCTTCAATTCAGAATTTTGAATCTCGTCCTCTTGGCCCTTCAACTGGTATCCATGAGCCTCTCTACCCTCCTGGAATGGTTCCTCCAAGCCTTAACCATTTAGGAGCCGTCCCACCTGGCCATTACCCCTTCGGTTAGATACCGTTCCTAGATCCCCCACCAGGCATTTCTACGGCACCTGTCATGGCCACCCTCTCTCTTCCTAACTTGACCCTTGGATTCCTATATGGTACCTTGATCCTCCAGCTGCTACCTCGCCTGTTCAACCCAAAACTTATCTTTCTTTAACCCCGGTTCAACTGGTCCCCATGACTTCTCCCATTGCAATAATGACTCAACCACCTCAACAGGAACCACCTCCTATTGCAACCGCTTCAGGTAAGAAGGGCAAAGCTCGTAAGAGGGCCTCCAAGGACAAGGCTGCCCCGATAGACCCTGCACCTCCCCTACCCACAAATCCCTATGATTTGTATGGGGTCATCAACCATGACACCAATAACTGTCCTAAATTGCCCCGTATCAAGCCCATGGTTAAAGTTGAATTCCTTGAGTCTATGGTCCCTGAAGCCTTTGTTTCTTCCTCGACTGTAGTCAATAATCCTAAAACTATTCACACCAACCAACCTTGTGCTTTGTGTGATCTCCATGGACATTATTCCCACCATTTTCCTCGCCTTATGCATTACCGCGCCTCTTTAGAGGTAGTTCAGGAGTACGAGATTGAACAAAACCAATCCACCTCTCCCATACTTGCACAGTATGCTACATGCCAGACTGAGGATTTACTCGCTCCCATTGAAATTCCCCCTCTTGATGTTGAGATGATAGAGCTTGCGACCACTATACTTTACCTATCATCATCCATGAGACCCTCGACAAAAGCTCCCTTTGAATCTTCCCATGTTGTTTCGCTTGACCTCCCTTCAACGATCACCCTGGGCTCAACATTAGTAGATCCCTTATTTTCCTGTTCTTACTTCATCCCCCGTGACGATGCAGATGTGAATATTTCTTCTCATGATGATGATTCAGGTAGCTTCGCCGCGTCATGTGGTCTCTCTTCTTCCAGTCACTCCATCTTCTATTGTGATGATGACATCATGGAAGCCATGTCCACCCCTAAATTCATCTTTCCCACCCATAAACGGGATGGCACCATACGTGCCTATGGTGACTTTCACTGCCTAAGCACAAGCTACCCCTCTGGTAGCTCCCACACTCCACCTCACTGTTGGTGTGTGAGTAGTAGACATCCTACCCAGATCACTCTCTGCCACGGAGTGTGTTCGATTTCTACTTTGCACTCAAGTTGCCAAAATTGTTCATCATCCTCCCATTTATTGTCTTATGGAACCTTTCAGATGGACCTCCCATCCACACCTTATATCAGTTTCGCTGATGGTGCAAGTCACTATTCCCGGAATCTAGCTTCGGCAGGTTAGGCCATTTTTACCTCCTTACATTCACTTGTTCTCTCGAACGGTGTACGCATTGGTACTGCTACCAATAATCAAGCTAAATATGATGCAATGTGAGGTTTATTAGTTGATGCCCTTTCACATCGCATCCTCCACCTTCATGTTCGTTTAGATTCCCTGCTTCTTGTCATGCAATTGAATGGTGTCTATCATGTGCATAATCCTATCCTTTTTAGAAGATATTTACGAGTGAAGCTTTTGATGCGTGAATTTGAAATCATTACATTTATTCATGTACCTAGAGCACAAAATCACAATGTAGATAGCATTGAAAACCATATTCTAGATTGGCATTTAGCACACACATTTAACACAAGACAATAACATAAAAATATCAGAACCATGGATATCCATAATATGTGTTGTATAAAATGTTTTAGAGTCCATCTACTCTGATACATATGACATGCCCATAGCATGTTACAAAACTAAAAATAGGGGGCACCACCTACCCCTACATCTACTCATTATCTGAAGGGTCCTGATCCAATGGCTCTGCTCCTGTAGCTCGTAGATCATGCATACTCTGTCTGGCCATTGCCATGCGCCACATGACCCCTCGCCACTCCGAGGGTAGACCAATACATGGCTCTATGTATTGGTCATCCAAGTTTTTCCAACCATGCTCTGAAACACCAGTCATAAGCCTCTCACATCTACGATGGATGTCCTCCAAGAGGTTTGCTACATCCTAATTTTGTGGCACTCTCGATCCACTAGGTCCTATGGTCCTTGATACTGCAGGTCGTCCCATATACCCGACTAGTTTTACCACTGTTGTATCTGCATACCAAAAGTGAAAGAATCAATAGCACATAAAATATTCTATAACTTTACAAGCACACAAAATATTAGCAATTTGTCACTTACCATCAGGCCCCCATATTCGACCAAGTGGTAGTGGCAGATCTGGGTCCCCACAATAACTCATCCCACTATAGGGATAGTCATCTATATACAATGGCATCTGATCCCAATGAACAAAGAACTTGGGTTGCAACACCCATTCAACCACTCCACATCCTCCTCTGCACAGTAGTCACCCCCACTGGCGCATCCTAGGCTCTCCCAACCCCCCATCTTGAAGCTGTATGCGAGGTCAAAGTGTCGGGATCTTCTCAAAGAAGAATGAGCACAAAACTGTACCATATGCACAGTCATGCTTCACTTGCTGCTTGCATAGAGACAACTGTCATTTCAACGATGACAACATCATATGGGCCCACCCATAGTAGGTACCACTCAAAACACTCTCCACGAGAATCATCTGCCCTCTAGTGATGTGGTGGAGTGCCTGGTTGCCCAGGATCCATACCACCGTTGCGACCACAGCACAGGTCTCTAACCTCTCCAAATCCCCAATGGGTATCCGAGTCCCCTTGAATTGGATACCTCGTCGACAATGGCACTCTACAAACTATATTATATTCCACCCCCGTAGTAACACTAGCTGAGTATTCCCTACCATCCCAAGTGGTGGGAGACTAGTCAGGAAATATATATCCTAGACTGTCAACTCGATCCGATGCCCCTGTACTATAAAGACCTCATGGTCCGGATCCCAATAGCTAAAAATTAGTGCCAATAAGGGTTCTCCAGCTTTCATCAAAGGTTTTTCCATAAACTTTATAACCCCAAACCTGGCCAATGCATTTCAGACACCTTGATCCTCCCGGATCTCCGATTGTAATGTGCCCAGGTCTCTCTCTCTCCAGTTGATCTATAATTCTGCCATATCTACACAAAACCATCATATTTGTTAGTGTATAGATAGGAAAGATTGTATCTCAACATAGAAACCCAGTGCTTAGCTAGAAAAGAGCATAGAAAAATCCCTCCATGATAGGTCGCACTTTTCAGGCCCAAACCTGGGACAGGTCGCAGTTTTTTGCTCAAAACCTGCTACCTAGGTTGCACCTCTTGCCCCAAAAAGTGAAACCCGACCATGAAGAGGAGTAGGGGTCTATTCCTAAGCCCTAGGGACCTAATCTGAACTTTTAATCCACTGAAAAGAAAGAGTAGGGTTAGTCCTCTTACCTGCAATTGACGGATCTTGATTCCAATGATCGGTTTGTCCGCTACGATTGCCGCAAGATTTAGGGCCTTCTCTCCTCTCTAAATTCACCATAGCTCCACATTCAAATGAGTGAATTTGGAGGGAAAATGCCTTATTAAAAGAGAAACCTATGACTTTTCATTCACCTGGTGTGGCCAAACCATAGCCCAGTTTTCCAAACTGTCTGAACCGTTGGAAGGCTCTCACAGAGCCCTCAAATTGGTATCTATTAGTTTTTTGTGATTTGATACTTCACCGAGACACATTTTTTCCAAGAAGGGTCACTTCACCACTCCTCAAAATTGAATTTCTTCACCTACCATAGTTGTACTTTAAGGCACCCCTTTGCCTTCATACTTTTCCATTCTTTTGTCGATCTTCGTCGTGAGTAACCATCATGTACTCATGTTTTTATGGTCCCCATTGGACCTTTTTTCTATGTGGCAGCACCATCGAGTTGCCCTTGTTTATAGCATCCAAGTTGAGTCATCATTGCATTCATGGATTCTATCTTGAGTCCCTTTGTATCTGGTTATAGTCCTCCATCCTTCATTGCTTGGTTCCTCTCTCGTGTCACACATTATGGCCTTAAGTCTCACTGTCCCATATCCCTCATGATATTTTGTCAGTTACTACCAGGTCATCCATTCCCTTTATGCTCTAACAAGGGAATTCATTCGTCTGCTACTCAGTACCCCCCATTTCATCATCATCCCTATTATCAGTTTGTCAGTCGCTCTATTATTTTCTCTCCTGCCTTAGTTGAGGATCCCTTATTACCTCACCTATGGCGGACCTCCTTCTATTTACATCAACTCATTCATTCCAGAAGACAGGTCTAGAGGGCAGTGTACCTTGGTTCCAGCTTCCACTCTTTTCCGGTGCCTCGAATCAAGCAAAGGGGCTCCTTATTTCCCTTTGAATTGATTTCTTCTAAGCTCCATCTCCTTTCAGCCTGATCGAGATCAGTATACTTGATGGTTCAGTGATGCAGCAGCTGATATCGGTGATTCCCAGGTGTGTGTGAGATGTCTCAGCCCTCATGAGGGGGTGGTCCTACAGGTAGCTCCCCACATTCCCGAATGACCTCTTCATTATAGCCTTTTATGCAGCTCCATATTTTTGATGATGTCGGCCTCAGCCGCTTGCAGCCCATTTTTGTTTGCATGTATCAGTCAGATTTTCAGAGCCCTTTCCTGTTTACAGGGGCATCTGGGTTGTATTTATATCTCATGTACTCAGATATTGTTGTACAAGTCCTAGTTGTTATCCCAGACACAATATGTATGTGGGATTCATTATCATGTTGTTTATCTGGCTCATGTTTATGCTAGGATATACTATATTGTTCAGTCCCTTTTTTAATAGATGCCTTATTCTTTGTACTTTGTCTCGGCGGGCCTAGGTATGCCTCCCCTACCGATAGCACAGATACTCACTCATAAAAGAGACTTGTCACACCTGTAAGTCTTGCCTCCTCAGGGTCTAGTAATTTCAGCATTTTGGTCTACCTTATACTTCTCTCTCTCTGACTTCCCCTTCAGTGTCTAGTGATTGAGTTCTTACAACGTACTTCGTTCATACGATTAGCTTCTAACTCTCACATGCTGGGGGGCAATCTGTTACACCATTTTTTGGTCATCTAACCTATTATCATTAGAAGGACCCAAGTACACCATGTAAGACCAATTTTACCCTAAGTAAAATTGCTTTCACTATGAAAATAACATATCAAACCACCTTTATTAAGTTGTTTATGGTCTAAATAGGAAACCCTATGAGGAAATATTAAATAAATCTACATTTGTTTGATTTTCCTCAAGGAATAATTAGTTAAACAATAGTTTAATTAATATTCCTAGTTATATTTAACCCAAAACAAGGAAATTAATTAGATAAATCATTATTTATTTAATTATTACTCAAACTCATCCTTAAAATGATAAATAAATTATTTATTTATTTATTATTTACAAATAAAGGGATTTGACCCGAGTCAAATTCCTTTTCCCTCCAACAAATACAAAAATATTCCCGTGATCTTGATTTGGTTAATAATATTTTAACTATGCACCACTATCTAGACTAACTCAATATTTTGTTATAAATAGAAGGGTTTTCCCATTCATTTACCACCTTTTGTTGCCTAGATCACTCTGGATCTATACTTTTGGTCTGACTTTGATCCACCATCATAGTCATATTTTGCTACCATTTTTGTCTGGGATTTCTACACCATCAAGAGAGAGGAATTTTAGATATGAAGTGTTGAGGACTTACAAGAACCCATCCCATTGAGGAGAACTGGTAACACCCTTCTGTGTTTTCCTCCTAGGTGCCACTAATACAAAAATGTATTCTTGTCTTGTCTATTGGATGCATGGACTAAATCTTGTTTTTTCTACTACTTAATGTCTTCTAATGCATAGATCTAGATTTTTGCAGCATTTATCTTGATCACCTAACTGCAGATCTAAGGATATTGGCAGCCATATTTTCTATTAGGGCTATTTTTTATGCACAACTAAAGTGGTCTTTTTTCGTACGCTTGGAATTAAGATTCATACTAATAGTAGGGCTGAAACAAAAATCTTTGAAGGCCCTTTGTAGCATCCTCCCCTTGAGCTTGGAGGCTCTAGGTAAGAAGATCCTATCATGATGATAGATGACTCCATCATGGACTAGATATCCCTCTTCATGTAGCTGGTCATCAAGCAGCATACACGTGTGGATATATTTGGAATAATCCACCAACAGTTGAGATTTCCAATATAGATATACACTCCCCAACAATGACATTGTTTACGATGCATCAATAGGAATGCCTACCATGTTTTTGATCTCTTCTTTGACATTTCTTATGCCAAAGGTACAATTAGGAAGGAAATATCTTCCCTTCTTCTCCTCCAATAGCACAGAATCAGAAATGAAGGTGGGTGATGATGATGAGAGAAGAGAATCTCCCTCCTTCTTCCGCTTGCCCAAGACTTCTAGCGTTGTAGCTGTGTCTTCTAATGCTCCCATCCCTCCTGGATCTAATTTTGGAGCATCAAGTAGTGAGATATATCTCACCAAAATTGAATCAGGTGGCCTCCTAGGTGGTTTTCCACTAGATAAGAGTATCCCTTGCAAAAATCTCATGAACATGATAGAAGGGACAGTGAGGTCCTAGCTTCCACTGTGCAAATCAATCTCTATTTTTTGTGTGGAAGTGTTGTGTGAGGGGTAATTATGCATTCATTTGATCATTTGAGGTGCAACACTCTTCTTGTCCACCCATTCCATTTTCAAAGCCTCCCAATCAGTGGTTACTTTCCCCAAAGTAATCAACCATTGAACACCCAAAATAACATTGGTGTTTGGTATGTCAACTACAAAGAAGTGATCCACCAAAGTGTAGGATCCCATGGTGACTGAAAGTGATGGAACATAACGCATGCATTGCATTGTTATATCTCCTGGGACCAAAATAGAGAATCCCTCAAAAGTATCAGTGGGTATTTCCCTCCTTTGCACAAGATGGGCATCAATGAAATTGTGCGTAGCCCCATTGTCAATTAATACAGAAACCCTATGATTCATTATTGAACCTTGAACTCTTAAGGTCAAGTACTTAGGTACTCCTCTCAAGGATGCAAGTGTTCCTCGAATAGCAGAAAATGCTCCATTCTCATCTCCTGATGGTGTTGGATCCCCTCCAACATTGTCAGCGCTGTGAGCCCTCCTTGGCTCATCATCTTCATCTTCTTCAAGATCTGAGAATACCTCTATATAATGTGCTTTACCAACAGCACATCTATGTCTAGGTACCCATGGCTCTTGGAAGATGAAGTAGAGCTTCCTATTCCTTAGATCTCTCCAGACTTCATCATCAAGAGGCTTCTTGTATGAGCTCTCCTTTGAAGGATAAGCTTTCTCTTCCTTTCCTTTAGAAGGAAAAGAGGGCTTGTTATGAAATTTTTCCTTTGCTTTTGGCAAGGCATATTAAAGGTCTTTGGCCCTCTCAATGGAATCATGCAAGGAAGTGGGCTTGGTAGATTTAACCAACCCATGAAGAGGTTCATCCAAGCCGTCGATGAACATGTACACCCTCCTTGTTGCAGAAAAATCAGGAACAATAACAGATAATCTCAAAAATTCAAAGATATAAGACTCTACATTACCTGAACGATTCAACTTTGCAAGGCTCATGAAAGGTGCTTCTAGATCCTTTCTATCAAACCTTTCCACCAGTCTTCTAGTAAACTTAGAATAGGTAGTCAAATTGGCATGGTCCAATGTAGACAACCCATGGAACCACCACTTGTGTGCTTCACCTTCAAAGTGTAGTGCTGAAATCTTGATAGCTTTCATTTCAGGGACTTTGTTCAACTGAAATTAGATATCCAGTTTTTCTACCCATGCTTTGGAAAAACTAGTGGCTGACCCATCAAACTTGGGTAAAAATAATCTTCCCATAGAGTGATGTCGATCATGATTATGAGTGAATCCACCATCTCTATGCTGATGCCTTGGTCTTATTTTGTCCTCGAGGTGAAAAAACTCTTGAAAACTCAAGTGGTCCTTGAATCTATGATTCTGAGACTCATATTATTCAAAATAGTCTTCAAGGGATGCTTGCTCATGAGGCCCTTCATTCTCCATAGCCAAAAAGGTAGGCATAGTAGAGTGTTGTGGAGCTTGTCGTTGGTTCATTGGTTGATCATTCCAGTGGTGAGACATGCCAGAGCTTTCTCTAGGTTAAACCTCCTAGGAGATTCCTTAATCCTGTCTAATATCATCTCTTTGATCTCTATAGCAAGATCTTGCATGGCTTTCAGAAGGGTTTTTGCAAACTCCTTCCCATCTTCATCACTTCGAGATTCAAGGGCTTTTCCCTTGTCTTTATCATCATTGGTGTAATAAAAATTATTCTATCTTCTTCTCAGGTACCTCTTCTCTTTTTCAATGAGAGGCTCATCTTATTTTGAAGACATATTGGCTCTTCAAGAAATCAAATCATAGGTTGTGCCAAGATGATTGCTTTGATACCACTGCAATATCCCCAAAAGGGAAGATTCAGTAATACCTGCTGGAATAACGCACTTTTCAGAAGTATGTGCACTAAAATGAGTTTAAAACCCTTGGATCCCTTAGATATGGAGATCTAGCACCTAAATCCAAAAGGGGAGAAAAAACAAATCAAACTAGGTGAGGTAAACAGACCTCCTGCACCTAGTATGGATGAAAAACACCCAAGAATGGGGCTGTAGCAATATGCAACAATACTGAAGGAAAATAACACAGTTTTTGAGAGAAACAATAGGAGACCAATAAGAAGGCTTTAAATTAATATATACAACAATAAATCATATCCATAATGAGGCCCATAAAATGTATGACAGAATGTAGAAGACAAGAATATAATAAATTCCTCAAGAAAGAGGGCTACAACACATGTATTGACTAAAAAATGGCTTGACAACATTATTTTTAAGAGTTGTTGAAACTATATATTACACTATATATTTATAGAAGATCTCTATAAAAAATAATAAATCGATTTCAGATCTATACACTAGAAGAGCTCCTTTACAAATTCCCCTTGGGGTTTTGATCAAAACATGAAACACATAGAGTAGATATGAGATCTAAAGTACCAGATTTGCAGTAGTATTCAGAAAAATAATAAAGTTGAATACAACAGAAGCATATAAGATCAATACAGAACATGGATCAGAAATTTAATCCATGGATCACCATAGTGAAGGGCAGAACCCCAACACCAAAGATCTCTCCTCCAAATGTGTGTCAAAACACCTTGCAACTTCTTTCTTGCAAATAACACAGTCCTGGAAGGAAAAATGTGATGTAGGATTTAGAAATGGATTTTCCTAATGCTAAGATCTAAAAATTTATCTCCAAAGGTTCAGAGCTCCCTTTCCAATGGGATAGAAGACTTTCCCAGTGAAAAGAGGCCCTAGAATGGCCTAGATCTGAACAGATCTAGCCTCCACTTGCTACAGCTTACAAGGACAACCAAACCCTCAATAGGATCTGTGTTGTAGTTGGAAGATGAGCTTGGCCAAATGCCTGATAGTGGATGAGATCGGAAATTCTCTTCCAAGAGCTACTCAATGGAAGAGGTGGGATTCCCGAACAGGAACACCCTAGTGCTAAACAACACTATCCTCAGCTAAACAACAGAGAATGATATATGTCTAAATAGGAAATATATTCAGAAATATACTCATTCAACAACCTTCTTTTGCTATCCTCCTCTTCCTTTTATAAGATGAAAGTCTTGTTAAACCCTAAACCATCTCAATGATTTAGCTCCATTCACATTAGTAGCCTCCAACTGAAAATGTGTTGTTCCTCTAGGAGATTCACTGTATCTAGAAAAAATTGTTGATTTGGTCCTGGTTGACTTGGTAAAGTGATCCAGTCTATTTCACACCTAAGTGTGCTTAAGTAAATAGCCCAGATTTAGCTATGTTCACATGCAGCATTGATTTATTTTGTTGATTAGGAGTTTTATTGATCCTCCTTTACAATTTTATTCATGAAACAGAAAATTGAAACAAAATTGTATATTCCCATTAACTTGGGCTAATTGGTAATATTATAGATGTCCACCGCAGTCATCTTCATGGAACTCCTGCATGGTTCTTTTTTCATCAAAATTTAACAAGAACTTAAGCAAAATACCGCCAACATATTTCTCATATAAAACATTTTCTATGATGCAAAACTTAATTTCTTTTAACTTTAGAAATCTTTCGTTTGTTTTTGTTAGAACAGTAGGGACATTTAAATTGAATAAAACATATAACAAGTCTGCATACCAGGGTGAGTTTAGAAATTCTTCATCAATCTATGGAGTCGCTTGTTCCTCTTGATCATCTAACGCAGCAACAAATTTGATGTCCAATGCATGAAAATTTGACTCAGCCATCAATTTGGCCAATCCTTGTCCTTTGATTAACTTGGTGGGTTTGATTTCTAAGTCATACTCAAGAATGACATCAATCCATTTACCTCATTTACCATCAGGTCCATTCTATGTTAAAATATCCTTGACCACTAAATTTGACACATAAACAAGAATATGGGAATGCGAGATATATACTCTAAAGTATTTTATTGCTTTAATCAATGCAAAGGCATATTTTTCCATAATATTATATTTCAAAGATGCATCTCTTAAAGCCTTACTGAAAAATGCAATGGGTTGTTCAAATCCTTCATTATTTTTTTGCAACAAGAAATTTGCAACAGTGTGTTCAGAAGCAAAAGAGAAGGTGATGAAAACTTTAGTAAAATATGGACTTATCAACGCTGGTGCTTTTTTCAATGCTTGTTTAACTAAATCAAAGGATTTTCTAGCCTCAGTACTCCAACTGATTTCTGAATCCTTTCTTAGCATATATATATATATATATATATATATATATATATATATATATATATATATATATATATATATATATATATATATATATATTTTTTTTTTTTTAATAATTTTTGCAAGGTTAGGAATGAATCTCCTTAGGAAATTAATCTTACCAATAAAATATTGAAGCTCCTTAATGTTTCTCGGGTGACTGATTTTAATATGGATTTAATTATACTGGGATCAATCCTAATACCATCCTTAGAGATAATATAACCAAGAATATTTCCTTATTCAAGGCCATTTTTTTTTTTTTAGGATTTAATGAGATACAAAACCTTCTACACTTTTCAAACACTCTTCTCAGATGTAACAAATGTTCCTCACGAGTATTAGAATAGACAATGATATCATCTAGATAAATCACAATTAAAAAAACCAATTTCATCAGCAATGGAAATATCCATTTATCTTAGAAATGTGGCCCCAACATTCATTAACCCAAAGGGCATCTTCACATACATGAAGGTCACCCATGGAGTAGTGAAAGTTGTTTTATCTTGATCATCAGGATGTACTAAGAAAGACCTGGTTATACCCTGAGAAACCATCTAATAAGAAAATCCTACTAGACCCTACTACCTTTAGTAATATATGATCCATTTTTGGTAAAGGGTAGTTGTCCTTTAGGGAAATCTTGTTAAGGTTTCTGAAATCAATGCATAATCGAATTTCTCTAGTTTTCTTGCTATTAGGCACTATGTTAGACACCCGTTTAGAGTATTTGAGAGGAACTATGATTTTAGCATCATACATATTTTTAACCTCTTTCTCAATGAGAGGCATCAAAACTGGATTTAATATTCTACGGAGTTTCTATTTGAATGGTTTCTAATCTTCCTTGATTGGGATTTTATGTTGTATGATACTAGTGTCATATGCTTTGAGATCTTCATAGCTCCAGGAAAATACATCAATGAATACTTTGAATAAAGCTATGTATTTTTGTTTTTGAGCAATAGGAATTGATTTTGAAATTTTTATCATTTTAGGATTCTGTTCACTACCTATATTACATTCTTCTACATGTGCCCCTATGGGCTCTATTTTTTTCTTTTTGCTACATCATTAAAATAAAAAATCTCTTCTAATGGAACTAGACCTCTAGGTAAAACATTGTCTTTAAGCTGAAGTATTTCAAATTCTTCTTTTCGATCAATTTCATGCAATTCTAATTTATGTACAACTTCATCTACATAAATATTTACATTTGATTCATCAAATTGTTTTCCTACATTAGTATGTACAACTATTTGATTTTCTACTTCACACTCTAAATCTATGGTATTTTCTTCATACTCATATTTGGACTGCAAAAGTTTTCAATATGTTTTTCATTTCCAAATACCTGCCAATACCTCATATTATATGGTACAACTAATCAATGTTTTTTTTTTCCAATGTATATTGTCTATTGGGATGAGGCATTTTTCATGTGCTGGCTAAAAAAGGTACACCATTACCAAGGATATTATGATTTCTAGGAATAATATAAAGATCATATTCTACAAAATTTTCTAGAAATCAAGAACGACATTTTTGTATGCTCTCAGTATAGGATACTTTGAAGAATATTCTCCTTTAATATGCTTTATAATCAATTCAGAATCTCCATGAACATAAATTATTTTAGCACCTAATTTTTTCAATAATTTCAATCCTAAAAGAAGTGATTTATATTATGCTATGATATTGGTACATTAAAAAATAAATCTATATGAATGATCTTCTGCGTGATTATTTTATAAATTTGAGACCCATAGACCTGCTCTTGACCCTGCTCTATTACAAGAGCCATCAAAACTCATGTTCCAATGTTCAGTTTCAATGTTTTGTTGCATAACTTGTGTTTTATTTTCATGTGTTTCACAAATGTCATTCTCAACATTGGTGACATGAGCATGAATATCTCCATCATTGTATAGAATGAAGGTGTCTAAATTAGATTGAACAGAGTAAAGAGGATAGTTATGTAGTTTCTCCTAACTACTCACGATCTATTTCATTAAGGTTTCCCTATATAGTATTCTCTATTGACCAAACACTAGTATGGTAGCATAAGTCATGTCCATTTGTAGGGTCCCTTGTAATTTTTTCCCCATGAGCATGAAAACAACATGCCATACTTAGGGGGGAATATCAGCAACCACTATATCCATTACTAGACTCTTAGTTGGGATTTGGGATAAAATGACACATAGATCCTTAATGAGACCTAAACATCTTACTTTTTTGGAATAAAATGAATATAAGTCTTTGAAAGGCTTAGTAATGTCAAGACCAATCTTCTCCATAATAGCTTTTAGCATCAAATTGTGTGAAGCACCTCAATCTAACATAGCATTATGGAGAATATTATCATGAACTTTGAGATTGACATAACATGGAGGGACTCCTCCTTCCTGTGGTTTACCATATACCTGTGTACCACATAATAGTTTAGGCTGATCATCATTCAAATTGACAGTGTCAGTGTTTTCCCATATGTTCAGAGCTTTCATAACTTGAGTTTTGTACAAATTTTTCTTCATTAAATCTGTTAAGGGGATAAGAATTTTTAGCTTTGCTAGTTCATTTTAAATATTGAATGATGTTTGGAATTGATTTAAGTTTATAAAGTCAGATTTATCAGCAATTTATTTTGACACAGGTTCTTTTTGGTGACTAGGGGTTGGAATATCAGTTTGAGTAGTTTTGGAGGTACTCTCAAAAATATTTTTGGCAGGAATTTGTACTATCTTTTTGCTAGAACTATCAATAGTTTTCTTAGCAAAATTTTCTAGAGTTTTATTTACAATGGTGTCAGAGGTTTTCTTGACAGGATTTTCATTATGCTTTTTATTTGGGGCATCTGATGTTTTATTACTCCTAAGATTATATGGTCTATGGAATTGCATAATAGCATTTTCAAATCCCTGATTGTAGTCATCTGATTCTTTAGAATCAAGTTCAGTTTTGGATAATTGAAATAGTTCTTGTTATTCCTGAGTAATAAACACAGTTTAATCATCATTAATACCCATAAAATTAATTTGGTTCTCTTCTACCTCTTCTACTACTTCCCCATTGTCATCAACATAATTCTCCTCAAATGGACGTTTAATTTTCTGATCAGGGCCCCCCTGTTCTCTTTTTTTGATTTGGGGATTATTTATCCCGAGATTTTGATTACGATTTTGAGGTGCAAGCTGATTTTCTCTAGGAGTATCCCTCTCATTTAGATTAATCATTTCCATCATTTTTTCTATTGTTCTAACTAACGAATCAATTTTAGGGTCAACAGAAGAAGCAGAGAGTTTTTCATTTACGATCACTGTCCTTTTATTCCTAATTCTAGCTCTCCTTACTAAAAAAATTTCTTCTACACTCACTACATCTCTTTGAATTTATTCTAACGTTGATGAATTTATCTCGCTAAGCTGGTAAGACATGTTTTCCTCAAAGCCATCTAGGAATTTGATTATTTCTAAAACTTGTGGTGGTTTAATGTTTGCACGAATCACATTGTATACACTATTAAATCTAGTGCAATAGTCCTGAACACGTTCCCCGGGTGCCCTCCTAATGCTTTCATACTCAGATAAAATCTAAAGAGAGTTATTTTTAATTTCCCACCTATTAAGGAATGTCTGATGGAATGCAGGGAGATCATTTATGCTAGCAGTAGGTAATGCTTTAAACCATTTCCTCACTTATCTAGTTATAATTTGTGTAAAAAACCTCATTTTTACATTTGCCTCATCTACCTCCTGAAGGTCAGAACTATCATTCATACTATCAACATGTTGTTAGGAAGTGGTACGCCCAGTTCCATCAAATTGAGGAATTCACGTTTGACAATCCCCTGGCATGTTTTCCAAAGGATCATGAATAAGAAGAGGAGCATATCTGGCTACCATTATAGGGATATGAGGATGAAAAATATGAGGATTGATCAAGGGTGTTTTTTGGATAAAAGGTGGAGGTTGAATCAAGGATAAAGGCTGAACTGAAACTTGGGATTTTGGTGGAGATGAAGGTTGGATTGTGATTGAGGATTGAGGAGAAGAAGGATTTTTAGTTTCTTGATGATAAAGTACCAGAGTAGTTGTAGAGAGTGTTAATCTCATGTATTTTACAGTATCACTATATGACTATGGATTTTCTACAGTTTGCTGAAAATAACATTCCCTGACTATCATTTATTTTTAGAAATATAACTGCCTTCATTGTCTTCATTTAATCTATCCATTATCTCTCACTTTACCTATTCATATCACTCTCTTACTACGGAATTCCATGTTTTAACCTGAATCCCTCATTCTTACCCCTTTCCTTACCTAAATCCACACCACCATTGCTAAAAAACCTCTCCCCTTCATTCATTTCCCCTTCTTCCATCAAAACAATGTAAAAAGCCCATTTTTTTACATTGTTTTAAAAATAAATTTTATTCATTTGGGATCCACTCTTTTTTAAATAAACCCTATTTATCTAAAATACCCGACCCCATTGTATTAAAAATTCCGACTCCATTTTTTAGAACCCCCACTCTAATAAAACATTCCCCCCGCTTTATTTTATCCCTGGGCCCCACCCTATTAAACACCCACTCTAAACCTTTACCCCCGATGTCCATATAACCCTGGCCCAATATATGTTAAGTGCCTCCACTTTAATGTACAATATGCCCTGCATTATAAAATCCCCATGCTATATTTAAACCCACCATCATATTCAAAGGCCTAGGCCCCACCTTCTTAACTAACTCGCGCTCCATTCGATCCCGACCACCATCGGATCTTCGCTCCCCGATCCGATGGCCATCACACCCTATCACACATCCAAAATCCCACCATTTAAACACCTTGGTAGCTTGTGAAATGGGTTGTTTCCGAACCCATCCTTTCCTCCATGTTTCACCCCTCTGTTTTATCACATCCCTCCATCCTATATCGCCTAATTGCCTATGCATCATGTGAAAACCGCAAAACCACCTCCCTGCCTAAAATGAAATCGTTGACCCCATTCAAACATGCTGAAACCCTATGTATCTGCGATAAAGCATGAACCTATGTATTAACCATTGTAACACATCTAAAATACCTAGAAGGCCATGATCAGATACAAAAACCGAAGAACCTCCAATTTTCGCACACTGTTTATTGTGCTAGAATTTTGAATTACAGATAAATCATGCTTCCCTAGAAAGGCGCTAGTCTAGAACAACAGGTGAAAGATTATAAAACTATTTTTCCTAACTCAGAGTAGATACATAGAGAGGATTGGAGGCTTACTTGATCAGTCCCTTCCAAATGGCTCCTTCTATCGCTTCTGTTGTAGCTTCAAATTCAAGCGGTCTTGTGCTGAATGCTTCCTATAAGAAAGAACACTGAAACAATAGAAGATGCAATAATATCGATATCTATTCAAGCTAGTTAGCTAAATTAGTAAAGAATAAACCATATACATCAACAAAGATCTTGCAATATCACTGCAAGGAAAAGACCCTCTAGCAGAGGTTATAAAGGAGGTTTTTAGTGTTATAAACTTGGCCAAAATTGTCAAAAAAACATTTGCTACAACATCTGTTCATGGTTACGGAGGTTTTGGTAGAGCTTTTAATGAAAATTAAACACAAATAAAAACAAATGGGTGGTCAGAGGTTATTACATATGTTTTTTCATTGGTGCGCTACTCTGCCTTTAACGCACCGGAGCGTACATGCCGACGGTGCCCCGGGGCTGTGTCAGTCCAACGTATCAGTACGTTTAGGTGTAAAACTGCACTGGGAGTAGTGTTGGTCATACAATGCACGTGGCCATTTTAATTGGTCTTGGGATTTGTGTGGTGCTCATAGGTCGTATCAACACACCGGTGCACCATATCACAGAAAGGCACCGAGATTTATAATTGGTATCGGTATTCTTGCGGTGCCCATAGATCGTAAAAATGCACCAGTGCTTATAAATACGTAAATGCCCCGGTGCGCAGTATCACACAAATGCACCGATATTGATAACTGGTATCAGTATTTGTGTGGTTCCCATAGATCATATAAGGACACCGGTACGTATAGACACATAAAAAAATAAACGTAAAGATCGGGTAGTAGCATTAATACCGCGTTGTATTTTTAAACACATCAGGGATTGTCAAATTATTTATTCATGAAAATTCGACACATCTTATAAAAATATTCATGTTAATTACATTTTACACGCAATAAGTATTGATGCTTGATTAATATAATATATCATAATTCATTAAATTCATTATTCATCAAAATTCGACACATATATATCTTATAACAATATTCATATGAATTAAATTTTTATTAGTGCATTTGAGAACGACAATGGAGAACACTATAGAATAAATTAAAACAAATATGTTTTAATTTATTATATAGCGTTCTCCATTGTCATTCTCAAATGCACTAATAAAAATTTAATTCATATGAATATTGTTATAAGATATATATGTGTCGACTTTTGATGAATAATGAATTTTAAAAAACCACAATAATTATGATATGATATAACAAATTAATCCAAACATCACATTCAAATGCATTAATAAAAATGTAATTAACATGAATATTTTTATAAGATGTGTCAAATTTTCATGAATAAAGAATTTAAAACAATCACAATAATTGGACTGTCACAGGTCGATGTTTCTAAAAAATACAACATGAAAACCGTGTGTGTCAGTAATTGTACACCAGTGCATTTATGTGTTTAAACGCACCGGTGTCCTTATACGATCTATGGGCACCACACAAATACCGATACCAGTTATCAATATCGGTGCATTTGTGTGATACTGCACACCGGGGCATTTATGTATCTATAAGCACCGGTACATTTTTACGATCTATGGGCACCGCAAGAATACCGATACCAATTATAAATCTCGGTGCCTTTATGTGATATGGCGCACCGGTGTGTTGATACGACCTATGAGCAGCACACAAATCCCAAGACCAATTAGAATGGCCCCGTGCATTGTATGACCAACACTACTCCTGGTGTAGTTTTACACCTAAACGTCCCGATACGTTGGATTGACACAGCCCCGGGGCACCGTCGGCATGTACGCACTGGTGCGTTAAAGGCAGAGTAGCGCACCGATGAAAAAACATCTGTAATAACCTTCGACCACCCATTTTTTTTTATTTGTGTTGAATTTTCGTTAAAAGCTCTGCCAAAACCTCCGTAACCATGAACGGATGTTGTAGAAAATGGTTTTTTGACAATTTTGGCCAAGTTTATAACACTAAAAACCTCCTTTATAACCTCCACTAGAGGGTCTTTTCCTTGCAGTGATATTGCAAGATCTTGGTTGATGTATATGGTTTATTATTTACTAATTTAGCTAACTAGCTTGAATAGATATCGATATTATCGCATCTTATATTTTTTTAGTGTTCTTTCTTATAGGAAGCATTCAGCACAAGACCGCTTGAATTTGAAGCTGCAACAAAAGCGACAGAAGGAGACATTTGGAAGGAACTGATCAAGTAAGCCTCCAATCCTCTCTGTGTATCTACTCTGAGTTAGGAAAAATAGTTTTATAATCTTTCAACTGTTGTTCTAGACTAGGACCTTTCTAGAGAAGCGTGATTTATCCATAATTCACAATTCTAGCCCAATAAACAGTGTGCGAAAATTGGAGGTTCTTTGGTTTTTGTGTCTGATCATGGCCTTCTAGGTATTTTAGATGTGTTGCAAGGGTTAATACATAGGTTCGAGGTTTATCGCAGATACATAGGGTCACAGAATAAGACAATATTTATCATACAAAATGGGACAGTTATTGGTATCCCTTTGTCTTTCAATTGGGACACTATGTCCATTACATTAAACAAAATGCCTTATTTCACAGACATATATATTTCAAAAAATAAAATGCCTTGCTTTGATATCCAAACATAGTGATCATCATTCTTCTCTTGAACTGCTATCACTACTAGAGCTACTTCCATGACTTGGGTTATTTTTAGGAATGTTTTGTTCATGGCATTGATTGTTTTCTTCTTCTTCACCTTCCATCTACAAACATAAAAATAAAATGAAATGAGTGTATATACATTGGTGAGAATAATGAAAATTGCATTATTAGATAATATACATCAATGTAAATCGAAAATAAAAATGACGTACCATAGCAACAATTGACTCATAAATTATACACATTCTTTCAAAACCATGTACCATGCCATCTTTCAAAATTTCATTTGTTGGCACAATTCCATAATTTGTTTCCTACAAGTTTTATACCCCATAAGAAATCATATATTTAATATAAAAGATGTTTTTGTTCTATTAATTATAGACGGAGCTAAGTAAAACAAGATCAATAGATGCTTAAAAATTCCACAATTAAATTCTGATATGCCAACATATACTCACAACCTATATCTAACCCAATTTCAATCAATTCGTCTGATGGTTCTTATTTGTATGTTAGCACCTGTTTGAAGACATTCAATGATGATTTTTGTAAAAAAACTTAAAAAATACAAAAATGAAATCTAGTTAAGCTGTTATAAGGAAGTAACAATTACTCACAAACTTAGAGATCAACCATTTTCTTCCTTGTCATCCTGTTTTATGTGCTGAATGGGTTCCATTTTCTTTTCTTGTCTACAAATTATTGAAAATTAATATTTAATGCTAAATTGTTTATTTATTGTACCTAATGATAAAAAAATTCAATGATTACATATTACATTTGAAGCACGTTGTTGTTGTTGGAAAGAATGTCTATACATTCGTTCCACTAGATCCCTCAAACTTTTGTAAAAGTTTTTCCCCTTTTGTTAACTTCCAGCACCACTACATATGAGCTAAGGAGCAATTGATTTTCATTTGCATGTTCTATTTTTTTCTTTTCTTAGAAAAAAATTCCTTTTCTGAGTTGTTGGTCCCCATATAACATTAAAAATATGTGAATTAGTAGACTGTTTGACACATGTTATCTAATAATTTTAAGTATATTATTAATGATAATTAAAAAAATAAACTCATATTGGATCGATAGTATTTTTTCATTCACTTGATTCATCCTTTTGCAATTTTTCCAATAAACTTTTATGCTTTTCTGGTCCTAGATCAGAAATAATCATATCGAGCTTCGTCATTTTGTGGCTCTGCATGATACATAGTAAACAATACATATTAGTTAAACTTACATATAGTTCAAAAATAATATTTTTTATAAAGAATTTACAAAGAGCTTGTCTTTTTTGCTTTTCTTGATTTGTTAACAGTATTTTTGTTACTTGATCTCTTGTTAGAAATTTCTTTATCAATCTGAAACTTGTACCGTATCATTCATTAATATATTTATAAATAAATTCTCAACTTTTTAGGTATAAAATAAATCTCAAGGTATTGGTGTGCCTTTCACGAGGTCTGCACCGCCACCGGTGCGTGGGGATATTAACAGCGCACCGTAAAATAGTATAATACACATTACGGTGTGTTTGGTATTGTAAACGCACCAAAAAAAAACAATGTAATAGACCTAACGTTGCGTGGGGTATTATAAACGCACTAAAAAAATGGTGTAATACACTGTACAGTGCTTTCCTAGTTAAATAGAGCACCGATGCCCTATTTCAGATTTGGCGCATGGATTTAGAAAAAATGTTTTCATTTTTTTTACTACAGTACTTTCACGATGCATTGTATAATACAGAGCACCAGTGCGGTATAGTACGTAGGGCGCAGTGATAAAGAAAAATCTATTTTTTCAAAAATTCACGCAATGGCCAAATGGATTGGGATCCGACTATGCAAGTCGTCCTGTGGGTGGTATGTCAATCTAAAATGAAAAACCCTAATTTTGAAATCACAAAAACAGGGAGAAGAAAGGGAAAAAACAAAAAAAATGAAGGGTTTAGGGTAAAAATGGATGAAACTGCAGAAAAAAGTAAAAAAATAATCAAATTTAATCATGAGATGGTTTCAAATTCTATGATATAGGGTTCGAATCACTAGAGGTTTGGTTTCTGATTGTCTAAATACTTCTGTTCAAACGTATTTCACTGCTCCATAGTGCCATGCTGCTCTCTTGCTCCAGGTTGTCTCCTGCAAATATCTGGCTGGAAATTTTAGCAAAAATAGTGAAATAATGAAATGTGTTTAGTATTTAAAGGATTATTTTATGAAATTAGATTGAAAATATTTTTCCGCCCATTTTTCAAATTTCCGCTTTTTTTTCACTTAAAGAAAATAGAGTTGTGTTTTTTTATTTGCGTTTATTGGTTACCAGTGCGGAAGAGTTGTGATGCACCGGTGCGTCTTATTTATACAACACACCGGTGCGTGTTAGGATGATAAGTGCACCAGACTGTATAAAGTTCTTCTTTTTTTTGTATGTAAGATCATAGTAAAATAATGATAATTTTAAAGTACATGAATTTATTTTCATTATTTTCTAAACTTTATCATGTTATAAAAATTCGTATTATTATAGATTTGTTATTTTACAATTATTTGCAAATTTACAAATTTAAATATTTTAATAAAATCATTTCACATTAATACAATTAAAATTTCCACATTATTAGAATTAAAATTTTACAAATAGTTTACATACAATTACAATTAAAAGTACAATAATTACAATTAGAATTAAAATTACAATTACAATTTTACATTAATTTCACATACATGAATTGCGATTAGAATTAGAATTAGAATTTTAATTTTACATACAATTACATATACAATTTTACATATAATTACATTTACAATTACAATTACAATTTTACGAATATTTTACATACAATTCAATTAAAATTACAATTACAAATACAATTACAATTTTAGAATTTTACATACAATTACATTTACAATGTACATAGAATTACATTCACAATTACAATTAAAATTTTAAAAATATTTTACATACAATTGAATTAAAATTACAATTACAATTTCACAATTTTATATACAATTACAATTTTATAAATATTTTACATACAGTTAAATTAAAATTACAAATACAAATACAATTACAATCATTTCAAAATAAATTAAATATTACAATTACAATCAAAATTTTATATTAATAAATATTTTACATACAATTAAAGTTTAAATTACAATAAGTACAAATACAAATACAATTTTACAATTTTACATACAATTAAAATTTAAATTACAATTACAATCACGACATAATATTTAATAAATATCATGGTCATTTAATATTAAATTAATTAATAAACATCATCACGATCATGATAACCATTGTACAAACATCATATTCAACTAATAAACACATTCAAACATCAAAATAACATTATATATTAAGATCATCACAACACAAACATCAAATATACATCTCAATATGTCAAATAACTCATGCTATCAAATTTACACATCTATCTGTAAGCTAAACATTAAATTAACATATCTAACATGACCTAACAATATGTGCCACATCATGATGATCACCAACATGAAAATTAAGTACAACTGCAACATGAACATAAAATACATGCACCATATATATATAACTAAATAATGTTAAAAATATACAACTGTAATATAAATGTCATGGATCAGGCACTGGTGGTAGTATAACAACATTAATAACAATACTACAAGTGGATTCCTATTCAGTAAAGCTAGGTGCAGCCTCGACAGTCAATGGTCGAGCCTGTTGATGATCATGATCACTAGTACTTATGGATACATCCGCTGGTGGTAGTACAACATCAATATGAGCAGTAGTAGTGGAGGCCTGCTCAGTGAATAGTGCAACCTCAGCGGTCGATGGTACAGCCTGCTCATGATCATCATGACTAGTACAGATGGATGTAGCTGTAGGCCACTGAATGGATGTGGTCGATGGTCCAGCCTCATCTCCATGATGACTGTCAGATGCTGCCAGTGGAGAATCATGCTCATCAGGCACGCATCAAGGTGAACGATCATGAGATGCATGTGAGTCGCTGCTCGCGGACTCATGTCCATCACATGCTATGTCTCGACTACGTCTATAGCTATGGACAATCCTCCTGAGTCGTGTAGCAGCTGTCGTAGCTCCTACAACATGCCACATCAGGCCGTACATGTCATGCGGCATGCCTCTCCACATACATAACATCTTATCAGCGGCCTGTATGTCTCTGTAATGAGCGGGCTTGATGCCTACATCAAAAATCAATGCATAGATTTGGTTGGCCAACTCCATCCTATATCTAGTCTTAGGTCGACCATGCCTAGAAAAAGGTGGAACCAGTGCACCATGATGAGCAGGAGCATGTCTCTCTGGTGCACCAGCCTCATCCTCATCATGATCATGCTCGACATCAACCATAGCCTGATCATCATCATTAGGGTCCACACCTGGATCATGTGGTGGACCCGGCATCTCCTTGCCATCAAAAGAGCCAATGTCTGCAAAATATATACAAGTACACAAAAATAATTAGACAATTTCATTACACAATTTAATAAAAACAAGTTAATTAAGAACATGTTGGAATAAATATAAATAAAATAGTAATATTACCTCTATCATCTAGTGGCTCATCAACTGTGAATAGGATGTTGGGACACCCTCGCCAATCTAAGCTAGCATAAAGGCATGGGACCAAAATCAAGGGATGCAGCCCTTCAACATTGGCTAGTAAGTCCAGTGAATCATTTGATATCCTGGTTGGAAACAAAGTTTCTCCCCTCTTGGGAATCATCTACCCCCACATGTGCATCCAGGCCTCAAACATCGGCCTACGAGGCTATTGGAAAAAACTAGGTCTCATCTCTGGAAACCTCTCAAAAAATAAACAAAACAGCTCTGAAGAAAAAGGGAAGTTTACACTCCCTTGTGCATGAGCATGACATCTATCTAAGGCCGTACAAAACTTCCACAAATAATTGGCAGACCACCTGACAAGTCGTGGCTGTTGTACTAAAGAATAAACATAATATAAAAGCGAGCAACTAATGCATTTCCCATCATTAGTGTTGTGCAAAATGGTTGAAATGATAAGGGAGAGGCACTGCATGTCCTTTCTACCAAAAGCACCTATACGTAACTGACCTCCAGGTACCTAAAACTCTGAAGGAGACAATACATGTGCTCCAATGTATCTCTGGGAGTAAACTAACTAACTCCTTGCTAAAAAACCAGCTAGCATGTCTGGGAATGAGGGAAAATCCACCCCTCTCTTCGATAGTCCTGTAATAAAATAAATATCCTCCTCAATGGATGTGTACCACTGGTCAGGACCAACTGGGAAAGCCTGCCGGTGGGCATTCCACCTGCAGATAAGATATCTCAAAAACACAATGTGTGCCTTTAGGGAAGTAGCCTCCTCATAGAACTTGAGGAGGCCTACCTGCCTAAGGATATCCTGGGTATCTGCAGTAATAGGGCGAGGGTATGCATCTATCTCCCTCTCTCAGGCCTCCCATTGGAAAATCATGTCATATTGTTCAGCCTTTTGTTGCTGTTGTTCCTCCTCTTCTCTATGAATCATTTCCATATTAAATAATTTTTTTTTATTAAAATAGACATGTATTTAGGAATATACATATATATTTTTTTTTTGAAAAAAAAATAAACATACAAGTTGGTGCACCATAAAAATAGTCACGAACCAGTTGCGGTGTGTCTTAAGAATGTAGAGCACCAGTCTCGATGCCCCTAATGAAATACAACACATCGGCCTCGGTGTAGCTGCCTATTTTTCGAGCACCGTTAACTTCATCAAAGTTCAGAATAGTGGTGCACTGACTAAAATATATGCCCCGATGTGTATAGTCATGTCAGCGCACTGAATTCATGACAATTACATAGCCGATGGTGCGGTATTTTACCCAGCTGCATCGTTGACCCTCTTGGAATCTAGAATGCAGTGCACTGACATAAACTAGGGCGGATAATTCCGTCAACGCAATGCACTATGATTCTCGTGGTCAATGGTATGCCTGGATAAATGAGAGCACTGCCTTTTATTATTATTATTATTATTTAAATTATTTGGGGCACCTTTCGGTACTGCCCCAGAAATGGTGAAGATACCATTAGCACCGATGGAAGTGTGGCTTGTAAATTTACAAGCAGCACCGCTATCTGGTGCGAGCCGAACAGCTCTGGCGCAACGAGCGACAAATTTTTTTTTTAATGGTTATTTTTAAGGTTATTTCAATTTCTAATCTGCTAAAAGGCTTAATTATGGAAAAAATAGAAAAATACCTGTACATTTCCCCGTCGAGGAGGCATATGTTGGAAATGTTGTCATTGATGGCAAAGGAGAAAGCAGAAGCAAAGGAGAAGACAACAGAGAAGAACAGAGGGAGAGTATACTTACAGAGACAGGGCAGCAAAAAGAGAAGCAAGCAGCGCAAAGGAGACAACATAGATGGCAAAGGATAAAGGCGAAAGAAGACTGTTGAAATGAAACGGTCGAGCAGCAGAGGCTAAGGAAAATACAGTGATAGAAGTGAAAATTTGGCAGAGCAACAGAAATACAGTGATAGGATATGTACAGAGGCAGAGATGAAACATTCGAGCAACAGAGGCAGAGGCAGAGCCGTTAACAAACCAATAGTGAAATGATTGCAGGAGATGCAGAATCGTGCAGAAAGGAAGGAACCAAGGCTCTTTGTATAAGGGGAATAAACCTTATGGTAGCGTTGGTAGTATTGTATTAACATAACATTGAAATAGGGTTCATATATAACAAAGTGCTGAAGAAAGGTATATAATGACAACAAGAAGGGTTTTTATATAAGCTGAACAGAGCTTATACGAACTTGTATATAACGAAGACATGCCATCCTTTATGGAACAGAACCTTGACTATAAGCGAAACCCCGAACATAAATAGTAAAACCAGAGGGGAAAAAAACTAGTGGGTTCACACGAGAATTGAAGTGGTAAGTTGTATTACCAAAATGAACGCGATATATGCCATTGAAGGACACGTGTCCTCAGGTAGTTTTGTAAAACAATTTTTTTTCGCGTGATTTTGGATGATTATGTAGTGAGCATTTAAGTTGCGCGATATTGCGCATTGTTCGTTGGATCATAGGAGTCGATGCGATAAACTGTCAGCTATTGGATGCAAGAGGTGTATTAATGGAGGTGGGCCCCAAGAACGTGTGTATGTTAAAACATGTATCGAGTTTGATATTCATTGGAATGTTGGATATATATTAAAGTTGAGTGCACATATAGAAATGGGTTATGTGCGGATTATTTATGTGTTGCAAGTTAATACATTGTGATATGCCAAGGGTTAAAGCCATGGTCGAAGATTGACTTAGGCTTATGTATATATATAATTCAAAGGGTGCTGTCAGCTGGAACGTACTAAAAATGCAGAGTGTATCAAACACATGTGGGCTCCATGGAATGGTTGTGTATTAAAATGTCGCGATGGGTTTAGTTATAAGATGATAGTGCTATGGTGGCATATATACAAATGAACAAGTAATGCGCCAACCAAAGGTTGTGCTTTGGACTCATAATACATCATACGAAGGGTAAGCCTGGAACACACACACACACACACACACACACACACACACACACACACACACACACACACACAGATATATATATAGTGGGAAAAGAAATGAGAAGGTAGAAGACTGAGTGGTATGGCTATTCATTTCGAATTCCCTGAGGAATACAGATAGTCATAAGAAAATATCTATAAAAAATATCATCTTGATATGCATAGAGTGGTTAGAGAGAGTGAAAATAGAGAATGTAGAGTATGGAAAACTGAGACAAAGAAGATAAGGAAGAGAGAACTAGAAAGAGATGCTACAAAACAGAGCCGATATCTGAGGTAAATCAGCAAAATATTCTTTTGATAAATTGAGGAAGTTGGAGCTTCCCTATCAAGTTGAAGCTTGATAGCTGTCAGTTGTAGCTGATTGAGGTTGGAGCCTCCTGTAGGTTGGTGCCTACAGAAAAATAGTGGTGAGAGGGACTTGGAGCTTGCCTTTGCATCACAACAATAATAAGATGTGGTTTTCTCCCATTATGGGTTTCCACTTATATCTGTTATCTCTATGTGTGTTTTCTATATGTTGATATGATCGATTCAATCTGCTTAATGTTTGTGCTCTCACAATATTTTTAAAGACTGTTCACATATTAAGTTGTAAATAAGTTTGATGAAAAATTTAAAAATCTTATGCATGTGTTAAACTGATTCACCCCCCCCCCCCCCCCCCAGTTTAACTAAATATTCAACAATTGGTAGCAGAGCCAAGTTCCTTTTGTACCAGTTTAACCACTGAAAGGAGATCCTAGATCCTCAGGATGGCTAGTCAAGAAGGAAGCTCAACCAATAAAGCCCCTTTCTTCACTGGTGCTAATTATGCCTTCTGGAAAATTAGAATGAGAGCATACATAACGTCTCTAGGAATAGAGGTTTGGGCTGCTGTAGAATTTGGATATGCCCCAAAGGCAACTGACCCAGAAAGAGAAGATAAACAAGAATTTTTGGCAAATTCAAAGGCCATGAATGCAATTTTAAGTGGACTTTGTGAGGCTGAATTTATCAAAATAATGCACAGTAAGACTGCCAAATATATGTGGGACACTCTAGAGAATATCCATGAGGGAAATAAAAAGGTAAAGACTGCGAAACTTCAAGTATATAGAGCCCGGTTTGAAAATTTAAAAATGATTGATGATGAAGATGTTGGCAGCTTCTTCTTAAGAGTTGCAGATGATGAAAGCTCTTGGAGAAACCATACCAGAAAGTATAATTGTGCAAAAGATTCTAAGATCTCTTCCACCCAGTTTTAATCCCAAGGTGTCTGCAATAGAAGAAACAACTGATTGGGAAACCTTGACTATGAACCAGCTACTTGGAAATCTAATAGCCTATGAGATGAAACTTCCACAGAAGAAGCCAAGTACGAGGGAGGAAGCTTTTAAAATAGAAAAGAAGAAAGAAGAAAAGGAAGATATATTTTCTTCCTCTGATGAAGAAGAGGCTAAATTTGTCAAGAAACTGAATAGAGGCTTAGGTAAATACAAAGGTAAACTTCCTTTCAAATGCTTTAACTGTGGAAGAGTTGGACACTATGCTGCTAAGTGTCCTCACAAGAAATTAAGGAATCAGGCTCAAGAATTAGGGAAAAATACATCAAAGAACTGGCAGAAAGGAAAGAAATTCAGTAGAAAAGCCTTCTATGCTCAACAAGACAACAGTGCATCTGAAGACTTAGATGAACCCTCAAGTGAAGAAGGAACCTCTAAATTTTTACTGATGTCCATAGAAGAACTTGAAGGACTCCTGCTAGAAGATGAAGAAGAAGGTGAAGTTGACCTTGAGGGGGAGCTAAGGAGTGCCTTGGAGGAGATTGACAGACTCAAACTGAAGTGCAGAAAGAAAAAGGTCATTCTCCTCAAGTATGTACGAGAAGAAAAAAATTCAGAAGTCCTCATGCAGCTAAAGATAGAGCTTGAAGAATCCAAGAAGATAGAAGAAATATTACTTAAGAAAATCAAGGATAAAACTCAGGAACAAGAGAAGTTGGAAGAAGAAGTTGTATGTCTGAGGAAGAAATTAGAAAATGCTCAAAGGAAAGTATCTATAAATTCTTCTCAAACAACAAGGTTTGGTAAGTTGAACAAAATTATGGATGCTCAAATATCTCCTTTGATAAAATCAGGATTAGGCTATGAAGGAGAATCAAGTAAAGGCAAAGAAAAAGAAAACAAAAATATTATTTTTATAAAAGAAAATAAGGATGATGAAGTAGCCCAAATGATTCCCTCAAAAGAAGAAACATGTAATGAGGGAGACAGAGATTAGAAGAAACCTCTAATAACAAAGAATACAATAAATACTAAGAGAACAGAAAAAGGATCTCATATCCCTGAGTATGTAAAATTTGGAAGCCATCAAAGGAGATTCTTCCCTCTTATGAAGAACGCTACCTGTTATGTCTGTCACAAGCTGGGACACATTGTTGCATACTGTCATACAAGGAGGAGTAATTCAAACCAGCAAAAGATGCAAACATTGAAGAGACTGCCTCAAGAAAAAAAATGGATAAGACAACCTCACATCAGGTATTCAAACAGTTTCTATGGTTACTGCTTTTATTGTAAATAATATGGCCATAAAATCATTAAGTGCAGAAAATATGGACAAAGATTGATGTTCAACACCTCAAGGAGGTTTATGAATCAAAGAAATTTTTCTCATACTCACAATTCTGCAAAATTTTTGATCAAATGTTGTGTATGCAATAAAATTGGACATATGCCTTCCAAATGTCCTATCAGAGGATGTGGTTCATCATCCCACAAAAATTTCCAAACAAGAGGATGCTTCTAGTGGAAAAAGAAGGTGAACAAATGTGACCTGGCTCTAACTGCTCAAGACCTGAAAAGCCAATGGTATTTGGACAGTGGCTGCTCAAAACATATGACTGGAGACATAAGCAAATTTATAACTTTTGATGAAAAGAAATTTGGCAATGTTACTTTTGGCAATGATAAATAAGGAAAAATCAAAGGAAAAGGCTCAGTCAACCTAGATAGTGGCAGAGGAAAGGCCCAAGATGTACTATTTGTAGATGGGCTGAAAGCAAACTTGCTGAGTGTCAGTCAAATGTGTGATAAAGGCTGTGAAGTTATTTTTAGAGCACAAGACTGTGAAGTCAGATCAAGCACCACAAGTAAGACTCTGCTCAAAGGAGTTCGAACAGAGAGTAATGTTTACATAGTGAAAGAGGAAGATGAAGCATGCCATCTTAGAAAAATTGAGGATTCATGGTTATGGCATAAGAGGTTGGGACATCTCAGCTTCGATAATATCATCAGAATCAGCAAGAAGAAAGCTGTGAGAGACATGCTAGAAATAAAAAGGCCTTCTAATACCATATGCAAATCTTGTCAATTGGGCAAATAGACCCGCACATCCTTTAAGGACAAAGATGAGTTATCAACAAGAAGACCACTCCAGCTTGTGCACATGGACCTGTGTGGACCTGCAAGAACTAAAAAACCAAGTGGAGAATCCTACTTCATGCTGATAATAGATGATTTCTCCAGAATGACATGGGTTGAATTTCTCAAGAATAAATCGGAAGCACTAGAGAAATTTAATATATTCAAAGAATTAAAAGAAAATCAAACAGGATGCAAGCTAAAGTGCATCAGATTAGACAGAGGAGGTGAATTCACAGATTATGACTTTTCATACCTATGCAATGAACATGGGATAAAGCAACAATTTACTATTGCAGGGACACCTCAACAGAATGGAGTAGCAGAGAGACAAAACAGGTCTGTACAAAAAATTTCCAGAGCCATGATGCAAGAGAGTAATATTCCTCAGACCTTCTGGGTAGAAGCAGTACACACAGCTGTGCATATTCTAAACAAAGCTCATTTAAGGCCAAGCAGTGACAAGACTCCCTATGAACTATGGCATGGTAAACCAGCTTCAATCAAGCACTTTAGAATCTTTGGAATCAAGTGTTACATAAAGAATAATGATGAAAATATGGGGAAATTTGATGCAAGAGTAGATGAAGGGATATTTCTGGGATATGCATCCAAAAGTAAAGGGTACAGGTGCTACAACAAGACTCTGCAAAAAATTGTAGAAAGCATTGACGTAAGATTTGATGAAGAACTTCCAAACAATACAGGAGGTACAGACTGCAGCAGTCCTTTAGACAACCATGAAGAAGAAAACCAAGATGATGATGAAACCAGAAAGACAACAGAAGATGTTAAACTGAGCTCGAAAGCCCCCTCAAGATACACTCAGAAGAACCATCCTAAAGATTAGATCATTGGAGAAAATAGAGTAGGGATCCAGACAAGAAGGCAACTAATTGAACAGACAAAAGAGGTATACATAGCCATGCTATCACAAATAGAGCCAAAGAAATTTGAAGAAGCCAGCAAGGACAAGTACTGGGTGAATGCTATGAATGAAGAATTGGACCAAATTGAGAAGAAAAATACCTGGGAACTAGTTCCTAGACCCACTGAGAAAAATGTCATAGGCTCAAAATGGGTATTCAAAAATAAAATGAACGAGCAAGGACAGGTAATCAGGAACAAAGCTAGGCTTGTCTGCAAAGGATATTAAAAAATATAAGGACTTGATTACGATGAAACATTTTCCCCTGTAGCTAGAATGGAAGCTATCAGAATGTTTCTGGCCTTTGCATGCTACCAAGACTTCAAGGTATATCAAATGGATGTGAAATCTGCATTTCTGAATGGAGATATAGAAGAATAAGTCTACATGGAACAAATAGAAGGCTTCTCATTAACAGACAAAGAAGACTATGTATGCAAACTAAAGAAGGCTCTATATGGACTAAAACAAGCACCCCGTGCTTGGTACTCAAGGCTGGATAAACACTTGCAAAAACAAGGCTTTAAGAGAGGAGTAGACAACAATCTATACATAAAAGTCCATGAAAATGAACTCCTGATTGTTGTAGTATATGTTGATGACATTATGTTTGGAAGCAACAGAGATGAGCGAGCAAAAGGGTTTGTTGAGGAGATGAAATCAGAGTTTGAGATGTCAATGATTGGAGAGCTTAGTTTCTATTTAGGACTTCAAATTCAGTAGAAGAACACATGTACATTCATCTCACAAGAAAAATACTTAAAGGAAATGTTGAAAAAGTTCAAAATGGAAGACTGCAAACCTGTGTCAACCCCCATGATCATGGGATGCAAGCTATGTGTTGATGATGGATCAGCTGATATAGATCAAAGACTCTACATATCCATGATAGGAAGTCTGCTATACCTGACAGCATCAAGGACAGACATCATGCTAGCAGTAGGACTTGTGGCTAGATATCAAGCAACACCAAAGCAAAATCATCTTCTAGCAGTCAAAAGAATATTTAGATATCTACAAGGAACAATACAGTTTGGGCTATGGTATACAAAAGGAAAAAGCTTCACTTTGACAGCATACACAGATGCAGATTCGGCTAGCTGTGTGGATGATAGGAAAAGCACAAGTGGAGGGGCATTCTATCTAGGAGAAAGTCTGGTGGCATGTCTAAGCAAGAAACAAACATCTATTTCTCTATCTACAGTAGAAGCAGAATACATAGCAGCAACAACATGCCACACACAAGTCATGTGGATGAAGCAAACCCTCCAAGACATGAAGATAAGAATTGATGAACCTATCTCCATCAAATGTAATAATGCAAGTGCTATAAGCATATCAAAAAATCTTGTACTTCGTTAAAAAACTAAACATATACCAATCAAGTATCATTTTCTCCAAGAACAAGTAGCTCAGAAGGTAGTAAAGCTGGAGTATGTGCCAACAAAAGAATAGAAAGCAGATATATTTACCAGACCTCTTGCTAGAGAACCATTTGAATATCTGAGAGATAAACTTGGGGTAGTATCTATAGATGCTACTCTTTGATATGAAGAGAAAGCATACCTTCAGGGGGAGAACAAAAACGAAAATATCATTCCAGGGGGAGGTCAGTTAGCATGAAATAGGTCCTCAAGATCATTGCAACATGGGTGAGAGTTAATAGCACACTGAAAAATGAGCAACCCCTTGCCATTGATGTCAAAGGGGGAGGAAGAGCAAGCAACAGAAGAAAGGGTCCTAAAAGGAAAACAAAGGAAGTGTATTGCCATCAATGCCAAAGGGGGAGACTGTTGGAAATGTTTTCATTGATGGAAAAGGAGAAAGCAGAAGCAAAGGATAAGACAACAGAGAAGAACAGAGGGAGAGTATATTTACAGAGACAGGGCAGCAAAAAGAGAAGCAAGCAGTGCAAAGGAGACAACATATATGGTAAAGGAGATAGGTGGAAGAAGACTGTTGAAATGAAACGGTCGAGCAGCAGAGGCTAAGGAAAATACAGTGATAGAAGTGTAGATTTGGCAGAGCAGCAGAAATACAGTGACAGGATATGTACAGAGGCAGAGATGAAACAGTCGAGTAGCAGAGGCAGAGGCAGAGCCGTTAACAAACCAACAGTGAAATGATTGCAGGAGATACGGAATCGTGTAGAAAGGAAGGAACCGAGGCTCTGTGTATAAGGGGAATAAACCTTATGGTAGCGTTGGTAGTATTGTATTAACATAACATTGAAACAGGGTTCATATATAACAAAGTGCTAAAGAAAGGTATATAACGACAATAAGAAGGGTTTTTATATAAGCTTAACAGAGCTTATACGAATTTGTATATAACGAAGACATGACATCCTTTATGGAATGGAACCCTTACTATAAGAAGAACCCCAAACATAAATAGTAAAACCGGAGGGGCACAAAACCAGTGGGTTTCCATGAGAATTGAAGTGGTAAGCTGTATTACCAAAATGAACGTGATATATGCCATTGAAGGACATGTGTCCTCGGGCAGTTTTGTAAAACAAATTTTTTTCACATGATTTTGGAGGATTATGCAGTGAGCGTTTAAGTTGCGAGATATTGCGCATCGTCCGTTGGATCATAGGAGTCGATGCGATAAACTATCAACCGTTGGATGCAAGAGGTTTATTAATGGAGATGGGCCCCAGGAACGTGTGTATATTAAAACATGTATCAAGTTTTGATGCAGGAGCATTTAGGCCTAGTCAACAATGTGATAGCATGATTACATGTTGTGACTAACAACGGGTTGGAAGATAATAGTTTAATTAATTTTATTTGTTTAAATATATGAGAGTGTTTATTTATTGTTAAATATGAGGAAAGGGTATATGTGGCTGAGTGATCCTCCCTATGTGGAGATCAGGCCAAACAGTTAGATTTATTTGGCTAGAATAGAATATGAGGAATTTTAAAAGCTTGATTTAGCGTTAGTTTAGAAAAGAGTGGGTTTGAAGAGACTTTTGAGGAGAGGTTGAGAGATTTCTGGTTCTGAACCAGAATTGGTTCATGAAACCATTTATTTGTATAAATTGTGTCTTCTTGTATAATTCAAAGAGCGAGAGAGTGAGAGTGGAGGTTGATTAGAGTAGAAATTTCTACTTGGAAGCCTTCGGGCAGTTTGTAAAAAGGGCCAACGAATTAGAAATCAGGTCAAGGCAGGAGATTGTTATGTAAATACTGTTTTAATACAGAGGTTTTGTTCATGAATGGTAGACTTTGTAGACGAATTTATTTTTTTCCTAAATTCTGTGTGATTTGCATGTTTCGGGTATTAAGTGATTGATGAATTAGCATTGATCCAAATTGAATCGATACTATTTAAATTGTTTTATGAAATTGTTGTATCGATCATTGAAAAATCGATTATACAGAAGGTGAATTGGACGCTGTTAATTGGGTAATTGGACGCTTTTCGATTTCCTTAAAAGCATGAAACAAATGTTCGATTTCTGCATTAGATGATTGGTATGAAAGTGGCTTGAATTAAGGGGTTCGATTTGCAGGAATCGATACTAGTTTTGATAATCAATACTAATATCAGCGACTACCCTTGAATAAGTGTCAATTCAAATTGATGATTTGCTATTGGTTTAAGACACGTTTGAAGGAAGGTAACTTAATCTGGTTTTCTGGAATTAACTCTCTTAATGCTCACTGAATCGATGCAGAGAAGGCGTTCAATTAGAAGGCGGGGTTGGAGACTGAATTAAGTCAAGGACACAAAATGCTATAGACAGGTTTTGATTTGAAAGAGGGTCTAGAGATGTCTCGACGTTATAGGAAAGAGGTGATGTTTAATCATTACAACATAGCGATTCTGTTTTCCGATTGAATCGGATTGGAACTGTGGGTGCTGTCGACAATTTTGGATGTTATTGCAACTTGCGACTCTGATTGCAATCGGATCGAAATATGGAGATTTGTAATCGCGTCAAAATTTTGATGAGTGTCAAAGTTTGAATGGATCTTCCAATTTCCGATTTGCATATGTATTTGGGCGTCGGATCAACCAAATTTGAGGTTGCGGAAATATGTATGAAACTGGGCTTCTGTGATATGTTGGAGATCTGGGCTGCAACAATATATAAATATGTGTGAAACTGTTATGTAAAGCGTTTAACACTAGTTTAAATGGTGTAAATTGTTATATAGGAATCATAAGAAGAATTGAAATTCATCTATTTGGGGATTGTTCCAATCCATCGGATCATTCAGATCTGAAATTTCTGTGGTCCAACTTTGTGTTGGCGATTTCAAATTCCTCCAAAAATTCGAACATATATATTCAGATATGGAAATTGCAAGCTGTGAATGAAGAAATGTTAGGGCAGTTGTTGAGATGCATTTGCACAGGCACAGTAGTAAAAAGATTCTGGGTTTGCAGGGGTAACCCTGCATCATTTTTGGTATCAGAGCTAGCTTAACGCTTTGAAAAGATTGTTTTGGGAAACTGAATTTTAATTTTAGAAGATGTATAATTTCCCTGAAGTGTGTTTGATGAAGATGAGGATCATGCTACAAACGATGTTGAGATCAGAATGGAGAAGCAGATAATGCCCAGGAAGGTATGGTAAGAATGTTTAAGTTGATAATTTTGCAGAGATGTATTTGAATGTCTAAAGAATAACAAGAGATTGAAATTTCAAAGGAGGAAGTGTTTTCCTCTTAGGAAAATTTGATTGCATGACTGATTTGATTGAAGATGTTTAAATATTGTTAGGGGCAATGATATTGATGATTGAAAGAACAGAGATTGGGTTAATAGGACTGAAAAAAGAACCACTACAGGAAATGAATTTTGGAAATTGTATAGGCAAAACAACATTTGCTTACAAATAGGTTATCAGAAGGAAATATTGCAGGTTTGAAAGATACTTTGATGTGTCTTGAGATAATATTTTTCCGGTCAGTGGAAGCAGTGGATTTGCTGAAAGGTGGAATGAGTTGTACCAGCATCATAGCATATGAGCTATGTAAAGAAGATAGATCAAGAAGAATTCCCAGATGCGTAAAGGTGACAATACCCGACAGTAAAAAAATTTACTGAATGAAGAAGGTAGTGAGAAATTGAAGATGCAGAGTCTAAAGCAAGGAGTATTCAAGAGGAGATGAGAAAAACTTCCAATTGAGTTTGGGTAGAAGTTGATGAGACAGCTCCACAATTGTGATTGTGGATAGGAGATAATAATTCCAGCAAGAAGAGTGTTGGGTAGAATTGTTAGTCAGTGAAAGGTTCGAGGAAAGAACCAATAGGTGCCAAAAGGCTAAACTCTGGAAAGTTTGGTGAGGCATGAAGGAGACTTGTTATAGGTGAAATTGAAAAAGTTAGTTGCAGCTCACTAGTGAACAAGGAAAGTTCACCAAAGGAAGGAAAGGAATTGACTATTGATGGTCATGATAGGGGTACAAAATAAAGTCACAGACATAGGGAAAAAAGTGTTGAAGTAGTTGGACTCAAAGGAATGAGTAAAGAAGAAAGGGACATAGAGTTGGCTGGGATGAAGGAAGAACTCAGTCATTTGGAGAAGATGGTATTGAAAGGAATTAGAGAAAAATGGAAACAAGGATTTTATGTGGGAAGAAGAGTTAAATGGCCTGTCAGAGAATTGTTTGCTGAGAAATTATTACTTCGAACAATTGAGAATGAAGAAATAGAGTACATATGTGAACTAGAGAAAGGATCTCTCCTTGGGGACGAAGACAGTGATGACAGTAGAGAAGAACTGATCTATGCAGATCAGAATGAGAGGAATGTGTTGAAATCATCCGCACAGACAAGAGGATCTCATATTTTTGGGATTAATTATTTCTATGAATGTAAAATTGCAGGTATGCAGCCTAAAGAATTTGAACCTGTGTATGAAAAAGTGAAAGGAGCAAAGGCAAGACAAGCAAGAAAGGAGATGCATAAGGAATTTCAAGACTTCAATTGGTGGAGGAAATTAAAAGGTATGGCTGAATGGTTATGTCTTCTTTTAGTGGAAACTTATTGGATCATATTTGAAGGAATTTTAGCATGGAAAGAAGACCAATGGGAAATGGAAACAGGAAAGGAAACAAATGCATTGTAGATTTATGAAGTGAAGAGAAGGAAAGCTGACATCGAGAACTTAGCTGAAGAAGGTAAGCCAAGGAAATATTTGAAAGATCAAAGTCTTATCAGAGAAGAGGAAGAGGCATTATTGTCTTATTTGGACAAACTGCGTATTGGAAGAAATTGTGTATAACAGGAAGGTATTCTACAAACTTATGATGAAGTTGCCAAGCATAGTCAAGAAGTTGCAGTCCCAGAAGTTTTCTTTGATGCGGAAGAAATCAGAGATGTTGAGCAAGAATTTCTCAATAATTTAGTAAACTATCAGAATAGTTCAGAGGATCATGAGGAGATGATCATTGAGGCCTCGAATGAACATCCTTGCATTTTTGAAACTGACATGTTGTGTATGTTTTCAGGTTTGACAGGTGAGGAACAACGATTGGACAATGTGCTTATGCATGTTGATGAAGAAGTGAGATTACTGGAAGAAATTGCTGAAACAGAAAGACATTTTGAGCATGTATTTAAAATTTTTGAAGATGATGGTATTAACAGGGAAATTCTCATGATTAAAGGAGCTGAAGATAAACAAATGAAAGTTTGTAATAATAACTATAATGGAGTATTTTCAATAGAAAACCAAAATGAAAATATACTTCACAATGATATGCTCCAAGAAATCCTAGCTATTGAATTGTTGAATGATAATCTTGTGTTAGAACAAGGAACACCGTATAATGCAGAGGAAAGTATGGAAATGGAAATTGATGACAATCTCATAACTTTTGCAGAAGGACAGTATAAAGAGTTGATGGCAAAATCATGTATGAAGATCAAAAACCATAGCTAGTTTGAATCTGACAATTGTGGTGGAAATTTTGTTTTATACAGGAAGGAGGAGTCATATGCAAATGACATGTTTATTGAATATGAAGAAATTGACATTTTGCTAAAAAAGTTATTAGACAAATCTGAGAACATAGAAGGAAGAATTATCTTTGATGATAATGAAAGAGAGGCTGTAGAGTACAAACAACAGATTGTAAATGGCAGAGGCAAGGAAGATTTGGACAAAAAATTTATAATTTATATGGAAAAGGAGAAATGCATGATGATGTCAGTGGAGTTCAGTTAAAGACAAATGGTAAGAAGGAAATTGAGAAATTGTGGAAGATGGAATTAAATAAGAAGAGGGACAGCAAGAAGGAGAAATTGACCATAGGAATTTGTATCAGCAAGAACAGAGGACAACAACAAATTAAGATTTGGAAATCTGGAGGAACAGAAGTGACAGTGGCAGAATAATTAAATCAGTAGCATAATGAAAGTGATGACCAGTTACAAAGTAAAGTTTGGGATACTGGATAGATAGAAGAAGAAACACATGACCAGGAGGTCATGGAAACTTTCAACTTTCGAAGATTGATGCAGGAGCATTCAGGCCTAGTTAGCAATGTGATAGCATGATCACATGTTGTGACTAACAAGGGGTTGGAAGATAATAGTTTAATTAATTTTATTTGTTTAAATATATGAGAGTGTTTATTTATTTTTTAAATATGAGGAAAGGGTATATGTGGCTGAGTGATCCTCCCTGTGTGGAGATCAGGCCAAACAGTTAGATTTATTTAGCTAGAATAGAATATGAGGAATTTTAAAAGCTTGATTTAGCGTTAGTTTAGAAAAGAGTGGGTTTGAAGAGACTTTTGAGGAGAGGTTGAGAGATTTCTGGTTCTGAACCAGAATTGGTTCATGAAACCATTTATTTGTATAAATTGTGTCTTCTTGTATAATTCAGAGAGCGAGAGAGTGAGAGTGGAGGTTGATTAGAGTAGAAATTTCTACTTGGAAGCCGTCGGGCAATTTGTAAAAAGGGCCAACGAATTAGAAATCAGGTCAAGGCAGGAGATTGTTATGTAAATACTGTTTTAAAACAGAGGTTTTGTTCATGAATGGTAGACTTTGAAGACGAATTGATTTTGTTCCTAAATTCTGTGTGATTTACATGTTTCGGGTATGAAGTGATTGATGAATTAGCATTGATCCAAATTGAATCGATACTATTTAAATTGTTTTATGAAATTGTTGTATCGATCATTGAAAAATTGATTATACATAAGGTGAATTGGACGTTGTTAATTGGGTAATTGGACGCTGTTCGATTTCCTTAAAAGCATGAAACAAATGGTCGATTTCTGCATTAGATGATTGGTATGAATGCGGCTTGAATTAAGGGGTTCGATTCGCAGGAATCGATACCAGTTTTGATAATAAATACTGATATCAGCGATTACCCTTGAATAAGTGTCAATTCAAATTGATGATTTGCTATTGGTTTAAGACACGTTTGAAGGAAGGTAACTTAATCTGGTTTTCTGGAATTAAATCTCTTAATGCTGACTGAATCGATGCTGAGAAGGCGTTCAATTAGAAGGCAGGGTTGGAGACTGAATTAAGTCAAGGACACGAAATGCTATAGATAGGTTTTGATTTGAAAGTGGGTCCGGAGATGTCTCGGCGTTATAGGAAAGAGGCGATGTTTAATCATTACAACGTAGTGATTCCATTTTCCGATTGAATCGGATCGGAACTGTGGGTGCTGTCGACAATTTTGGATGCTATTGCAACTTGCGACTCCGATTGCAATCGGATCGGAATATGGAGATTTTTAATCGCGTTGGAATTGTGATGAATGTCAAAGTTTGAATGGATCTTCCAACTGCCAATTTTCATATGTATTTGGGCGTCGAATCAACCAAATTTGAGGTTGCAGAAATATGTATGAAACTAGGCTGCTGCGATATGTTGTAGATCTGGGCTGCGGCAATATATAAATATGTGTGAAACTGTTATGGAAAGCGTTTAACGCTGGTTTAAATGGTGTAAATGGTTATATCAGAATCATAAGAAGAATTGAAATTCATCTATTTGGGTATTGTTCCGATCCATCAGATCATTCAGATCTAAAATTTCTGTGGTCCAACTTTGTGTTGGCGATTTGAAATTCCTCCAAAAATTTGAACATATATATTCAGATATGGAAATTGCAAGCTGTGAATGAAGAAATTTTAGGGAAGTTGTTGAGATGCATTTGCATAGGAACAGTAGTAAAAATATTATGGGTTTGCAGGGGTAACCCTGCATCATTTTTGCTATCAGAGCTAGGTTAATGCTCTGAAAAGATTGTTTTGGGAAACTGAATTTTAATTTTAGAAGATGTATAATTTCCCTGAAGTGCGTTTGATGAAGATGAGGATCATGCTACAAATGACGTTGAGATCATAATGGAGAAGCAGAGAATGCCCGGGAAGGTATGGTAAGAATGTTTAAGTTGATAATTTTGCAGAGATGTATTTGAATGTCTAAAGAATAACAAGAGATTGAAATTTCAAAGGAAGAAGTGTTTTCCTTTTAGGAAAAGTTGATTGCATGACTGATTTGATTGAAGATTGTTTAAATATTGTTGAAGGCAATGACATTGATGATTGAAAGAATAGAGATTGGGTTAATAGGACTGAAAAAAGAACCACTACAGGATATGAATTTTGGAAATTGTATAGGCAAAACAACATTTTTTTACAAACAGGTTATCAGAAGGAAATATTGCAGGTTTGAAAGATACTTTGATGTGTCTTGAGATAAGATTGTGTAGGTCAATGGAAGCGGTGGATTTGTTGAAAGGTGGAATGAGTTGTACCAGCATCATAGCATATGAGCTATGTAAAGAAGATAGAGCAAGAAGAATTCCCAGATGCATAAAGGTGACAATACCTGACAGTAAACAAATTTACTGAATGAAGAAGGTAGTGAGCAATTGAAGATGCATAGTCTAAAGCAAGGAGTATTCAAGAGGAGATGAGAACAACTTCCAACTGAGGTTGGGTAGAAGTTGATGAGACAGCTCCACAATTGTGATTGTGGATAGGAGATAATAATTCCAGCAAGAAGAGTGCTGGGTAGAATTGTTAGTCACTGAAAGGTTCAAGGAAAGAACCAATAGGTGCCAAAAGGCTAAACTCATGAATGTTTGGTGACACATGAAGGAGACTTGTTATAGGCGAAATGGAAAAAGTTAGTTGCAGCTCACTAGTGAACAAGGAAAGTTCACCAAAGGAAGGAAAGGAATTGACTATTGATGGTCATGAAAGGGGTACAAAAGAAAGTCACAGACATAGGGAAAAGAGTGCTGAAGCAGTTGGACTCAAAGGAATGAGTAAAGAAGAAAGGGACATAGAGTTGGTTGGGATGAAGGCAGAACTCAGTCATTTGGAGAAGCCGGTATTGAAAGGAATTAGAGAAAAATGGAAACAAGGATTTTATGTGGGAAGAAGAGTTAAATGGCTTGTCAGAGAATTGTTTGCTGAGAAATTATTACTTCGAACAACTGAGAATGAAGAAATAGAGTACATCTGTGAACCAGAGAAAGTATCTCTCCTTGGGGACAAAGACAGTGATGACAATAGAGAAGAACTGATCTATGCAGATCAGAATGAGAGGAATGTGTTGACATCATCCGCACAGACAAGAGGATCTCATATTTTTGGGATTAATTATTTCTATGAATGTAAAATTGCAGGTATGCAGCCTAAAGAATTTGAGCCTGTGTATGAAAAAGTGAAAGGAGCAAAGGAAAGACAAGAAATAAAGGAGATGCATAAGGACTTTCAAGACTTCAATTGGTGGAGGAAATTAAAAGGTATGGCTGAATGGTTATGTCTTCTTTTAGTGGAAACTTATTGGATCATATTTGAAGGAATTTTAGCATGGAAATAAGACCAATGGGAAATGAAAACATGAAAGGAAACAAATGCATTGCAGATTTATGAAGTGAAGAGAAGGAAAGATGACACTGAGAACTTAGCTGAAGAAGGTAAGCCAAGGAAATCTTTGAAAGATCAAAGTCTTATCAGAGAAGAGGAAGAGGCATTATTGTCTTATTTGGACAAACTGAGTATTGGAAGAAATTGTGTAGAACAGGAAGGTATTCTACAAACTTATGATGAATTTGCCAAGCATAGTCAAGAAGTTGCAGTCCCAGAAGTTTTCTTTGATGAGCAAGAAATCAGAGATGTTGAGGAAGAATTTCTCAATAATTTAGTAAACTATAAGAATAGTTTAGAGGAGCATGAGGAGCTGATCATTGAGGCCTCGAATGAAGAGCCTTGCATTTTTGAAACTGACATGTTGTGTATTTTTTCAGGTTTGACAGGTGAGGAACATCGATTGGACAATGTGCTTATGCATGTTGATGAAGAAGTGAGATTACTGGAAGAAATGGTTGAAACAGAAAGATATTTTGAGCATGTATTTAAAATTTTTGAAGATGATGGTATTAACAGGGAAATTGTCATGATTAAAGGAGCTGAAGATAAAGAAATGAATGTTTGTAATAATAACTATAATGAAGTATTTTCAATAGAAAACCAAAATGAAAAGATACTTCACAATGATATGCTCCAAGAAATCCTAGCTATTGAATTGTTGAATGATAATCTTGTGTTAGAACAAGGAACATCATATAATGTAGAGGAAAGTATGGAAATGGAAATTGATGACAATCTCATAACTTTTGCAGAAGGACGGTATAAAGAGTTGATGGCAGAATCACGTATGAAGATCGAAAACCATAGCTATTTTGAATCTGACAATTGTGGTGGAAATTCTGTTTTATACATGAAGGAGGAGTCATATGCAAATGACATGTTTATTGAATATGAAGAATTGACATTTTGCTGAAAAAGTTATTAGACAAATCTGAGAACATAGAAGGAAGAATTATGTTTGATGATAATGAAAGAGAGGCTGTAGAGTACAAACAACAGATTGTAAATGGCAGAGGCAAGGAAGATTTGGACAAATTTTTTATAATTTATGTGGAAAAGTGAATGTACAGCAGACAGATGTCAGTGGAGTTCAGTTAAAGACAAATGGTAAGAAGGAAATTGAGAAATTGCGGAAGATGGAATTAAATAAGAAGAGGGACAGCAAGAAGGAGAAATTGACCACAGGAATTTGTATCAGCAAGAACAGAGGACAACAACAAATTAAGATTTGGAAATCTGGAGGAACAGAAGTGACAGTGGCAGAAGAATTAAATCAGTAGCATAATGAAAGTGATGACCAGTTACAAAGTAAAGTTTGGGATACTGGATAGATAGCAGAAGAAACACATGACCAGGAGTTCATGGAAACTTTCAACTTTGGCAGTCTGATGCAGGAGCATTCAGGCCTAGTCAGCAATGTGATAGCATGATCACATGTTGTGACTAACAAGGGGTTGGAAGATAATAGTTTAATTAATTTTATTTGTTTAAATATATGAGAGTGTTTATTTATTGTTAAATATGAGGAAAGGGTATATGTGGCTGAGTGATCCTCCCTGTGTGGAGATTAGGCCAAACAGTTAGATTTATTTGGCTAGAATAGAATATGAGGAATTTTAAAATCTTGATTTAGCGTTAGTTTAGAAAAGACTGGGTTTGAAGAGACTTTTGAGGAGAGGTTGAGATATTTTTGGTTCTGAACCAGAATTGGTTCATGAAACCATTTATTTGTATAAATTGTGTCTTCTTGTATAATTCAGAGAGAGAGAGAGTGAGAGTGGAGGTTGATTAGATTAGCAATTTCTACTTGGAAGCCTTTGGGCAGTTTGTAAAAAGGGCCAACGAATTAGAAATCAGGTCAAGGCAGGAGATTGTTACGTAAATACTATTTTAATACAGTGGTTTTTTTCATGAATGGTAGAATTTGCAGACGAATTGATTTTGTTACTAAATTTTGTGTGATTTGCATGTTTCGGGTATTAAGTGATTGATGAATTACCATTGATCCAAATTGAATCGATACTATTTAAATTGTTTTATGAAATTGTCTTATCGATCATTGAAAAATCGATTATACAGAAGGTGAATTGGACGCTGTTAATTGGGTAATTGGACGTTGTTCGATTTCCTTAAAAGCATGAAACAAATGGTTGATTTCTACATTAGATGATTGGTATGAATGCGGCTTGAATTAAGGGGTTCGATTCGCAGGAATTGATACCAGTTTTGATAATCAATATTGATATCAGCGACTACCCTTGAATAAGTGTTAATTCAAATTGATGATTTTCTATTGGTTTAAGACACATTTGAAGGAAGGTAACTTAATCTGGTTTTCTGGAATTAACTCTCTTAATGCTGACTGAATCGATGCAGAGAAGGCGTTCAATTAGAAGGCGGGGTTGGAGACTGAATTAAGTCAAGGACACGAAATGCTATAGACAGGTTTTGATTTGAAAGCAGGTCCAGAGATGTCTCGGCGTTATAGGAAAGAGGCAATGTTTAATCATTACAACATAGCAATTCCGTTTTCTGATTGAATCAGATCGGAACTGTGGGTGCTGTCGACAATTTTGGATGCTATTGCAACTTGCGACTCCGATTGCAATCGGATTGGAATGTGGAGATTTGTAATCGCGTCGGAATTGTGATGAATTTCAAAGTTTGAATGGATCTTCCAATTTCCGATTTGCATATGTATTTGTGAGTCGGATCAACCAAATTTGAGGTTGCGGAAATATGTATGAAACTAGGCTGCTGCGATATGTTGTAGATCTGGGATGCGGCAGTAGATAAATATGTGTGAAACTGTTATGGAAAGCATTTAACGCTGGTTTAAATGGTGTAAATGGTTATATCGGAATCATAAGAAGAATTGAAATTCATCTATTTGGGGATTGTTTCGATCCATCAGATCATTCAGATCTGAAATTGCTGTGGTCCAACTTTGTGTTGGCGATTTGAAATTCCTCCAAAAATTCGAACATATATATTCAGATATGGAAATTGCAAGCTGTGAATGAAGAAATGTTAGGGCAGTTGTTGAGATTCATTTGCATAGGCACAATAGTAAAAATATTCTGGGTTTGCAGGGGTAACCCTGCATCATTTTTGGTATCAGAGCTAGCTTAACGCTCTGAAAAGATTGTTTTGGGAAACTGAAATTTAATTTTAGAAGATGTATAATTGCTTTGAAGTGCATTTGATGAAGATGAGGATCATGCTACAAATGACGTTGAGATCAGAATGGAGAAGCAGAGAATGCCCGGGAAGGTATGGTAAGAATTTTTAAGCTAATAATTTTGCAGAGATCTATTTGAATGTCTAAAGAATAACAAGAGAATGAAATTTCAAAGGAGGAAGTGTTTTCCTTTTAGGAAAATTTGATTGCATGACTGATTTGATTGAAGATTGTTTAAATATTGTTGAAGGCAATGATATTGATGATTGAAAGAATAGAGATTGGGTTAATAGGACTAAAAAAATAACCACTATAGGAAATGAATTTTGGAAATTGTATAGGAAAAACAACATTTGCTTACAAACAGGTTATCAGAAGGAAATATTGTAGGTTTGAAAGATAATTTGATGTGTCTTGAGATAAGATTGTGCAGGTCAGTGAAAGCAGTGGATTTCCCGAAAGGTGGAATGAGTTGTACCAACATCATAGCATATGAGCTATGTAAAGAAGATAGAGCAAGAAGAATTCCCAGATGTGTAAAGGTGACAATACCTGACAGTAAACAAATTTACTGAATGAAGAAGGTAGTGAGCAATTGAAGATGCAGAGTCTAAAGCAAGGAGTATTCAAGAGGACATGAGAACAACTTCCAACTGAGGTTGGGTAGAAGTTGATGAGACAGCTCCACAATTGTGATTGTGGATAGGAGATAATAATTCCAGCAAGAAGAGTGCTGGGTAGAATTGTTAGTTAGTGAAAGGTTTGAGGAAAGAACCAATAGGTGCCAAAAGGCTAAACTCAGGAAAGTCTAGGGAGGCGTGAAGGAGATTTGTTATAGGCGAAGTGGAAAAAGTTAGTTGCAACTCACTAGTGAACAAGGAAAGTTCACCAAAGGAAGGAAAGGAATTGACTGTTGATGGTCATGACAGGGGTACAAAAGAAAGTCACAGACATAGGGAAAAGAGTGCTGAAGCAGTTGGAATCAAAGGAATGAGTAAAGAAGAAAGGGACATAGAGTTGGCTGGGATGAAGGAAGAACTCAGTCATTTGGAGAAGCTGGTATTGAAAGGAATTAGAGAAAAATGGAAACAAGGATTTTATGTGGGAAGAAGAGTTAAATGGCCTGTCAGAGAATTGTTTGCTAAGAAATTATTACTTCGAACAACTGAGAATGAAGAAATAGAGTACATCTATGAACCAGAGAAAGGATCTCTCCTTGGGGACGAAGATAGTGATGACAGTAGAGAAGAACTGATCTATGCAGATCAGAATGAGAGGAATGTGTTGACATCATTCGCACAGACAAGAGGATCTCATATTTTTGGGATTAATTATTTCTGTGAATGTAAAATTGCAGGTATACAACCTAAATAATTTGAACCTGTGTATGAAAACGTGAAAGGAGCAAAGGCAAGACAAGCAAGAAAGGAGATGCATAAGGACTTTCAAGACTTCAATTGGTGGAGGAAATTAAAAGGTATGGCTGAATGGTTATGTCTTCTTTTAGTGGAAACTTATTGGATCATATTTGAAGGAATTTTAGCATGGAAAGAAGACCAATGGGAAATGGAAACAGGAAAGGAAACAAATGCATTACGGATTTATGAAGTGAAGAGAAGGAAATCTGACACCGAGAACTTAGCTGAAGAAGGTAAGCCAAGGAAATCTTTGAAAGATCAAAGTCTTATCAGAGAAGAGGAAGAGGCATTATTGTCTTATTTGGACAAACTGAGTATTGGAAGAAATTGTGTAGAACAGGAAGGTATTCTAAAAACTTATGATGAAGTTGCCAAGCATAGTCAAGAAGTTTTCTTTGATGAGGAAGAAATCAGAGATGTTGAGGAAGAATTTCTCAATAATTTAGTAAACTATCAGAATAGTTCAGAGGAGCATGAGGAGGTGATCATTGAGGCCTCAAATGAAGAGCCTTGCATTTTTGAAACTGACATGTTGTGTATGTTTTCAGGTTTGACAGGTGAGGAACAACGATTGGGCAATGTGCTTATGCATGTTGATGAAGAAGTGAGATTACTGGAAGAAATGGTCGAAACAGAAAGATATTTTGAGCATGTATTTAACAATTTTGAAGATGATGGTATTAATAGGGAAATTTTCATGATTAAAGGAGCTGAAGATAAACAAATGAATGTTTGTAATAATAACTATAATGAAGTATTTTCAATGGAAAACCAAAATGAAAAGATACTTCACAATGATATGCTCCAAGAAATCCTAGCTATTGAATTGTTGAATGATAATCTTGTGTTAGAACAAGGAACACCGTATAATGCAGAGGAAAGTATGGAAATGGAAATTGATGACAATCTCATAACTTGTGCAGAAGGACAGTATAAAGAGTTGATGGCAAAATCATGTATGAAGATCGAAAACCATAGCTATTTTGAATCTGACAATTGTGGTGGAAATTCTGTTTTATACAGGAAGGAGGAGTCATATGCAAATGACATGTTTATTGAATATGAAGAAATTGACATTTTTCTGAAAAAGTTATTAGACAAATCTAAGAACATAGAAGGAAGAATTATCTTTGATGATAATGAAAGAGAGGCTGTAGAGTACAAACAACAGATTGTAAATGGCAGAGGCAAGGAAGATTTGGACAAATTTTTTATAATTTATATGGAAAGGAGAATGTACAGCAGACAGATGTCAGTGGAGTTTAGTTAAAGACAAATGGTAAGAAGGAAATTGAGAAATTGTGGAAGATGGAATTAAATAAGAAGAGGGACAACAAGAAGGAGAAATTGACCACATAAATTTGTATCAACAAGAACAGAGGACAACATCAAATTAAGATTTGGAAATCTGGAGGAACAGAAGTGACAGTGGCAGAAGAATTAAATCAGCAGCATAATTAAAGTGATGACCAGTTACAAAGTAAAGTTTGGGATACTGGATGGATAGCAGAAGAAACACATGACTAGGAGGTCATGGAAACTTTCAACTTTGGAAGTCTGATGCAGGAGCATTCAAGCCTAGTCAGCAATGTGATAGCATGATCACATGTTGTGACTAACAAGGGTTTGGAAGATAATAGTTTAATTAATTTTATTTGCTTAAATATATGAGAGTGTTTATTTATTGTTAAATATGAGGAAAGGGTATATGTGGCCGAGTGATCCTTACTGTGTGGAGATCGAGCCAAATAGTTAGATTTATTTGGCTAGAATAGAATATGAGGAATTTTAAAAGCTTGATTTAGCGTTAGTTTAGAAAAGAGTGGGTTTGAAGAGACTTGTGAGGAGAGGTTGAGAGATTTCTAGTTCTGAACCAGAATTGGTTCATGAAACCATTTATTTGTATAAATTGTGTCTTCTTGTATAATTCAGAGAGCGAGAGAGTGAGAGTGGAGGTTGATTAGAGTAGAAATTTCTACTTGGAAGCCTTCAGGCAGTTTGTAAAAAGGGCCAACGAATTAGAAATCAGGTCAAGGCAGGAGATTGTTATGTAAATACTATTTTAATACAGAGGTTTTGTTCATGAATGGTAGACTTTGCAGATGAATTGATTTTGTTCCTAAATTCTGTGTGATTTGCATGTTTCGAGTATTAAGTGATTGATGAATTAGCATTGATCCAAATTGAATCGATACTATTTAAATTGTTTTATGAAATTGTTGTATCGATCATTGAAAAATCGATTATACAGAAGGTGAATTGGATGTTGTTAATTGGGTAATTGGATGCTGTTTGATTTCCTTAAAATAATGAAATAAATGGTCGATTTCTGCATCAGATGATTGGTATGAATGCGGCTTGAATTAAGGGAATCGATTCGCAGGAATCGATACCAGTTTTGATAATCAATACTGATATCAGCGACTACCCTTGAATAAGTGTCAATTCAAATTGATGATTTGCTATTGGTTTAAGACACGTTTGAAGGAAGGTAACTTAATCTGGTTTTTTGGAATTAACTCTCTTAATGCTGACTGAATCGATGCAGAGAAGGCGTTCAATTAGAAGGCAGGGTTGGAGACTGAATTAAGTCAATGACACGAAATGCTATAGACAGGTTTTGATTTGAAAGCGGTTCTGGAGATGTCTTGGCGTTATAGGAAAGAGGCGATGTTTAATCATTACAACATAGCGATTCCGTTTTCCGATTGAATCGGATCGGAACTGTGGGTGCTGTCGACAATTTTGGATGCTATTGCAACTTGCGACTCCGATTGCAATCGGATCGGAATATGGAGATTTGTAATCACGTAGGAATTGTGATGAATGTCAAATTTTGAATGGATCTTCCAATTGCCAATTTGCATATGTATTTGGGTGTCGGATCAACCAAATTTGAGGTTGCGGAAATATGTATGAAACTGGGCTGCTGCGATATGTTGTAGATCTGGGCTGCGGCAGTATATAAATATGTGTGAAACTGTTGTGGAAAGCGTTTAACGCTGGTTTAAATGGTGTAAATGGCTATATTGGAATCATAAGAAGAATTGAAATTCATCTATTTGGGGATTGTTCCGATGCATCGGATCATTCAGATCAAAAATTGCTGTGGTCCAACTTTGTGTTGGCAATTTGAAATTCCTCCAAAAAGTCAAACATATATATTCAAATATGGAAATTGCAAGCTGTGAATGAAGAAATGTTAGGGCAGTTGTTGAGATGCATTTGCATAGGCACAGTAGTAAAAATATTTTGGGTTTGTAGGGGTAACCATGCATCAAGTTTGATATTCATTGGAATTTTGGATATATATTAAAGTTGAGTGCACATATAGAAATGGGTTATGTGCAGATTATTTATGTGTTGCAAGTTAATACATTGTGATATATCGAGGGTTAAAGCCATGGTCTAAGATTGACTTAGGCTTATGTATATATATGATTCAAAGGGTGCTGTCAGTTGGAACGTACTAAAAATGCAGAGTGTATCAAACACATGCGAGCTGCATGGAATGGTTGTGTATTAAAATGTTGCGATGGGTTTATTTATAAGCTGATAGTGCGATGGTGGCATATATACAAATGCACAAGTAATGCACCAACCAAAATTTTTGCTTTGGACTCATAATATATCATACGAAGGGTAAGCCTGGAACATATATATATATATATATATATATATATATATATATATATATATATAGTGGGTTGAACTTCGCCAAGGTGAGAAGCTTTGGGTTATTGAACTATTAAAGGTTGACTTCATACATGTATGTTGAAAATGAGTTGGTATGCGGATATATAAGGTGGATGACCGAAAACCTTATGTAAATGCTTGCATATAAACCAAATTTAATACGCAAGTGGGACCCCACATAAAATTCCAAGAATCATTACCCCAGCTGGAGGATACATTAAAGACCAAAGCAGCAAAGTATACATATATACCTATATGCAGCGCTTTATATATGGGTAACGTCTTTTAAACAAAGGGCCAAAGTATATATGTATATATATACATATATGTGAAGTACCCTATAGCTCGGGCCTAATACAACCAAAGACTTAAACTGTGGGACCCTCACCAATCGCATCAAATAAAAGTTGACAGCGAAACAGGTTAACAAAAGATTGCAATTGCGATGGAAGTCCGAACCCGATGGGTTTATAAACCATGATTTATATGTGTTTGAGTTCCTTCATAACAGTGAATCATTGGAATCAAAGCATCAGAGCATTGGAACATCGGAACATCGGAGAATCTTAAATTAGTGAACAGTGAATCATCACATCGGAGCATCGGAGCATCGGAACTCACAACTAAAAGTCGTGATTGCGATTAATTGCAATCAGAAATATTTGAAAGGTGATAATCACATCAGCATTTCAAAATGAACAGTAATTGATCACATCGGATAAAGAGAAGAGCATTGGTACATTTAAATGGAAATTGAGATTGCGATCAATCACAATCAGAAGTAGTCGAGGAGTGATACATCGCATCAGAAATTTCAGCGTGTGTGCCCGTAAGGGAATTTTATGTATTAACATGATCTCTTAGCATTATATCGCTGGAAGTTACATAAGTTATATAACATGGCAGTGCATATATTTAAAAATGCCTTATTATTATTATGCCGAGAATTGATTTGAATGATATAAAAAGTGTAGTTTCATACATACAGGAGTTACGCAACAATTATAAACAAAAAGGCATACAGAGGAGAAAAAGGGACAAACACATTCACAGAAAATACAAAGTGCAGTGAATCAAGAGGATGAATGAGTGAGCTGGAGCTCTCATTGTAATTAAATGTAAATGGTTTAATTGATTTATATTGTTTGTGATGCATATGGAAAGTCTCCGGAGGAGAAAAAATATCCCACTATAATGTTAAAATTAGTACATACAGTTATATTTTTCTTAGTGAGTTGGAAAAGAAATGAGAAGGCAGAAGACTGAGAGGTATGGCTATTCATTTTGAATTCCCTGAGGAATACAAATAGCCATAAGAAAATCTCTATAAATAATATCATCTTGATATGCATAGAGTGGTTAGAGAGAGTCAAAATAGAGAATGCAGAGTATGGAAAACTGAGACAGAGAAGATAAGGAAGAGAGGAGCAGAAAGAGAGGCTACAGAACAGAGCTAATATTTGAGGTAAATCAACAAACTATTCTTTTGATAAATTGAGGAAGTTAGAGCTTCCCTATCAAGTTGAAGCTTGATAGCTGTCAATTGTAGCTGACTGAGGTTGGAGCCTCCTATAGGTTGGTGCCTGCAGAAAAACAGTGGTGAGAGGGAGTTGGAGCTTACCTTTGCATCACAACAATAATAAGATGTGGCTTTCTCCCATTATGGGTTTCCACTTATATCTGTTGTCTCTATGTGTGTTGTCTATATGTTGATATGATCCATTCAATCTACTTAATGTTTGGTGCTCTCACAATTTTTTTAAAGATTGTTCACATATTAAGCTGTAAATAAGTTTGATGAAAAATTTAAAAAGCTTGTGCATGTGTTAAACTGAGTCACCCCCCCCTCTCAGTTTAATTAAATATTCAACAACATATTGGCTGTAAACTTTGCAAAAGAAAATTTTCCCATTGTTTTTCAAAATGCAAGCTGGAGATTGGTGGCCAAGGCAGAGCAGCAGTGCGTGCAATGGGTGTAATGAGAGCACCGATGTCAGGGTGGCTCAGACAAGGGGAAATTGCACCGGTGCTTGAGAGCTCTAGAGCATTGAGGAAAGTGAAAAATGAAGTTCTTTGGCTGTATTTTTTATTTTATTTAACCTTGTTCCAGTGTGCAAGGTTTTATAGGCACATCGGTACGCTTACCTGCAACCGCACCTAGCTGTGTCAAATTTGGCACGTTGTTTATAATGCACCGGGGTGGTTCCCTAACACCACACCGGGATGTTTTAGTTTCAGCACAAAATTTTGATGATGCATTGGGGAAGAATATCCGTAAAGCACCGGTGCGGAATAGTCATAAAGAACCGGTTTTTTGGCCTCAATTTTTTTTTTATGTAACGATATTCCGGTGTGTGTAGTTTATCGATGCATTGGTGCTCTTGGATAAGAATGCACCGGTGCATTTCTGTTTTGGCACGGTTTTTTATGATGCACCAGTGTGGAAGAGTGGTGAAGCACCAATGCGTTACAGTAATAGGAGTCCCCGGATGTGTGTGTACATCATGCAAGTTGTCCAGCGTGCCAATGTCTCGTGCGTACCGGTGCATTCTATGGTAGGGCGCACACTAGTATTTGAGAGCTCAGAAGCACTGGAAAAATTAAAAATCTGGGTTATTTTGCCATAATTTTTTTTTAATTTAACCCTTTTACCGGTGTGCGTTGTTTATAGGTGCATCGGTTTTGTTTCTTACAAACGCACCGGTTGGTTTGTGTTTTGCTACAATGTATTATGATGCACTAGTGCGGTTTGTTTCTACCACATTGGGTGGTTTCGGTTTTGGCGTGGTGTTTTATAATGCACCGATGTGGAATATCTATGAGGCACCGGTGCTATAGAATAATAAGGTGCACTAGGCGGGTGTGGACGGAGTGCACGGCGTCCGGTGTGCCAATGTTTTGGTCCGCATTGGTGCTTTATCGGTTCAAGAGCACCAGGGAGACGTGTAATGATAAGCACACCGAGAGGAAACCATCCAAAAAACCCTTCACCTGCCAATCTCCTCTAGTAACCTCTGCTAGAAACATATGTATGGGGTTCCTCAAAAAGATCCACTAGAGGGTCTTTTCCTTGTAGTGTATGGAAAATCAAAGCCAATACAGATGAATATAGGGAAAAATAAGCAGTATTATTTATTGATGATAAAAGGAGAGGTTACAACCAAATGATTGATTTGAAGTGAGCCTTCCAGCAAAATTCCTAAGCCTCATCATAGTATAAATCTCTCTAGCAACAGCTATACAAATCTAGCTCTCAATTGAAAATCCTCCAGCATTTTTCTACTCAAATTCTTCCTTCTCAAGCACTTAATTCTGTGCTCAATTTATAGATGAACTGTAGGTTGTTTTGCAATCAAATACTTTCTAATAATAGTCAAGACATGTTTCCATTCATGTAGATGTCAAATGGACACTTGGATCCGAAGCTTGACAAATGTGAACTCTTCTAGAAGGCATTGACTAAGTGGAGATTCCAGAACAATGAGAATTTCGCTCCCGATGTGACCAACGCACCTGTGAATGTCGGGAAGTGCTTTGTAGAGAAGCCTTGCATGGGGCTACCTACATATGCAATGCACTTAGGCCCCTTAGAGCCTGCATTGGTGAGCTCTCATATGCTATATAATAAGCTTCAAACCTTGGAAACCTTTTCTTGATGAAAGTCTTGCTTGATTTGTCTTGTACTTGTCTTAGGGAATGTAGCAACTGAAATGATAGGGAGTGATATACCCTTAGTCATTGGTCCTGGATATGATGTCCAGTTAACCAGGTCATTGGGAATGGTGCCCAAATTGACCGATAAAAATTTCTCCCTAAAGCATGAGATCCAAATAATAAAAACATTTGATTGAGATGCTTTACACTATGATGGGATCGAAACGAAGAGGAGTGGTCACCTGCATCAATCTTACAATACATTACATCATGATATATCCTCTTTGATCATAATTTCCGAGGGTAGGCATTCACATATTCAGCACATAAACAATCTAATAACATGTACATAATTCATAAAGTCTTCTTCATTCGAATGTTGCCCAGATGCAGACATGCCTACAGATATATGCCCATGTTTGGATGACAATCTGTATGTAAGGTTACCATACAGATGATGTGTACAACAATCCTAAAATTGCATCCTGGATGGATAAAACTAGATCTGGGGTTTTCTTATCTCATTCACTCGATCATTCAGGTACAAGTCTAGCCATGTGAATATATGATTTGTCATCGAAAATGGAAAGACACCGTTTGATTACCAGCCAATGATGTGATTTGTTAACAAACATGAGAGAACCACCATTAACGAAAATGGCCCTCAAAGTACTGCAGTACAGTTCGTAAGGCGTGAATAGATGATTTGATGCCGAACGCCAAACAAAACCTTTCGGTCAAAGGTCCGGAAGCGAGGATCTTGTCAATGCTGTAACAAGCATCATGGTACTGGAATCTAATGTTTCTAAGTGAACTTCCTGGATATTGATTTGTTGTCGACAGGAAGTTTCCTTATTGCAAAATAAGAGTTACTGGTTTCGGAGACAAGGGTATGACTTGATATAGAAATTTTCAGGGATGACGGTCATGAAAATTAAGGTTTACGATTATTACAAAATAATGAGTTTTAAATCACTGGATGACTTCTCTTGAACATATCGATGACACTGTGATGAGTTGGCAGCATAGACCCAAAACTGAAGTGAAGGTATGATGAACCATAGGTGCGAATGAACCATCAAGATGATTGCCCAACCCAAATATTCACAGACATGGAGTGAAAAATGTGTCATGTTCAAGTGCAACTTTCTACCAAAAAGAAACTTTTTCTCACTTTTCCCAAATTTTCCCTGGTCATTTTTCGACCAGTACCTCTTTATTTTTTAAGAAGCTTGAGGAGGATAAAATTTTCTTGATCTATAATTCAACCCTTCGGGTGAATAAAGTATCACTATTTAATAATTTAATGAGTCTAGCGATGAATGAAACTTGATTCTTGCCATGATCGAAAATCGCGTCGCTATTTTATGTTTTAACGAGCTTAACAACAGTGATAGCCTGGTCCCTTTTCTTATTTAGAGAGTCTGAAAAAGAGGACGAAAGAAAACTCCATAAGTAATTTTTCATAAATTTGTCTCTCAGACCTGAAAAAGTGTAAAATAATATCTGAAAGAACCTCTTTGGTCATGTTTAACCAAGGTATTCATTTTTCATAAATAATCTATCTCAGTCCAGAAAAGGGTTAAACTTATACTGAGTATTCCTTTTTTGTAAATAATCTATCTCAGTCCAGAAAAGGGTTAAACTTATACTCACTAGATATAAATTCATTTACTTTAACGAGCTTGAAAAGACAAGTGCTCGGCAATATTTTCACATTATCAGTCTGAAAAGAGGTGAAAGAAGACTCCAGGGGTTCCTTTTTCGCTATTATCGAAGCTTGAAAAGAGATAAAAGTGCGCTTCAAATCCTTTTTCATTTTTATCAAAGCTCAAAAAATAAGGAGGAAAATTATGCTTTGTGGTCAAGTCATTATTTGAATAAATATGCATGACTAATCTGTTCATCAGTTGTATGTCATGTTTCAGAGCAACATCAAATGGATTAAAAGTACCTATTTCATGATAAAAAAATAATAAAACCATAGTCATAGCAATAAATTTAACTTGCAAAAAATTAAATGACTATAAATAGTAATTTCACTATTCATTTTTACCATTCCATAGTTACCATCTTCATTTTGGAGCTCTGAACCTGATTTTTTCCCTGAAATTTAGTCGTTGATTTTGGTCATTTCTATGGACGGATTTCATTGTCATTTGATCCAGGATAGTACCATGAACCTTCTCTTCCCTTTGGTATTCATTTCATCTCCATTTTCTGCAGATTTTTAGGGTTTTAAGGCCCCTAGGGTAAATTCTACCCAAAATGAGGGCAATGCACCCCTGAATGTCGAAAAATGTGTTGCATAGCAGGTACAGGGTACCTGCATATGTAACACATTGTCTCAGCCCAGGGAGTGCATTGGGCGCAGTTCAAGTTTCTGGTTTCCATGTTGTGCCCAAAATTTTCCTAGTTTTTTGCAATGAATGGAATCTAATGGATCTCATGGTTGTATTTTAGGTTTCCATCAGATTATAATGATGATTTCATGGGGGGAAAGAGAACATGAAGAACAATATATGATTGCCTTGAATGATCTGGGTACTGTAAGAGCCCTAAGAGATTGTGAACTACTTAAGTACTTCAAATTGTCGAGAATGAGGCAAAAAATAGAACTCTTGGAGTTCTTAAATCAAGCATGGGATCCGACGATAGAGGCATTTCACATTAAAAATCAAGTGGTTCCCATAACATTTGAGGACATTTATTTTCTCATAGGTTTTTCGAGAAGAGGTTTGCCCATTTCTCTCACAAGGTCTACCGTTGGAGGAGAGACAGTGAGGGATTATGTTATGTAATATTTCTATCCAAGGGTAGAACCTAGAAAATATGGAAAAATAAACATTTGGGATGTCAATGATTTTCCTTTAAGAACCATCCTTTTCACGATTGCTAAACTTGCTGGCACCGTTACACTACATGTAATGAACAAATCATATATGCAGTATGCGCTAGAGTGTTTAGAGCCAAAATTCATCAACTGGTCTGAAGCTATTCTATCTCAGATAAAGGAACAACTGAACAAAGCAAAGGGAGGAAGGAAGAAGAATTTCATTTAGTTCAATCCTTATCTCCTTCGCTTTGGAACAGATTCCACTGATGTAGCCACAACATGTAATACTGGATATATCTAGTCCTAGAGATCCTCAAATGCAGAGATGTGTAGAACTCATGGGTCGGCATGCAGGCTAATCGACTGTTGTGTTCTCTACTACATTCTTCACCTAGTTCTGATGATAAATCATCGCCATTGATGAGTATGCATAGTAGGCACTGACTTCCGAGGAGATCTAGATTTAGTATTACCAAAAGGCGCTCAGTGGGGTGAAATGGGTAAGAATTTTTTTACCATGTTTTCTGATTTTCCTAAGGTTTATACATTTTTTTGTGTTTTTATTTATTTCCAAGACTAAACTAAATGTTTGATGTAATGCAGATATCAGACGTGTTAAACTAGTAGAGGAACCAGAGCGCGAAGCAAATGTGCCAGCAGAGAGTGTTGCCGGGAGAGCAGTCCTTTAGGAACTTGATATGGCTGAGACTTCAGCTGAGCTTCAACAGCACATAGAGGGTTTGACCTTCGGAATTCTAGATTTTCGAGTCGAAGAGTTACCCATGCGATTGCAACAACACACTACTGGGGTTCCTAACCGTTGGATGCGGTTGCTCCGTAGGATTGCTAGATCTATAGCATGTTGCCATGAGTACCACTAGTTTACATATGAAATTTTGCATACATTTTGAGGTTAGATGACCAATGTGTCTTGGCACAAATTTTGTAAAAACCTATAACTATTTATCTATATGATTTTAGAGTTTTTACTATGTTTAATGCGCAATCCTATTTAATGATGTGAATTTTTTCTTTACATATGTTGCAAATGTATGTCTAAAACTTGATTAGCTAATGAATCAGTCAATGTGTTCAAATTTCTAGAAATTTCTTGATATTGTATGAAATCAAAATGTCTTTCCAAAATTCGAAATCTTAGGAACAATCTAAGAAGTGTTGGATTTCTAAACACAAGTTATCAGTCTAACCTTATGATTATGTAGTTAATACCAAATGAAATGGCATTAGAGAGAAGTTCAATCAACATGTTATACTCAGCGATATTGTTCATCGATCTACCAATACAAATCCCTTGAAAACTCACTAACTCGTCGTTCAGAGAAAAAATGGCCCATGTTGCAGAGGATAGATTCTGCGTACTGCGACTAGCACCATCAGCATATCCAACAAATGGTTTTGAATATTTAGACGTCTAAGATGAAATTGTAAAGTGGATTACTAACGTCAAGAAAACTCTAAAAATAAATTATGATAGTGAATGCAAATAAACAACATATATACAATATAATAATAAAAAAGTACTACGCTCATGATTGAGCATAGTAACGTTTCAAATACAACCCATTTCTAGGTTGTGCCAATGGAATTCCATCGTAATCAACTAACTCATAGACAACCTTAGCAAGAACTCTTTTGAAAATATAGGGGCCATGCCACAATGGCTCGAATTTCCCTGTACCTATTACATCAACTTCTTGATCATAAAGAAGGACCAAGTTGCCCTCTGAGTAGATGCAAGGCTGGACATTTTGTCGTATTGTGCCTTTATACATCTCTTATGTTCTTTGTTGGTCAATTGGGCTTCACGACACATTTCATCAATATGGATGAGGTGAAGGAGACGCGCTTCTTCTTCTGAGCTATCAGGTAACAAGTCTATCGTGAGTTTTAACGATGATATTTCACATTGGATTGGTAAGATAGCTTCCAGACCATACACCAATTGAAAAGGAGTAAATCTAGTTGTGTTTCTCACCGAGGTTTGATACATCCACAAGGCGAAGTACAGGATCAAATGCCAGTTCCTTTTACGGACTCCTATCATTCGTTGAAGCATTCATTTAAGAATTTTGTTAATAGCCTCAACTTATCCATTTGATTGTGCATAATAAGGAGTAGAATTATCATGTGACAATCCTAAATTAGCAGTTAATTTAGACATCATGTGGTTGTGAAAATTCTTCCCATGATCTGCAACTATGGCCTGTGGGACCCCAAACCATGCAATAACTTGATTAAAGAAAAACAATGCAGCTGTATGTCCTATGTTGTTGAATGTAGACATCTCTTTGGCCCATTTGGTAAAATATTTGATTGTGAAAATAATATAACCATGCCCCCCGGACGAAGGAGGGTAACAGGTCATGAAGTCAATACCCCATTTCATAAATGGTCCAGTAGAGACGACACGATGCATTGGCGCTAGAGATTTCGGATTTTGCGATAAAAAATCTAGCACGCATAACAACTTCTAACTGCAAGGATGCAATCTCAAAAAATAGTAGGCCAATAGTAACCAACGCATAGTATCTTCTATGCAGTAGCATATCCAGATAAATTTCCACCACAAGCCCCAACATGACAATCATTTAACACTTTTTCGCCCTCCTCATGAGTGAGGCACCTCCTTAAAATTGTATCGACACCATGATGATAAAATGTATTGCTGACGATCAAATAATCTTTGGCTTGGTATCCAATACGTCATTGTTCAAAGTGAGAGGTATTAGGTAGAAAATTTTGGGTTTGGAGATAAATGATGAAATCCCCATACCAAGGATCAGATGATCCGATCAGAATTAGAGACTCATCAGGAATTGATGGTTCTGACGTAGTTGCAGTGCTATCATAGGGAAGGTCACAAAGAAGCTCAACAAAAACTAAAGACTTCTTTGACTTGGATTTGATGAATTCCAAATGAAATTCCTGCAAAATGACAATAAATTTTGAATATTTTCCCCCCAACAATTGACGTGATAAGATATACGTCATGGGGTTTCAATCTGAAACTATTTTTATTTTTCAGAGTAGGATATAATGACGAAATATTTGGATAGCTTGAACAGATTCCAAGGGAAGATTTTCCACATACGAGTACTTAAATTCCGTATCATTGAGATTACAACTCAAATAATAGATTGGGTGTTCAATTCCATCTTCTACTTGGACAAAAACCAATGCAATGGTCGTTTTAGCCACGATGATATATAGGAAATAATCATTTTGATAATTAGGAGGATACATTAATGACTCTCGGACAAGAGTGTCCTTGACAACATCAAAATAAGCTTGCGCAACTTGGTCCCAATGGAAGGGAACCCCCTTTTTCAATAATCTAGTAAATCCTTTAGCCATTTCGGCGTAGTTTGGAATGAACCTTCTCAGGAAGTTAGCCTTTCCTTGAAGTTTCTGTATCTGAAGTAAATTTGATGGTGCAGGAAAATAAGTAATGGCCTGTACCTGTAGTGGATCTATTCAAATTCCTTCTTTTGAGACTACGAATCCAAGCAATCGACCATAAACAACACAAAACACACATTTGTGTGGATTGAGGCACATTTTGTAGTGTCGGTAGTGTAAGAAAATGGCTATTAAATGCACGGGTGATCAGTCTTATTTCGTGAATGCGCTGGTAAATCGTCTAGATATGGTTGAACAATGTGCTTGATGTCATTGAAAGCATAATCCATTGCTCTCTGAAAAGTTTCCCCAACGTTCTTTAAACCAAATGAAAGTTTCCTATATGCGATTGTGCCCCAGGGGCAGATGAATTTTGTATTATGTTGGTCATATGGGTAGATATTGATTTGATTGTAGCCGGAAAATCCATCCATGAATGAGAATATTTCGCATCTAGCACAATCGTCAATAATCTGGTCGATAAAGGGAGTAGGATAGTTATATTTTGGACAAACCATATTGACATCCTGATAATCGATGCACACTCTAATGGTTCCTTGTTTTTTCATGACAGGAATGGTTTTGGAAACCCACTTAGTTATCAGAACGGGGTAAATGAAACCAACACGCAAAATTTTTTCAATTTCTGATTTGATGGAAGTGACTTTCTTTGGATGAACAAGATGAAGCCGTTGACACACCAGTTTAACATCATGGTACATATTAATAGTGTGTTCAACTATACTAGTATCTATGCCTGGTATTTCCTCATAAGACCAAGTGAATACGTCTCAAGATTCATGAAATAAAGAGTGATATGAATCAAGTTCTGATGGGGAACAACATGAATATTTTCTACAATGCCTGGTTTGGTTGAAATATCGATAGAAACTGTTTCTTCGATATTTGATAAATTTTGCTCGGAATCGATTGCATTAATCAGTAAAAAATTCAAAAAGAAAGTATTGATGGATCAGTTATATAGTTCACTAAGATTATTTTCTTCATAATTAGGAAGATGGTAATGATGATGAGAATATTCTCATGGTTCTCCTTCTGACATCATAGCTTCCAAAATATTTTCATCTGTCAAAAATTTGAGGAAAATGGATCAGATGGAGTACTAAAATATAAGGAATGATCAACCCAAACACTCAGCGACACTGATTTCTGATTTTCCACCCAAGCCAAATAGATTGATTGATATGCCAGCTCAATAGGGCTAGGAGGTAAAAATTCATCCAATGTAGAAATATCAGAATCACTCGTACTCTCCCTTAAGCTAGATAGAGTGGAAGAGATCATGTAGCAGGTCTCTATACTTGCAATTTCTGCTAACGTCGTAGGTGGTGGTATTGCAAAGGTTTCCATAAGAGTGGAATCCTTTAAAATTCCTACACCAATGTTCTGAATTTCTAGTTGGGGTAAGTGAACAAATGGAACGCCTTCCATTTACCTGCGAGGTGGAGGTAAAAAAGGATAATTGATTAATGACTGTGATTTTACCTTTATGTGGAAAGGAAATCATTCTAAAGTATTTAGAAACAAATGCAGTCATTACATATACCCATGGTCTTCCAAGTAAAATATTATATTCAAGGGGTCCGTCAACAACCTCGACATCAATATACACTATTCCCCCCCTAGTTAAACATGAAGGTTATTGATAATACTACAAGGTTTATATATTCTTCCATCAAAAGCCTTCAACGTCATTGATGATTGTGATAATCATGGTGAGCCAAGTGACTTCCAACAATTTAGAGACATAATGCACATATATGCTCCCTCATCAATAATAGTGTGATGAACAAGGTGATTGAGAACATTTACTTTTATGGAGAATGCCAATTCTACTGGTAGTTGTAGTACATAGCCTTTATGATTAAAGACGATAAGCTTAGAATCAGTAGGATCAATTCCACCAATCGTCGACAATAAAACTTGCTTCTGGGAGGGACAATTTTGTAATACCTCAAGAGTAGACATAGCTAAAGGGGATCGAGAAAAATCTTCAACTATATTATAATTTTGTGTAGCTCTTGCTCGAGAATTATATGTTGATTTATGAATTACTCCCTTCGGTATCTTAATTGTCAATTCAGGAATAACAGTAGGTGGTACTGATTCAATAGATGGATTTGTTGTCGAGGTAGTAGGTTGATCAGTGGCCGGACTACCATAGTATTTATTCCGCATCGACACCAAAATATCAGTTTAAGGTTTTGTGACAAATAAAATTAACATTTGGGAACTACGAGCTAGATCTGTAGCAACCAAATTAGTGTCTGGATTTGGAAATGTGTCTGTCAACACAACTGATGCATGGCAAGTGTTAATGATTTTTGAGACTTCAACACGGTGAGGAAAATCCATAAAAAAGTGTTCCTTGTTACAGATTATGTATGGATAATGAGGTTTCCATGGTCTAAATGATTGATCAAATGATATTTCCTACGGGTTAGAAGTTTGATTTTTCTTTGATTTCCCCTTTTTCTTACTTCCTGGTTGCTTGTCACTTTTGCCTTTGTAAAATGACACGGCATTAATTTTGGAAGGAGCAGGATCAGATGTAGTAGTGTGGTGTGTTTTTGCAGTGCCTATGAAGCCGTCTTCAGCATGAGAGTCCTTTATTTGAGGAGGAACATTGAAATTATATTGCGATGCATTAGGAATTTTTTCATAGAGTGTGCCGGACTGGGTGTAAGTCAAGTCCAAATATTGGGCATGAACAATAACTTTCTCTTCTATGACGACGCCACCCTTAGCCACATCCTCAGTTATAGATGGTAATAGGGACTTAATGAACCATTCAGTAAGGAGTTGATCCAGAAAAAAATGTCTTAACCATTCATCGACGCCGACGCCACTCATTAATATGATCAGAAATGTGAGTAGAATTAGTCTTTTTTAAGTTGTTCAAGAGTTCTGTTCTAGTGTCGTATCTAATTGGTAATTAGAAATTGGTCAAAAATATAATAGCTAGGGCAGTGAAATTGTCAAAATAAGCTCTAGGTAACTCAATGTACCATTTAGTAGCTGGACCTGTAAGCATATGCTGGAAAAGACGTAGTCAAATAGAATCATCATTCAAGGAATTTGAGGAACACCATAAATGATAAGTCATGACATGAGTCGATGGATCTTCTCCAGGGTTTCCATTGAATTTAGGAATATCAGAGGGTAATTTATGAGGTATCACTAGCAACCAAGGAGCATAATCTATAGGATCATTGGTTAACCAATTTAAATCTGGTAATTCCAAGGTTGCAACAAAAGGAAACTGTCGATTAAGGTAAACTTGAGAATAGCTAGGGTAAGATGGAATTGCTTGAGAAACAGGAATTTGAGCACTAGTATACAAAATCTGATGCTGGTAACCTAGATAGGGGTTGTTTTTCATAGAAAATGGTTGAGGATTCTGTTGACCAAAACCTGGATATGATACTTGTTGAAATGAAGTTTGAGGCATTTGCGCCTGTGGCTGACAAGGGGTCCGTCCACTAATGTTATAAGCCAAATTAGTATAACTTGGATTCGGTTGATATGTATAACCAGGTTGCGGTTGTGACATCCCATAAAATGGTACACCATCTTGTGAATAAATGATGCCTAATACAGGTGGTTGTAAATTAACCAAAGGATTTGGATTATGTGGACCCAAAATTTGAGCATATTGAGTCAAAGAACTTGTTTGATAAGGTTGATGTACAATATTTTTATTCTGTAATAGGGGTAGAGATGTATTAACAAGTGATAATGAAGTGGGTGTAACAAGTTGAACCGATTGATACGAGTGTACAACCGTTTGTGGTTGGATAGGCAGAGTGCGTTGCCATTGACAAACATTCATGTCAACATTAGTTTGACCAAAAAGTGATGGAGTACTATCATATTGGGTGACTAAATGTTTCCCCCCAGCATAAGGAGGATAATAAGATAGAAAATATTGTTCCCCGAATGTTTGGAGTCCAGTTGATATGGTATTTAAAGGAATTGACCCAAAAGGACCGACTTGAGATTGCCCTGATGATATATGTAATGAATCAAGTCGTTCAGTACTAATGATAGGGATACCAGTTGAAAAACCGGATGATGACATTGGTAAAGACCATGGTCTTGAAGATGCACCAGAGAAAGTGCCAGATAATGATTTGTAACCTGTTGCGACCGAAAGGCCACCATGAAAATATGACTCTGGTGAAGTTGTGAACATCGATGGAGTAGTGACGGTAGGAGTTGACGTAATTGGAATAGCAGACCCAACCAAAGATGTTGGTTCAGACATGGTTGTTTTACCAAATGTAAACCCTTGAAAATTGACGGGAGATTGAATGGGAACATGATCAACAAAAGCTGATGGAAATGATTGAGGAAAATACTAGTACAGGTAAAGGTCCTCCCCAAAATGGGTTGGAGTTAAAGGTGTATCGTGTTGTGGGATTTCTTCAATAAAAATTAAACCAGGAGGAAGAAATTCACCGTCAGGACCAAAATATATTTCAGACAGCTGACTGTGTGATATAGGAGTTTCAGTGGCTACAAAAATTTGTGGGATGACCAAGGTTGGAACAACTTCCGGTTGTACGACTTCTAGATTGAGATGTGCTGGCAAAGAAGAGATGGGATCTGGATCAATTTGTGATTGACAAATATCGGGTCCAGGAGGTATGGTCTCATTGATTGGATGGATTGTGATCATGGGTAGTTGTGAAGACTCCATTTCGAGAATAGTAAATGAACCAGGATGTGTGGAAACAAATTGAGCTAACTTTGGATTATTGGAAAATGATGTTTCACTAGAGGTACAGATTGTACTTGATTCAGCAGATCGTGATCGCCTTCGCCTACTAGAAGTAACTTTTGGTAGTAAATGTGGTTTTAAAGCTAATCTATGTGAACGATATGGGATATGATTTTTTTCTTCCATGATTACTGATTTATTTTAACCAAAAATAAAAAAATAAAAAAGAATATGGTAATTCTAGGCAAAAGGGTTTACCAAGAAACTGTGAACTATAGAATACCTACTAGAAAACCAAGAAGTACGGCCAGGAAATCTCCCCGAATGTTGTGTTTGTTTTATCACAATTTCAAGGCGGCCGACTCGGTTCACTATGGATGGATAGAACCTAAAATTTTTCCTCCCAAATATACCCGAATGTACGTGGAGGCCCAAGTCCGTATTAGTGTTGTCTGATGCAAAACTGAACAGTGAGAGCACCCCTTTATACTTATCATACTGTAACACCCGCCCGATATACCCGAAAGTACGTGGACGAGCTACGATATACTTACATACGTGGAGTGAGGTATCACCGTTGGAATGTATCGCAGACAAGTTAATGACAACTGCTATGTTTTACGATGTTGGAACATGTCTCTAGCCTAGACCTTCTAATTGTTATCGTTATGGTTCCAATTATTTGTTAGGTAAATTGAGATTAATTTTATGTTGATCTTGCTTACAATTTTCCTTTCAAAGGTTCACCGCGATGATGTGTATGAAATTCATAAAATGAAAGCTAAGAATGATAAACAATCTTTCACTTTCAACTTTTTCAATGAAAAACCTAGCTACTAAGGGAAGAGAGAAAATAATTTGTGAGCAAACAAATCAATTAACAGAACAAATCAATGAGCACAAACTAAATGCAGATTTCCCAATGTTCCTTTTTGCAAAACACACATTATTCTACATGAAAATGCAAGTTTTTCTTTTCAGTTTTCTATAATGTTATTAATGTAGAAAATAAACTAGGTGCACTAAATTAACAATTCAAATGCTTTTTACTTTCAAGAAACAAATAATATAAACAACAATTTCTTTTTTGAAGGAAAAATAAGGATTTCAACAAAAAATTCTCTTATCAAGGAAATTAATATTTTACGAAAATTTCCTATTTAAAAAGAAAATGATTCTTAATGTGACCATAAAAAGTACTTTGAAATCAACTTTTCAATGATAAAGAATTTTTTTTTAAACAAACATTGAACAAATTTTCAGTCAAAGGAGGAAGAATTATATAGAGTCATTGGTCAATATGAGAAGCAAAATTTTCAAAACATAGCTGATAACAAACTGAAGCAAGTTGCAAAGGAAAATTCAATGAAATTTGGGTGTTTTCAGGAGTCAACGCAGTCTCCAAAGGGAGACAGTGCTCTGCAATGCAGGCTAGGAAGGGAGACAGTGCTCTGCAAAGCATTGTGTCCTTTCTAAGGGTGTGTTGGGCGCAGTATACAAAGACAAATACTACTATTTAACTCAATGTATTTGCTAATTTGGCTTTGAAAAAGTTTAATCTTGATGAGTAACAAATACTGGGTGGATAAAAAAAGCAAATCAGAGGCTTAAACACCTGGAACTAAGAGAAATTCTCCCTAGTATGGTTGCCAGTTTGTTGGGCCAGAATTGTGAATTATGGATAATTCATGCTTCCGTGGACAGGTGATGGTCTAGAATAATAGTTGAAAGACTATACGATAATTTTCCTAACTCATAATAGATACACAGAGAGGATTGGAGGCTTACTTGATCAGTCGCTTCTAAATGGCTCCTTCTGTCGCTTCTGTTGCAGCTTCAAATTCGAGCGGTCTTGTGCTGAATACTTCCTGCAAGAAAGAACACTGAAACAATAGAAGATGCAATAATATAGATAGATATTCAATCTAGTTAGCTAAATCAGTAAAGTATAAACCATATACATCAACCAAGATCTTGCAATATGGAAAATCAAAGCCAATATAGATGCATATAGGGAAAAATAAGCAGTATTCTTTATTCATGATAGAAGTAGAGGTTACAACCAAATGAATAATTTGAAGTGACCATTCCAGAAACATTCCCAAGCCTCATCACAATATAAATCTCTCCAGAAACAGCTATACAAATATAACTCTCAATTGAAAATCCTCCAGCATTTCTCTACTCAAATTATTCCTTCTCAAGCACTTAGATCTGTGCTCAATTTATAGATGAACTATAAGTTGTTTTGCAATCAATGACTTTAAAATAATAGGCAAGACATGTTTCTAGTCATGGAGATGTCAAATGGACACTTGGATCCAAATCTTGACACACATTAACTCTTCTAGAAGGCACTGGCCAAGTGGAGATTCCGGAACAATAAGAATTTCTCTCCCAATGTGACCAAGGTACCTGTGAATGTCGGGAAGTGCTTTGCAGTTCGACCTTCCATGGGGCTACTTGCATATGCAATGCACTTAGGCCCCTTAGAGCCTGCATTGGTGAGCTCTAAGCTTCAAACCTTGGAAACCTTTTCTTGATGAAAGTCTTGCTTGATTTGTCTTGTTCTTGTCTTAAGGCATGTAGCAACTGAAATGATAGGTAGTGATAGACCCTTAGTCATTGGTCCTAGAGATGATGCCTAGTTAACCAGGTCATTGGGAATGGTGCCCAAATTGACTTATAACATTGTTCATGAATTTCCCTGCTACCTGCAAGCCACCATTGCTCCCCATCCCACAGGATCTCATATTTCTTAATAATTTTTTTTTATTTTTGTTGATGATCGATGAACGAGAAAAGGAAATAATCATATTGCGGTCCTAAAGTCCAAAAATTATTCAAACTAAGTACTCTAGGTGACAATCCAAGAGCTCGGTTCATTAAAGGATTAGGGGTGAAAGGTTAATCAGAATCAACAATGGATCATGACCATTAATGATCATATGATTACTATAGAGGTAGCGAGAGTTTTTCAAATGGACAGGGTAAAGAAAATGAAGAGGCTTTACAGTGGTTGCGCTAATATGAAGACAAATAATAAAGACACAGTTAAAGATCAGTCAAAGGTTAAAATATGAAAGAAAAGGTGAAAGACAGAGTGAAGAACAAAAAACAAATAGGAAAGGTTAAAGAATATATTTCAATGACAACAGTAGCAGTAAAAGAAAAATGTAATATCCCAAAATGGGGATGAAGCAATAAATGAACACAATTCTGGAAATAGTAGTGATAAATCACCTCATAAAATATGATATGAACACATAGCCATCAAATGAATGTTAAAACTGAAAAAATAGGTTCCTCTATATCATCCCAAAGTGGGGAAATGCAGTAATATGGACCATAAAAACATTATTCCTAGGAAATTACACTATAACATGGGAAAATAAAACTTATATCCCTTAGTAAATTTATTATGTCCCTCACATATGAAAGGGGATTAGAAACAAATCCCTTTTGCTAAGTTAAACAGATCCCTCGCCCTCAAAATGGCTTAAAAACACCCAAATCCCATGAATTAACCATGAAAAATTTCGGAAGCAAGTGACTGCGTAATTTAATGAGGGTTTCTACAAAAATATGATAGGAAACCATGGATCTGGAGTTTTATTAAGCAATATGCTGAGAAAACAGTGATCTAGCCTCTTTAATACATTAATCAGATAACCCAGCAAAGGTTTCTTGGAAGCATGAGTACAAAAGAGCAGATCTGCACATCCAACTCTGAAATAACGTAGTATTAATGCAACCTTACATACATATATCTGAATAGTACAAGAGAGAGATGAGAATCCCTTTTTTCTAGCTTTCTGGGAGAAGGGTTGGCCCTTTCCCTAGGAAACTAGCTCAAGTTCAAGAGGTTTAACCCTCCTGCTGCAACACTGTGAGAAATGACGCAGTTCCTACAAGGGACTGCGTTGTAGGTGGTGAGAATTAATTTGGCCAAATGCCAAGATCTGAAATATGCTCCAAGGGCTTCCTAACTGATCTCCCAAAGGAAAGAAAGCTTCCTCCTCTGAAAAATAAACTCAGGAAGTGGTGTTGAGAAACCCACTTTCTGAGTTGGTTTTGCATATGAGGAAGGATTCCTTCTATTGGGAGATTATTTTGGAGGATTATTGGGCTGATTTAAGATCTTTGGTAGTAGGTCAACATATTTCCATCACCTACAACGTTATTCTAGTCTGTAATTGCGTTATTTTTGAAGGGCAGTTTCAGCAGTGCATCTGGTGGCTCTTTTTGGGATTTTTCCTGTGATTGAGAGGTTCATCCTTTCATGGGGGGAGACCTTTGATCATATCTACATCATATATACATTATTTCAGCCTATTTTTCTCATGTGATTTATTTTGCAGTGATTATTCAGTCTTATTTCTAAATATCACCATTTGTATTTGGGTGTATTCCTAAAAACCCCTTCTGGGTTCTCTAGATCTTGTATAAAGGAGATTAGATCTCAGTTCATGGGCCACATTTTTTAATATAATATGAGATATATTTTCTTCATCTATTTCTGTGTATAAATCCTCATTATACTGTGTTGTAGCTTTATGCAGTAATTTCATGTTGCAATAGTTTTGGGGTTTTGGCATTTTCTAGCTATCCTAGGTGTGGGAGGTCTGTTTACCCCACCTAGTTTGATTTGTTTCTGATCTATTCTTTGATTTAGGTTTTATATTGGCATATCTAAGGGATCCAAGGGTTTATTTCGTTAATTATAGCATATATTTCTGAAAATTCATTTTTTATGCATGCATTGCTGAGTAGTCGCATTTTGGGATATTACAGTGGTATTACAGTGGTGAAAAGTAGGTAGGCCAAGTGCCAAGATCTGAAATATGCTCCAAGGGCTTCCTAAATAATCTCCAAAAGGAAATAAATATTCGCCCTCTAAAAATAGGTTGAGGAATTGGTGTTGAGAAACCTCCACTGCAACACCCTACAGCACAACGTTATACTGCTGCAGAAATAACGCTATAGCTGAAGGAGGATGCTTGGCCTCAAGCTTGGATGTGGAGAACTGAATTAAAATCTCCTTCAAGAGGCCTCTCTTGAAAGGAGAATGAATTCCTAAATAGGAATTCCTTGTGCTAAGAAACACAACAACTCTGCTAAAAAACAAGAGAATGCAAAATAGTCATTCAGACCAAAAAATCAATAATCCATAACATGTCTTCATATGGCTGCCTTGCCCTCCTTTTATACAAATGTAAGCCCTATCACATTGGGTACCACTCATTAGGGTTTCCTTCACCAAGGAATCTTCCTCCCAATATCTTTGCGTTGTCTCTAAAGATGATCTGCACCTCCTATCCAAGCATTGTTGACTTGGTCAAACTTGATCTTGTCCAAACGAAAACTTCCCTTTTCGCACATGAGGGTGTGAAATCCAGCTCCTATGTTGACTCATTTTCATAATACGAGGGATTTTATTCATATTTTTAATATTCATGGGCCTCCTTACCCATTTATTCAACTGCTAGGTGATAAAAACAAAAATCAATATTCCAAGTAGTTACATGCTAACTTTGGAATATTACAGTCCTCCCCTCCCAAATGTTGCTTGTCCTAAAGCAACTGCAAGGATAGAACTAAAGAGCCTCCTCTTCTCCCCTTGTAGCATCCTCATATGATAAAATCCTCCAAGTATCAATATGTTGTCTCATCAATGCATCTCCAAGTTGCCCCTCCCAGGTGTGCAAACTAGCTTTTGGTGAGCATCCCAAATAGCTATCTTCATGTAAAAGTAAAATACCCATAGAGGATACAATGGGCTGTATAAAGGCCTTATTGAGGCATGGATACTAATATACATTTGGATCTATCATCCCCATATGAATCTCCCACCCCCAAGATATCATCCATACAAAATGAGTTACCTCTCTACATGGAAACTCCTGAAAATTCTCCTCCACCTTGAGCTCCTGCAGTGTAGGTGGGCTGAAAATATGATCATGGAAGAAAAAATAGCCTACCCCACATTGTCCTCCTCTCCACATATGAAAATTTTAGAGTATCTTTTGATCTTGGGCTACACTAATTTTGCCTTCAAGTGGCAAGATGAAGACTATATCTCCAAAGATCCCCTCTCCAACGTTGTGAATCAAGCTAGCCCAAACTATCCCATATATGATGAATAGGACATTATCATCATATGGAATCCAATCAATCCCATGGCCCACCTCATAAAGAAGCAAGTGTTTTACTGTAGTGGCCATGTCATTTCCCATGCTCCCCTTGAAACATTTAATGCAAAGAGTGTGGGAAATCTCTTCCCCCAAGGACATATCTAGCCAATTTGTCTCTCCCCCAATCATGCTCCCAATAAAATTAAGAAAAAAATCAAAAAATGGAATCATTCTTAGCATAAAAATGAGGGAAATACTGAAGGTTTCATGTGGTGCTGGAAGGTACCAACAGTTTCCCAAGTGGTCACAACGCAGTTTTCCTAACTGTTTCTTCGAAAAATAATATGGCAAGTTGTTTCTTGACAAATTGCTAGTTGTATGTCTCATCACATCTACCAGTGAATAGTAAATGGCTGAGAGTACCAACTGAGCATACAAGAAATAATAAAACACCTGCCCAAGGTCATACAAAAGGTGGTTGTCTCCATCATAATGGTTGGCCAAAATTTTCCCATGGAGCCCAATAAGAATCTTGCCCTCTTGTGGAGCAATGCACTGTATAGAAATGGTAAGAGAATGTAAATATTGTTTTAGATAATCAATATATGCAAAAACAATATTATTACCATGAGCTAAAAGTAATAAGATTCATATATACATGAACAGGCCCTCCATAGTGGTATGACATACTCCCATGAAGAGGAATGAACCATGTGCTACATGAGGGTCTTCATTCTTATACTCGGAAATCCAAGTTAAGAAGATCATATCAATGTAATAGATGTTTCCATCCACTAATCCATCACTCTCACCTCCTCCTTGTCCACCAAGTGCATCAAAAGTGAAGTGATCTTGGGGACATTCCATCAATAAACCCAAGATCCAAAGTGACAACGTTGTTGGCCTATGCAAATAGGCTCCTGCCAACTCATAGCTCCATTCTTTGGCATGCTCCTTGTCAAAGATATCTCCCAAAATTCTACTACATATAGGAAATTCCTTCCGAAGAGGAAGTACCTCCTGATCATCCAAGGCTAACGAGTAGCCCTTTTGCACCATGATAGTGCCATCTCCTACTCCTGCAACATCATGCAAAGTGTGAGAGAAACTATGCCCCTGCTCTCTCAATAAAAGCTCAAGCAACCAAAGTCTTTGTTGCATCCTCATGCCTCCATCATACAAATCATGTGATGAAAACATAATGATTGATATGAAGAATTTCATATCAACACAATGTATCCATACTCCTTGCTACCCTATGATGCAAGTATCCCGCCACACTTTCTCCACCCACATACCCTTAGAAAGAGGATATGTCACATGATGGCCAAACTCCTTTAAGAGTAGCCAACGCAACCAGGCCTCCTGCTCCCTAGTATCATAGATTTGCAAGTAGCTTTCAAGCTTCTTTCTCACCATCCACACCCATTCATCCCAATGTAGGTGCCTCTAATCATGCTCTACCTTGGTACTCTTCCAATGAAGACTACCATCCTCCAAAATCAAATTTTTCTTCTTGCATTTCATGGGATGTTGAAATGCAACTCCTTAGAGATCTCATATAGAAGATCTCATCCCAATAACCATCTTGAATCCATAAGGATCCAAGGGTGCTGGAGGAAAAACCTCCTCACTGCTACTTAATTACAACGCTATTAATCTCTCTAATGATGTAGTTCCTATCTCATACTCCAACTCAAACATGAACATATGGTTTGTATAGGAGTGTTCTGGACAAGGTTCATCTTATCCTCCAAAAGTTCACACCCCAACTCAAGTGTTGTGTGCAACTTAACAAAGGCACATGAAAATGATGGTTCATCCCTTCCCTGAACAATTCAAGGTTGCACAATGTAGTGAAATTATGTTTCTCCACATTAGCAGTATGCAATGGTTTACATCCCTCCCTAAGATTTGTAGAAACAATAGGAATTGGAAACTTAGGCATACCTTGGTGAAATTTTGGAAGATCTTGTATGACTGCAATAGTTTCTTCCTCCAATGTGCTAGATTTCCCAACTGTTGAAGATAATGGTTTCTCCTCCATAGTTGTATCAACGATGGTACATGCCTCCTCCCATGGTGGTGAGGGCTTCTCCTCCTTTTATTTCTCCTTGCCAAATTTTTTAATCAACCTTCGAGTAAATTCTGCAAAAGTAGATACTCTTGCATGACTCAAATGACTGAACCACCAAATGTGTGCTTCACCCTCAAGGTGCAGCTCTGCAATCTCTACAGCCTCTTTTTCTACCACTCGATGTAGTAGGAAGAATGCATCTAGTTTCCTTTCCCAAGCCCTTCTTGTAGATGACCCATCAAAAGTAGGCAATAAAAACCTATTGCCCTTGATTCTCCCTTTGCTGTAAGGTCTCCTTTCTTCCTCCAGCTGAATGAACTGAGGTAAAGCTAGAGTATCCTTGAAGGCTCTATGTTTATATTTGTACTCATCAAGGTATTCACTTAAAATCTCATGATCCAAGTGTCCTCCATCTCTATGCAATTTTTCCTCTTTTTCAAAAGGAAAGGGCATAGTCCCACTGCTTCTTTCTTCTCTTCTTTTCTTGAGCTCCTTGTTGAGGTACTTATTTCTTCTAAAAAGAGATGAGAGAAAACTCATTCTCTCCATAATTCTGATATTCCTCTTTGTTGTCTTATTCTCCTGATAGCATAATGGTTGAAACTCACAAGCTGAGCCAAGATTATGCTCTGATACCACTCTAATATCCCAAAATGGGGATGCAGCAATACATGAACACAATTCTGGAAAAAGAAATGATAAATCATCTCATAAAATATGAGAGGAACACATAGCCATAAAATTAATGTTACAACAACAAAAATAAGTTCCTCATATCATCCCAAAGTGGGGAAATGCAATAATATGGACTGTAAAAACATTATTCCTAGGAAATTAAGCTATAACATGGAGAAATAACACTTATATCCCTTAGCACGTGTATTATGGCCCTCAGATACGAAAGGGGATCAGAAAAAAATCCCTTTTTCTAAGTTAAACAGATCTCTCGGCTTCAAAATGGCTTAAAAACACCCAAATCCCATGACTTACACCATGCAGAATTTCTGAAGCAAGTGATTGCATAATTTAATGAATTTTCCTACAATGATATGATAGGATACCATAGATTTGGATTTTTCTCAAGCAATATGCTGAGAAAACAGAGATCTAGCCTCTTTAATACATTAATGAGATAACCCGGCAAGGGTTTCTTGGAAGCATGAGTAAAAAAGAGAATATATGCACATCCAACTCTGAAATAACACAGTATTACTACAACCTTACATACATATAGCTAAATAGTAGAAGATAGAGATGAGAATCCCTTTTTTCTAGATTTCTGGGAGAAGGGTTGGCCCTTTCCCTAGGAAACTAGCTCAAGATCAAGAGGTTTAACCCTCCTGCTACAACACTATGAGAAATGACGCAGTTCTTGCAAGGGAATGCACCATAGGTGGTGCCCACGAGGCGTAGAACAGTCGGTGAAGGGGTGCGTTGTTAAGGCACTCCGTTCTGCAAGGTCACCGGTTCGAAACCCGTGGGTGTAGGATTAGTCTTAACTTAGAAAAAAAAAAAATGCACCATAGGTGGTGAAAACTAAGTTGGCGAAGTGCCAAGATCTAAAATATGCTCCAAGGGCTTCCTAACTAGTCTCCCAAAGGAAAGAAAGCTTCCTCCTCTAAAAAATACGCTTAGGAAGTGGTGTTGAGAAACCTCCACTACAACACCTTATAACACAATGTTATACTGCTGCAGAAATAATGTTGTAGCTAAAGGAGGATATTTGGCCTCAAGCCTGGATGTGGAGAAATGAAGTATAAGCTCCTTCAAAAGGCCTCTATTGAAAGGATAAGGAATTCCTAAACAGGAATTCCTTGTGCTAAGAAACACAACAACCCTGCTAAACAACAAGAGAATGAAAAATAGTCATTCACACCAAAAAATCAATAATCCATAGCATGTCTTCATATGGCTGCCTTGGCCTCCTTTTATACAAATGGAAGCCCTCTCACCTTGGGTCTGACTCATTAGGGTTTCCTTCACCAAGGAATCTTCCTCCAACTATCTTGGTGTTGTCTCTAAAGATGATCTCCACCTCCTATCCCAGCGATGTTGACTTGGTCAAACTTGACCTTGTCCATATGCAAATTTCCCTTTTCCCACATGAGGGTGTGAAATCTAGCTCCTATGTTGATCCCTTTTCACATTATGAGGGATTTTATTCGTATTTTTAATATGCATGGGCCTCCTTACCCATTTATCGAACTACTAGGTGATAAAAAATAAAATCAGTATTCTAAGTAGCTGCATGCTAACTTTGGAATATTACAGAAACAGAGAGAAAACATAATTAAAGTAAAGTACAAATTAAGGTTTGAAGACAAATTAAAGATTAAAGACAAATCAGAAAAAAATCAACAAAGCAAGACAGATCCGAATGACAAAGAAAATCAACATTTAACTCTTCTAAATCACATTGGCCACCTACAACCAGATTTTGATTCAAGACAAGCTACCTCGGTTAAATGTTTCAGTCAGAGATATTTTAGCAGCCAACTCAGAATTTATTGTAAAATTTAATATTAAAGGAAAATAGTCAAAAATATCTTAAATTTAGCTCAACAGTAAATTAGAAAGTTATTACTACAATATGTCAGCCAAAGATATTTTGACATTGGGCCTTGCATGGTCTCAATTGTCAAACATCATTTACTCTGTAGTAAATACAAATCAGTCACCCTAGATTAGGATCACCTCCTCAATTGTAGCTAAATACTGCATGTATTGCTCATTATTTGGGGGGGGGGGGGAGGGGGGGTTTGGTTGTTTGGTTGATTAGTTGGCTGCTAGGCTAGATTTTGATCAGACTCTGATTTGCAAGGATTATTTCACTGGAGCATTGTAACTATCTTGGACATCAGTAATAAAATCATGTTCACAGTATTCTTGAGCTACGTTAATGGTGATGCTATCCATATTTTTCATTGTTTCTCATTTTTTTACCATATTGTACATCAATTTCTCTGATAATAGAACAAAAATTCATGCAGGAGCATCGAGCAAAAATTTCATTATTTATTTGTGTGATTTAGGGGGTGATGTTTTTATTTTATTTTATAAATTATGCACATTTTTATTTAAATTAAAAGGAAAAAATATGAATGTGAGATTTACTGTAAATATTCTCTTAATTAATTGAGAATATGAGTGGATTTGAGTGGATAGATATTTTTAGGGATTAGAAATTCCTTAAATGGAATTTAGTTGAGTCAAAAAAGGGATAAACCTATTTTAGAGTTTGGTTGAGATATTTGGGGAGGAAAATCATGGATTGGAATTAATCCACAATTATGTATAAATGTGAAGCTTTGTGTGAGGATAGAGACACACAAAGAATGTAATAGGACATAGAGATATAGAGAGAAATGGTGTGAGAGTTTATGTAAAGGGGCGAGAGTCGAGAGGCCCACTAATGTAATATTCGGGCCAAAGGGTTTGAATCTAAAATTCTTGTTGTTATTATATGCCATCATTTTTTTTATATTCGGTTCTCTTCTTTATATATATTTTAAGTTGAATATAATGTGGTTTAATGAATATTTTAGATGAGGATTTCATGCCGTTAGGAATGCACTCTTTATTGTACACAAGTATTTTGATTTATTGCAGATTCCCTGCATCATTTGGTATCAGAGTCCAAAGATCTAATTAATCCATGCAGCTGCGGATGTGAAATGAGTGTGATTGGAATTAATTCTGATAGAAGAATCGATCTATGTAAGTCACTGATGGAAGTTGTTTCAGTTTTAAATCTCTCTTCATCAACAATTACTTCTGGATTTTCATGAAAAATGACAGGTGAATTATTAGATTGGGACAAAAAGTCGAGTGCAAAGACAGTCATTATAGACGGATTGTTTTGGAAGTGAATGCTGGGTTGGAACTAGAATGCGTTGGAGGTAGTGTGGAGCATAGGTGAAAGAGAATGCAGAAGGAATGGTATAGTGATGCCAGAAGCAAATGAAGGAACCTAAATTTCATAAAAGGATATTTTATTGGTAAGGAGTACTCTCTAAACCACTGTATCTAAAGTTTGATTTAATAGTTGCTGTCCTTGTTTTAATGCTAAGAAGACTTCCCTAGCTTGATAATTTCAAAGTCACTGTATTGACTTGTGAAGAACAAGTTGTGATTGGACTTTGGAATATGTGTATGAATTTATAATACCGTGATGAAGAACCTTGCATGAGTGATACCTCCATGTATAGAATGGATCTCTTTTAAAGTGCAAGAGTTGTCAATCCCGAAGAAAATGACTCACATAATGTTTTTAAAGTATTGTTTGCAAAGAGACAGTGTATGAGGCAATCAAACACTTTGGACTGAGCGCAAAGGCAGAGGATGTTGAACACAGGCATTGGAGAATGCTAGAGATAATGCCCTGAGGGCAAATCGGGAACTGAGGACTGCAAAAAGCATCGATGTGCAGGCTTTCTGTCGAGACTAAGTTATAGTTTATCATGCTATCACAGTAAAGCTATGACACGATAATAGTGTGACTTGGGATGTTGTAACTGCATGAGCAGTAACGCATGAGCGGTAACACAACTCCGATGTAATTTCCTTTTGGAACCATTTCTTGTATGGTAATAATTATGTTCAATATTGTGTTTATATTTTCATTTGAATGCCGTCTGTATTGAGTCGATATGAAGCGAATAATACCAAGCAATATAAACTTTGGGGAACACAGTTTCTAGTCTCTACATTTCATGTTATTTTATATTTTAGTTGCGCACTAAAAAAATCAAAATAATAGATGTATAGTCTATTCATGAACCAAGTTTAGAGAGTGCGAACTTTGTCACATACGGAGAGTTCGATGGTTTTGGTTTTCTATATAACATAAATTGTTACTCCTGTCTATCGGTGAATAACATATTGAATGGAAAATGGAATTTGAAGTGTGCGTTAGTGTGAACTATATCCTTGTCCATGCCGATAAACCTAGCATTTCCTTTCTTGTAGAACCTTTTGTTTTCAGAGTTTTATACCCCAGAGAATTCGCTAAGCGTTTCTGGTATGAGAAATCATATTGGAAATACGTGAAGATCGGTGGTGATTGCTAAGGGTTGTGTTGGTCATGTGGAGAATGCAAAGAGAGTCCAAGGTAAATTTTCATTTAATGATTCAATATTCATTGATTAAAGGTGTCCTTAAAAATTCGATGATTCAATTTCCCTTGCCATACTCGAGAAGTTAATCTTTTTGTAAATTTTATGAAAGAGTGAAATCAATCCAAATTTTAAGGAATGGAATTGGAATTCATCTCAAAAATTGATTTTCAAATATGGCTCAAATGTGGTTTGTGTTTTTTGCAACTGGATAAATATGTTGATGACACCATGTTAAAAGAAAGTTTTGGCAATTTCCTATGAGAGAATTTTTTTTGGGCACTGAAGAGAGATGGTGTTGCTTGAGAAACGTCACTGCAAAGAAGGAAATGCATGGAAGTGCAGGAAAATTATTTGCACTAAGATCATGAGCATGTCGAAGAGGTTATGGTATGAAGGCCATGTGAATATTCACAGTGATAAGAACAACAAAGAAGAGTGAAATCCAGAGAGTTGAAATTGCAAAGAAAAGGTTTATTAAATAACCTTGAAGGGAGCATAAGGTATGATAATTCATTTCAAAAAGCTATCTTAAATGTTGTAAATTAAATGATTTATTTTATTTTCATCATAAAATAAATCTTGGGAAAAGTGTATTTCATTTCAATTTAAAGGCTTAAGTATCATGTGAAGTGATAATGGGAGATGATATAATTAGTGACTTATGATATTATCATAAGAATGGAGTAAGAGAGAGAGTGAAGATTTTACATCATGAAAATGTATTAAGGGTGGATGTTCATTGGTATATTGTATAACTTGAATTAGAGTCAACATATCCACTATTGTAATTATTGGGTCAAGCTTTGAAGTCAAATATGATGTTAATGTCAAATGAGGAAATTTGGATATCTTGAGTCAAGTTAAACCATTGAATTATTGTAGAAAAGGGTGCATTTTTCATCCAATATGAAGAGTTGATGTCAAGTCTAGAGTCAAAAAGTCTTAAATCAATTCAAAGGTTTGAATATAATTGGGTGCATGATCGGCGGAGCCTAACACCCAAAGATTTGGTCATTGTAACACATCAAATACTGCAGTTTTTGTTTTAAAAAAAAAGGAGCAAGAGAGTTGCCCATAAATTATTCCAAGAAAGAGAAAAAAAGATACCAAGTACAGGAAGAGAGCTTGCATTGTTGGATGGCAAGTACGAAGGCTTGCTAAAAAATGGATTGAATGAAATACATACGTGAACAGATGAAGTTCACAAAGGAAGAGAAGATGACTGTTGATAGTCATTTCAGAGGTTTTGAGAAATACCAAAGTAGAATAAAGAAGAAGGAAAATTTCAAGGCCAATGGCATATGGAAGCAGTTGACTGATGAAGAGTATGAGAGGGAGAAAGCTGAGATAGCAGTGCACCTTGAGTTATGGATGGAATTTTTGTAGAGAAACAAGAAATACTAGAGACATGGTTGGACCATGAGGAAGAAAGTACAATGGCAGAGGCTACAGGAAAAGAGGGAACAACAGGTAAACATACAGTTGACAGAAGAGCTGAGGAAGCTCGAGGAGATGATGAGTGTGTAATTGAGATGTGAAAAACTCAGAGAGGCTGAGTTGAAAATGGAAGATTCCATTTGTGGCCCAGAACATGGTGAAATTCTGGGTGAAGAGATCAATGAGAAAGATCTCATGAAATATTGGAATAGTTTAGAAGAATTGGAAGATATGTTGACAAGAGAAGCAGATGAGGCTATGAAGCCTTGTATTTTTAAATCTCAGAGTTTGTATGTTTGCAGGATGTGTAGAAGATGATGGACAATCTGGTGAAACTGTCAGAGAGATGAATGAAGCTCTTGAGGTGAAGTATTATGGAGAATGCCTTTCAAAGGAGGAAGGTAGTAATTTTTTGCAGCAGAAAGAATTCATAGATGTGTTCTTGTTTGGTGTAAGACAACCCGTTGAAGCTGTTATGGAGTAGAAGCATAATGAAAATGCCGAAGTGATATTCCAAGGAGGTAAAAAAATGAATTTGTTTAATGAAATTGATGACATAATTTTGCAATGTGATGATACAAAAATAGGATAACTCAGGAGGATTTCTAGAAGAAGAATGAAACTAGGAATGAAGGTTGTGATGAAATGCTGGAAATATTTCACATGGAAATAGCTTTCTTGGAAAGATGGCTCAAGGAGCCTGAGGGAGAAGTGAAGCTTGCAGAACCTGATACAAAAGAGATTGTAGTTGCCGTGCATGATAACAAGGAAATGTTTCCAAATTTTATAGAGTTATGAATGCTTTGACTCTTCAAATAATAATGTGGTTATAGTTACATGAGGCGACATTAATAAATATGATGTCAAACTCAGAGAAATTGAGCAGAAAGTATTTGAAGATGAGATGAAATATCAGGAGTAGAAAGAAATTTATGTCCTTAGAGACATAAAGGAAACAAAAGTATTGATCCAACAGGATAAAGATGAAAAAAACCAACAATTCAACATAGGATCTACTGAAATCTAGAAATTCTATGATGGAAGATTGGTACTTGAAGCATCAAAAGAGGCCGAAAAATTCTTGTATTTTTAAAACTAATAGTTTGTTGATTAATGCAGGTACACCATTGGATGAGAAATTTGTTACTATAGGGGAAATCAATGACTATTGTTGTGATCAAGGAGAAATTATTGATTATTCTTCACTTCAAATAGTTGAGTGTTCAGTAGAATTGGAGACAAAAGAATCAAACAAAGAGGAATTACTCCGAGGAATTGACAAAAGAAATTGTTGGAGAGGCCGATGGAATGTTGTTGATAGAATGAGTGATGTTGATGTAAAAACAGTTTGAGATTCTTTCAAAGTTTGGAGACCAGGAGAATGGGTATCAGTGTTTCTACACGAGTCTGTAATTCCCGAAATAAAGATGATGTGGTATGGAAAAATGAGAGTTACATTCAATAGTATTATGAAAGTAATATCCTAGAAATTCTGTGGAAATTTACAAAATGGAGTCGATACTTTAAAAGACCAGTAGAAAACAGAGTTTGGAATCTTGGAGGAAGAAAGTAATTTAGACTTGTGGCTGTTGCATTATTACAGAAAAGTGACAAACCTCATAGAAAGGAGTCTATGGAAGCTTCTCTACATGGGGAGTCGGATGCAGTCGCATTGAGCAAAAATTTCATTATTTATTTGTGTGATTTAAGGGGTGATGATTTTTTAATTATTTTATAAATTATGCACTTTTTTATTTAAATTAAGAGGAAAAAATATGAATGTGAGATTTATTGTAAATATTCTCTTAATTAATTGATATGAGTGGAGCTGAGTGGATAGATATTTTAGGATTAGAAATTCCTTAAATGGAACATAGTTGAGTAAAAAAAGGGATAAATATATTTTAAAGGTTGGTTGACATATTTGGGGAGGAAAATCATGGATTGGAATTAATCCACAATTATGTACAAATGTGAAGGTTTCTGTGAGGATAGAGACACACAGAGAATGGAATAGGATAGAGAGTGATAGAGAGAAATGGCATGAGAGTTTATGTAAAGGGGGCGAGAGACGAGGGGTCAACAATTGTAATATTCGGCCAAAATGGTTTAAATTTGTAATTTTCCTGTTTTATTATAAGCAAGTACTTTATTTGTCTTGGCTCCCTCTTCCTATTATGTATTAAATCTAAGTAATTTATATGGATTTTGGGTGTGTATTTTTATGAGAAGGGAACACACACTCTATTGTGTGCAAAGATCTGTTTTGTGCAGAATCCCTGCATCAGAAATTTTAGATTGAGATATGTTGTTTGGGCACCTTAACTCTGTATGTTATTATTATATCTATTTTTTCATCTGTAAGGTCTGATTAAAGAATGCAGGGGTGTCCTTCTCTTTAGTTTCACTTGGATTGTTGTCTTGAGTTTTTCTTAGTAAATTTTAGCTAAAGAATTCAGAGGTGTCTTGATCTTTAGTTTCTCTCAAAACATTTATCCTAAAGACCTTCTTTGAAGTTTAGTGAAAGAATTCAGGGGTGTCCTACTCTTTAATTTAATTGAACTGTTATCTTGAATGTTTTCTCTATTTGAAAGTAGTAAATAAAGAATTCAGGGGTTTCTTTCTCCTTAGTTTCTCTTAAACAGTTATCTCAAAGGCTTTTCTTGTTGAAGTATAGTTAAAGGATTCTTAATTTCCCTTTAGTTTTACTAAATTTAAAAACTTGTTGTCATTTCATTATTCATCTTAACTAAGAAGATCCATTTGATATATTTAGCTTTCCCTATGAAAACCCTTGAAGATTTGATGTACAATTAAAAAATTTTATGACTCCATAGCCCAATGGATTAAGCTTCCCACATTCTATCTGTCCAACCTACAATCGATCACTCAATCAGTCAATCAACACCAAACAATCCCAAGCTTCATAACTAGCCTAAAATTAGAAAAACATAAGCACAAAGATAAATCAGTCAATCATAAACATAGAGAGAGCCCTCTTTGAGCCTAGGAAGGCTAGGTCCTTGGAATCCAAAGTGGTTTGATGTGTTTCCCTTCTAATTGTTCTTTCAAATCTTGAAAATTACAGGGAGCCAACATAATGGTGACCATACCGGGGACCTGAGTTATTAAAACCATTTAATATTTCCTCAAGAACTTAGAAAAACCCATTCAAATTTAGATGACTCAAATTTTCACCAAGACTGATATTTGGTTGCTGATGGTGGACAAAAATCAGCCTCAAAACAGTTAAAATCATCCACCTAGTGACTCCACTGGTTTTCAGTAGGCCTGCTGACTCCACTGGTTTTCTATAGACTTCACTGGGAAATTATTGAGAAATCCTGATATCATCAAACCTTAAATAGAACCTAGTCAAAATAATTTTTGAATAAAGCATTTCTATCAGGGATTGGTTTTTTTTTCAAACTATTATAAAAATTTCAACCTCTCTAAACCCTGGGTCCAAGTTCTGGCTTCTAGAATAATCTACACCAGATCCCATCCTGACCCAAACCCTCCTGCAATAGTTGACAATCTAGAGCACATCCTAAGGAAATCTCCTAGATCTAAAAGTCTAATTGTTAGCAAACCTACTCAAAAGTCAATTTCCTTACTTGAAAACCTTAAAAACTTGTAGGATATCCTATCTCGCTTTCCCTTGGAAAAAAGCTTATTTAGGACTAATCCCAGAGTTGGATAACCCAGATAATTTTAGACCCATCCATCTTACAGCAGAATCCTGTTGTACTAACTTCAACCCCCATTCATACACACATTGTTCACCTTCCTCCATTTAACCTTCCACCTCCTTTTACAAACCCTCCACTTGTTAACCCTCCTTTGTTTCCCAACCCCCCAGCCATGGAAACTTGGTATTCCATATTAGTCCTACCATTTCATTTATTTACTCTACCATAGGATTATTAGTCTAAAATCCCCTTATTTGATGAGAGTAGTTCTGCAACTGCTCAACAACATGTGGATAGAATGGAGCACTATTGTGATTGACAAGACATAGATGATGAAACTATCAAGATGAGAATGTTTGCCCAAATCTTGGGGGGGAAGTAAGAAAATGGTTTAAAGGCCTAACCCTTAATAGTATCCACGATATCCCTGCTTTTCATCAGCTATTCTAAATAAATGGGAAGTCAAGAAGAACCCCCTCCAAATCTTATCAGAATATGAAAACATTAAAAGAAATGTTGGAGAGAGTGTTCAAGATTACTGCACTAGGTTCAATAGTGTATATAATGCCCTCCCTACCCACATGAAACTTCCACAAGGTATATCCGTAATGAAATTTCTAGACGGCTTTGACCCAAATATGGCTTACCAAATAAGGGAGAGAGACCCTCTTACATTAGAAGATATTTAGAGGGGTGCAGTAAGTGTGGAGGAAAATCTGATTGCCAAAAGGGCTAGAATGAGAAACGAAAAGAGAGTCACAAATAGGGAAAAGGTTGTAGCCTCCACATATGATACTAAGATCGATAACCTAGTTAGAACCATGGAAAGGATGATGGAGATAATAAACATAAATGAGAGAAATTTCCCTAGAAAAAACCAAGCAGCTCCTCAAAACATAAATCAAAACCAGAACCAAAACCAACAATTTAGGAGAAATCCCTCTTAAATAAGATAGAGAGGACTTGACTAGCAAATTAGGCCTCCTTTCCAAGAAAACTATGTTGATGAAGATGAGGGGGTAATTGAATAACCAGAGGAAAGCCATATCAATCTAATGGGAGTTAATAATGAGGATATTGTTTTCCTCACCGAGGAAGAATAAGGCATATTTTTCCCAACTCAAATTGAAGGAGAATTTGAAGAACCTGAATACTATAAACAAGGATTTTAAAATGCCATCCTGGAAGTGCATAGGCAGTATGATCTCAGAAGCAAGAAAACTAAAGATACTCCCAAGAAAAAGAATATTGAAATTTCTGCTAGGAATACCCCTGAAATTGATCCTAAAAAGACAACAGAAACTTCAAATATAATGGTTAAAAGTTCTGATAAAAACAAAAAAAAAAACAACCCAGAAAGTAGCACTAGTAAATCAACTAATAACCCTCACAAAACTGATTTAACTGAGATCCCCGGTGAAAATCAACAATCTAAAATTGTTGCAAAGACAATGTCTGAAAAAACTAATTTAAATCCGCTAAAAACACGTACACCCTTCAATATTGAAAATGAAATTGCCAAGATAAAAATATCCATACCTCTTACTGAATTAGTTGGCCAGGATGTATATAGATCCAAAGTTTTGAAAGCTTTAAACATAGGAGAAAACATTGATTCTATAAATTTAAACGATGACAAACCTGAAATTTTGTTTCGACCTGAAGTAGAAGGAAAATTTCAAGAGGGAGGTGTACCTCCATTTTATGTCATTTTTAACATACACGATAAAATCCTCCATAATGCCATGTTATATTCAGGAGCTTCTCATAACCCCATGCTAAAGTTAGTTATGGAAAGAGTAGGCCTTGAGATAACTAGACCATACAAAGACTTGTACTCTTTTAACTCCAGAAGAGTCAAATCTCTAGGCTTGATCAAAGATATTTGTGTCAATCTAGCACAAACACCAAAAAAAATCTTAGTAATGGATATTGTAGTGGCTTACATTCCTCCTAAGTATGGCATGCTTCTATCATGCTCATGGAGAGCCAAACTTCAAGGCACCTTCCAAATGGACATGACCTATGCTACCATACTAGTATTTAGTCAACCAAGAAGATTATATAGGGAGACTCATATGAAATACATGGTCAGTAGTCAGTAAAAGCCTGGTAACTCCCTTCTCTATTCTGTCTACACAGACCTTGATTCATTTATCCTCTATAATGATGAAAATGTTAATGAACAAGTAGCAATAAATGAACAAAAAATTGAAGAAAAGGGACAAAAAGAATAACAATCAGACCAAATAGACAAAAAACAACTTAATGATGACCATAAGTCTAAACATGAACCTCTATGGAGCATGATATTTGATGGATCTTGTGGCAAAACTGGTTCAGGAGCAGGTTTTTGGGTTCACAACATTGAGAACAACCATGTAGAAGGTTATTCATATAAACTGAATTTTCAATGTACAAATAACATAACAGAAAATGAGGCACTCCTTCTAGGGTTACACTTAGTTAAGAAATTAGGATCCAAAAGGATCTCTGTCCATGGGGATTCCAAGATAGTCATTAGTCAAATTAAGGGATAATATTCAACTAAACATCCTAGATTAAGAGCATATAGGAATGATGCCCTTGCCCTCCTGAAAACATTCAAAGAATATGATCTTGCCTTCATCCCTAGAAATCAAAATATCCTTGCCAATGGACTAGCATTTGTAGCCAATACTTGTAAAAAACCTCATCATAACAAACAATACACAGTGCAAGTCAAATATAGAACAACAGTCCCTGATAATTTAAAATATTGTCAAGTTTTCGAAGGTGAAAAACAGATTGAAGATTTCCTGCAGTCCAGAAATGAGTTTGAAATGCCAAATTCAGACTCAGATCATGAAGAAGACTACTCTTCTCAGGAACAAACATACAAAAAAGACCCCCCTTATGATGTTGATATAAATATGTTAGCAAAAGATGACCCACATGAGACATAGGTATGTGCAGATCTAGAAAAAAGAAGACTTTTAAGTGCTACAGTTCAAAGATAATACCTTTCCAATAGGGTTGGTCCCTGTAGAGGAACTTTTTGATTTTAATGATGTTGCTAAAAGGCCAAAGATAGAATCCACTAAAGCAAATGTATAAGAATGCAATAAAGGCAGTGAGAAAGAACCCAAAATGGTAAAAATGTCAAAAACACTTCCAAAACCTACAAAGTAGAAATATATTGATTTGTTCAAAGAATTTAGTGATGTGTTGTCTTGGAGTTATGAAGACTTGAAGTCCTATGATACTGATATCATTCAGCACAAGATTCCTCTCAAAGAAAACCAGAAGCCCTTTAAACAAAAATTACATAGAATAAATCTTGTCCAACTACCACTAGTTGTGAAAGAGATAAAGAAAATGTATGACTCTGGAATAATAGTCCCACTCAGGTATTCAACATGGGTTTCAAATATTGTATCATTAAGGAAGAAGAAAGGAGGAATTAGGGTTTGCATAGACTTCAGAAATTTAAACAAAACATCCCTGAAGGACAACTACCCTTTACCGAAAATTGATCACATATTGAAAATGGTAATAGGCTCCAAAAGGATATCTCTGCTTGATGGATTTCAGGGTACAATCAGGTGCTGGTACATCACGATGACCAAAACAAGACAAATTTCACTACACCTTGGGGCACCTTCATGTATGTTAAAATTCCTTTTGGGTTAATGAATGTTGGAGCCACTTTCCAAAGAGCAATGGATATTAATTTCTCAGAAGAAATAGGTTACTTCATTGTGATATATCTTGATGATATAACAATCTATTCAAAAACTAATGAGGAACACCTATCTCATTTGAGAAAGGTCTTTGAAAAGTGAAGAAAGTATGGCCTATCTCTGAATCCCAAAAAATATTTATTTGGCCTTCAAGAAGGGAAGATTCTAGGCCACATCATATCTGAAGAAGGGATCAAGATTGACCCAAAGAGGATTGAGGGAATATTGCAAATCAGCCACCCAAAGAACATCAAAGAGCTGTAATCTTTCATTGGAAAGATAATTTTTTTGAGAAGGTTCATACCAAACATTGTAGAACCCTTAAGAAACATTACTAACATGTTCAAAAGAGAATCAGGATTCAAATGGACGAAATAAGAAAAGCAGTCTTTTGACTTAGTGAAGCAAGATCTTAAACAAACACTAGTTTTGATCAGCCCTGACTTCACCAAAGATTTATTCATTTTCTCCTTTGCATCAAAACAAACATTTGTTGCTATCTTACTACAGAGAAATACAACTGGACAAGAGCATCCCATAGCTTTCTTCAGCCAAGCATTAATATATGCCCCTATGAAATATAATATAATGGAAAAGTAGGATTTTTCCTTGATCAAAGCACTAAAAGATTTCAGAGTCTATATTTTTCATTCACACATCATTACATTTGTGCCTCACACAGTGGTTAAAGACATCATAACACAGGATCCTGATGTCAAAAGAGGTAAGTGGATTGTTTTCATCTTAGAATATGATCTGGAAATCAAGCCCACAAATCTAATCAAAGGACAAGGACTGGATAAACTAATGGCTGAAACAAATTTTCAAGAACTAGACATCAATATTATTCACTCAGTGTATGAATAAGAGGAGTTGGTGACTCCACCTATTGAAGAAGTATTCCTAAACTCTCCCTGGTATGTTGATATATTGTATGTGCTTTTTAATTTAAGTATTCCTCCTTGTTTGTCAAAAACAAAGGCCAAATTCTTGAAACTAAAAGCTGTAAATTTATGCATTCTGAAAAAAGTGTTATATTGGAAAAATTCTAGTGAAGTATTGCTTAAATGTTTTCTTGAAGAAGATGCAGATAGGATCATGCATGAATTTCATGAAGGAGAATGTGGAGGTCACCTCTATTGGAAAAAAACTGTCAATAAAGTCCTTAGAGCTGGTTTCTATTGGCCTACCCTCTTCCAAGACATCCACAAAATGGTAATTTCCTGTCATAAGTGCCAAATTTTTGAGGGAAAAAGGAAGTAGTTGCCTTTTCCATTACATCCTATCTCTGTTGAAGATCCTTTTCAACAATGGGGTCTAGATTTTATTGGAGAATTCCACCCTTCCTCCTCTGCCCAGCATAAATGGATCCTTACTGCAACAAAATATTTTACTAAGTGGATAGAAGTCATTCCTTCCAGGACTACCAGAGACTCAGCAATTATCAGATTTCTTGAAAACAACATTCTGTCTAGGTTTGGTTGTCCTAGGAAAATCATTACTAATAATGTTGTTGCCTTTAAATCCAAGAAAATGGTAGAATTTTACCACATATATCATATTAATTTGGGTCATTCTACAACTTATTACCCTCAAGGTAATGGGTTGGCTGAACCTCAAACAAGAGTTTGGTAAACATCATTAAAAAGTTGTTGGAGGAAGATAAAAAATCATGGCACAACATATTGGTACATGCACTATGGGCGGACAGGATAACAAATAAGAAGTCAATTGACGTGTCACCCTATCAGCTAGTCTATGGAACAAATGTAGTCTTCCCAAAAAGCTTGAGAGTTTCAGTAATGAGTCTTATTCAAGAGGTGTAGTCTAAAGAGAATGATATACAAAGAATAATAAACCAAACTATTCAACTACAACAAACTAGAGAAGGAGTGTACAACATAACACAGCTAGTACAAGAAAATATGAAGAAAATATTTGACAAAAGGACCAAGGCAAATGATTTTAGCATTGGAGACAAAGTGCTGAAGTGGGATTCAAGAAGAGAGGAAAAAGGTAAGCATGGAAAGTTTGATAACCTTTGGAAAGGCCCATACACCATTCATTCTGAAAAAGGTAATAATGCATTCTTTTTACAAGAAACATTATTTCAATTAATAATCTCAGTTAAAGTTTTCTTCATTGTATATAACAATTCTTAAACAAAAATCTCAGAAAAATTGATACAGAATAAAAGAAACAAAAAGAAGAAAAGAGGGCAGATAAAAAGAAAAGCTAAGCCCCATACCAAAAAATGAATATTTTTGAAAGTGTGCAAGTCAAAATGCCACTACTTTTGAAAAGGTCTTGTTCAATCATATAACCTAAAAATGATTGGAACAATTTTTAATTTTTGTTGAGAAGTTGGAAAATTAAGGTTTGCCAAACTGTTTAATCTTGGCTCACCAATGATAGTTCACTTTTGCAAAATAATATTGTCTGCAGCTTGTCCAAAATGCCACAATTCATGATAATCAAACTGCTTAATCCTGATTCATTCGTGCTTTAAATTTTAATGTTGATAGTTAGTGAATAAAAATATGTCAAACTATTTAATCTTGACAGATAAGTAGTTAGGTAGAGAATAAATGAGCTCATCAGTCTAATCTGAGCCTTTGGAGGTTATAACGATAGAAATAGTTAGTTTTATTTCAAAAGAGAAATGATGTAAAGGTTTGCAAGTCTAAATGCACCCAATTAATGAATAAAAAATGTTAGAGTAGGTGATGGGTAGGCAGAACTAATTTGCAGGAAGCATGGTTTTTAATTTTTGAAAGCCACAGTCACAAAAAAGTTGCAGCAAATCAACAATTACAAAATGAAAATAAGACAAATACAAACAAACTACTGATCTACAAATGTTATTGACACCTCCTAAAGGAGCTGCCCTCCCTAGATGGAGCCATTTTTAGTCTCATATACTCTACAGTATCACTATATGACTACGGATTTTCTACAGTCCGCTGAAAATAACATTCCTTGACTATCATTTATTTTCAGAAATCTCACTGCCTTCATTGTCTTCATTTAACCTATCCATTATCTCTCAATTTACCTATTCAAATCACTCTCTTACTCTGAAATTCCATGTTTGACCCTAAATCCCTCATTCTTACCCCTTTCCTTACCTAAAACCCACCCCCATTGCTAAAAACCTCTCCCCTTCATTCATTTCCCCTTCTTCCATCAAAACAATGTAAAAAACCCATTTTTTTTACATTGTTTTAAAAATAGATTTTATTCATTTGGGACCCACTCCTTTTAAAATAAACCCTCTTTATATAAAATACCTGACCCCATTGTATTAAAAACCCCGACTCCATTTTTTAGAACCTCCTCTCTAATAAAAAATCCCCCCCCCCCCAACTTTATTTTATCCCTGGGCTCCACCATATTAAATCCCCACTCTACACCTTTACCCCCCATGTCCATATAACCCTAGCCCACTATATGTTAAGTGCCTCCACTTTAACGTACCCTAGGCCCCACATTATAAAATAATCGTGCTATATTTAAAACCACCATCATATTCAAAGGCCTAGGCCCCACCTTCTTAACTAACCCACACTACATCCGATCCCGACCACCATCGGATCTTTGCTCCCTAATCCGACGGCCATCACACCCTATCGCACATCCAAAATCCCATCGTTTAAACACCCCGGTAGTTTCCAAAATGGGTGATTTCTGTGTACATAATTTCCTCCATGTGTCACCCCTTTGTCTTATCGCATCCCTCCATCTGATACTGCATAACCACCTGTGCATCGTGCAAAAACTACAAAACCACCTCCAGCCTAAAATGAAACCACTGACCCCATTCAAACATGTCGAAACCCTCTGTCTCTACGATAAAACCCTAACCTATGTATTAACGCTTGAAACATGTCAAAAAGACCTGGAAGGCCATAATCAAACACAAAAGTCGAAGAACCTCCAATTTCCGCAGCGTGTTAATGAATTTCCCTGCTACCTGCAAGCCACCATTGCTACCCATCCCACAGGATCTCATTTTTATTAATAAATTATTTTTATTTTTGCAGGAGATCGATGAACCATAAAAGGAAATAATCATATTGTGCTTCTAAAGTCCAAAAATGATTCAAACTAAGTTCTCTAGGTGACGATCCAAGAGCTCGGTTCATTAAAGGAATAAGGGTGCAAGGTTAATTAGAATCAGCAATGGATCGTGACCATTAATGATCATATGATTACTGTAGGTTTTAACCCGATACAAAAATTACTTGCAAACGAATCTTAAAACATAAAATAAACAATAGTGAGAGCATAAAACATAAAACAGATATACATAGAGATTTTCCCCTCGATCCTAAATTGGGACAACCAGCTTGATTTTTCATTATATTCCTTTTAGGGTTACAACACATATATATACATGCCAAAGCATACATAAACCCCAATCCATTAACACTAGATTAGAACATAACCGTAATTCCCTTGACCAGATCTACAAAATACTAGGGGTCAAAAACTATCATGCCCCAAAACCATGTAAAAACCCATGCAAAAAACCATGGGTGGGTCCGCCCACCGAAAAATAAGAACCAAATTTTTTTTCCCGGGGCACTCCCGCCCCCCCTGTGACCCCCCTACGTGTGACTAGTCGTGCAAATAATATAACACATACCCAACATTCTCCCACTTGTTGTTTTATTTTTGCAGGGGGCCACAAGAGAGCTGAGTCATTAGCCTAGCTTTGCAACACCCACTGTTTATCTACACCAAGAGAACTTCCAAGTGCTCATAGACTTCATCAATGCATTAGCAACATTCTTTAAGGTGTCCAACTTTACCAACAATACCCTTTTAGCCTCGGCCATATATCTCATAAAGTGATATTGAACATCAATGTGCTTTTTCTTTAAATGATAAGCATGGTTCTTAGCCAAGAAAATTGCACTTTGGCTATCAAAATCTATCCTTATAGCTTGCTGCACCAACCCCATACTTGAACACAATCTTTGCAACCAAACTGCTTCCTTGCTTGCATGAGTGGCTGCCATGTATTTTTCCTCTGTAGTTGAAAGAGCCACTACAGGTTGTCTTTTACTCATCCAACTGACTGCACCTCCAAATAGGCTAAACACATGCCCACTTGTAGATATTCTTTGGTCCAAATCTCCAGCCCAGTCTATATCAAAAAAGCCATGAATGTCCAACACTCTTTCCAATCCTGGTCTTCCCTGGTAGCACAAGCCATAATCACTAGTGCCATGCAAATATCTGAAAACTTGCTTCAATGTTGTCCAATGCTCCTTCCTTGGGTTTGACAGAAACCTGCTCAATACTCCCACTACATGTGCAATGTCTGGTCTAGTACAGACAATTGCATACATCAAGCTACCCACTGCACTTGCATATGGAACATGAGACATATCCTCCTCTTCTTCTTGTGTCTTGGGACACTGTTCAGCAGACAATTTTGTACCTACAGGAATCAGAACATTCACCAGTTTACTATCCTACATAATGAACCTCTGCAATATAGTCTTGACATACCTCTGGCTTAACCAGAGCTTCCTCTTTACTGGATCTATCTTAATTTCCATGCCCAAAATATAGTTTGTAGCACCAAGATCCTTCATGTCGAATTTGGAGAATAGTTGGGTCTTCAACTCTTGGATAATTTCTTTGTCATTTCCAATCAACAACATATCATCCACATACAAGACCAAATAAATAACATTGTCACCAATTAATTTAAAATAAACACAGTGATCCTCCTTTCTTCTATTGAATCCAAGTCCCCATATATAGGTATCAAATTTCTGATACCCCATCCTTGGTGACTATTTTAACCCATACAGAGACTTCTTTAACCTGCATAATAGTTATTTCTTTCCTTTCACCATGAAACCTTCAGGTTTTTTCATGTAGATCTTCTCTTCCAGATCCCCGTGAAGAAACGTTGTCTTCACATCCATCTGTTCTACCTCAAAATCAAATGCAGAAACAACAGATAAAAGTAATCTAATAGAAGTAACTTTGGCAACAGGAGAAAAAATATCACCAAAATCAATTCCCAACACCTGGGAATAACCTTTTGCTGATAACTGAGCTTTGTATTTCTCCACCTTTCCTTCTACATTCATCTTCTTCTTAAACACCCATTTTCTCCCGATGGGCTTCCTTCCAGTTGGCAACTCCACCAGATCTCATGCCTCATTTTTATGCAAGGATGCCATTTCATCAACCATGGCCTCCTTGTAGAGTTTTCCATCCTCTGAATCTACTACCTCCCTGATGGTTCTCAGAACATCATCAGTTATAGTTAAAGCAAAATTTGAACAGATATCATATGGAATATACCTTTCTGGTTGTCTTCTTTCCCAAAATGATCTTCTCACAACTGGAGTTTTTGGCTCTTCCTCTTCTGAGTCTTATTTTTTTGTAGAGTCCGGTTCATCCTCCTTTAGCTCAAACTCTATCTTTCCAGGTTCCTTTGGTAGGAATTCATGTTTAACAACATCTTTCACCTCTATAAACACAAAATATCGGCTGTGCACAACCTTCCTTATTTCCAGGTTCCAAAGCTTGTAACCCTTTAAAACATCCTTATACCCAATAAAGATGCACCTTTTAGATTTATTATCCATCTTCCTCCTTTTCTCCTTTGGAACATGTACATATGCATCACATCCAAATGACCTAAGATGTGAAAGAGAGGGTTTCTTATCAGTCCATACCTCATGTGGAGTCTTATCCTCCAATGTTGATGAAGGTGATCTGTTAACCAAGTAACATGCAGTCTGCACTGCCTCTGCCCAGAATTCTTGTCCTAACCCAGTACCACTGAGCATGATTCTTGCCTTTTCCATCATCGTTCTATTCATTCTTTCTGCAACTCCATTTTGCTGAGGTGTGTATGGAGTAGTCTTCTATCGTGCTATACCACACTTCTTATAGAACTCTTCAAATTCCTTCTTGCAGAACTCCCTACCATTATCTATCTTCAGCACCTTTATCTTCTTCTCTATCTAGTTTTCCACTAGAGCCTTAAATTATTTGAACCTGTCAAAGACTTCAGATTTCTTCCTCAAGAAATATATCCATGTATTCCTTGAGAAGTCATCTATGAATGAAACATAGTACACAGACTTACCTAGCGATGGAACTGACATAGGTCCAAACACATCACTATGCACAAGCTCTAATATCTTATTCACGCTCTTAGAACCAGAAGGAAAACTCACCCAATTCTGCTTCCCATATACACAATTTTCATAGAAATCAAAAATCTAGAGAGCTATTAGACATACCTTATACAATATAATTTCCATGCAGTATCCAAAGGCCCTTCTCTCCAATATGTCCAAGCCTTTGATGCCATAGCATGATATTTTTTCCAGAGACCGCTAGGCTTTCTTCTCTGCTTTTGGGAACCATAGAACTGTTGCACCCATCAATAACAGTGCTGCCCTAAAGCTTGTACATAGTTCCAATTCGAACTCCCTACATTAATACCAATTCTCCTGAACCATCTTACAGGCATATTTCTCGAACACTGTTTTTACAGCTACATCATCCATCTTGCTTACAGAAATCAGATTTCTGGCCATTGCAGGAATGTGCAGAACATGAGGAAGTGTTCTAATCCTTCCACCTTGTAGCTTCAGCTTGAATTTTCCATGTCCGATGATACTGGCCTTCCTATCATCACCTAAGAATACATCACTGCCATCATATTTCTCATACTCGCAGAATCACTCCCTATGGGGAGTGAAGTGAAAGGATGCACCCGAGTCAATCAACCATGACTCATGATCTACATGTGTATTTGAAGAAGAAGCCAAATACACATCCCCACCTTCATCTGAGGTGGGTTTTTCCTTTGCAGAAGGAGAATCATTAGATCCCTTTCCTTTCTCAAGAACTTTACATCTGCAATCCTTTTTGTAGTGGCCTTCCTTTTTTCATTTCCAGCACACCTTTACAAAATTTTCAGGAGATTTATATCTCCCACTCAAAACCTTATTCTTGTTTCTGTTTTGGGACCTTCCTCATACAGATAAAGCATCTCCATTTTGAACCTCCATATTTCTCCATCTCATTTCCTTTGACAGTAAGGTTGAGACAATGTCATCAAAAGTCAAGGTATTTCTATTGCTACCTATTGCAATAACCATACTGTCCCACGAGTTTGGTATAGAACACAAAAAACTAATGCACTTATATTCATCTAAGATTTTAATATCAATAGATGACAATCGACTTACCACAGTATTTAAGGAATTTAGATGCTCTGTCACCAACTCTTCATCCTTCATCCTCAAGTTATACAACTTTTTCCGCAAGAAAAATTTATTCACCAGCGACTTAGATTGGTATAAAGTCCCTAGCTTGTCCCACAATCTCTTCACCGTAGCTTCCCCATATACATTCAACAATACTGAATATGAGACACACAATTGTATTGTGCTCTTTTCCTTCTGATCCAAATTCTTCCAGTCTTCATCTAACATTTTCCGTTGGTTTAGTACCTGGATATACCGCAATCCACTGATATTTATTCACTAGCAGATCCTCCATATTGAGCTTCCACAACTCAAAACTCTGACCATTAAATTTCTCGATCTCTATCTTCCCACCGCTAGCCATCTTCTTTCACTACAAGAATCGATCCTGCAGATCTCCCACTAAACAAGGTCTACCTCAAGCCCGAGAAAAAAAACCCTCAGCAACAAAGGCGTCCCCTTGAAGTTGAAATTTCTCTGATACCAAATGTAGGTTTTAACCCTGTGCAAAAATTATCTCCAAACAAATATTAAAACATAAAACAAACAATAGAAAGAGAATAAAACATAAAACAGATATACATAGATATTTTCCCCTGGATCCCAAATCGGGATGACCAGCTTGATTTTCCATTATATTCCTTTTAGCGTTACAACACATATATATACATGCTAAAGTATACATAAAACCCAATCCATTAACCCTGGATTAGAACATAACCGTAGTTCCCTTGACCAGATCTACAAAATACCAGGGGCCGAAAACCATCATTCCCCAAAACCATGTGAAAACCATGCACAAAAACATGGGCGGGTCTGCCCACTGGAAAATAAGGACCAAATTTTTTTTATCGGGGTGCTGTCGCCCCCCCTGTGACCCCCCTACTCGTGACTAGTCATGGAAATAATATAACACATACCTGACAATTACTACAAAGGCAACGAGGGTTTTTGAAAAGGACAGGGTAAAGACAATGAAGAGGTTTTACAGTGGCTGCGCTGAGATGAAGACAAATAATAAAGACACAGTTAAAGATAAGTCAGAGGTTAAAATATGAAAGAAAAGGTGAAAAGATAGATTGAAGAACAAAAATCAAATAAGAAAGGTTAAATAAGAGATTTGAATAACAACAAAAGCAGTAAAAGAAAATAGAGAGAAAACAAAATTAAAGTAAAGGACAAATCAAGGTTTAAAGAAAAATTAAAGATTAAAGACAAATAAAAAACAAATCAACAAAGGAATATAGATTTGAATGATAAAGAAAATAATAATTTAACTCTTCCAAATCACATTGGCCACCTATAGCCAGATTTTGATTCAATATAAGCTACCTCGGTTAAATGTTTCAGTTAGAGATATTTTAACAGCCTCAGAAGTTATTGTAAAAGTTAATATTAAAGGAAAATAGTAAAAAATATCTTAAATTTAGCTCAACATTAAATTAGAAATTTATTACTATAGTATGTCAGTCAAAGATATTTTGAAATTGGGCCTTGCATGGTCTCAATTGTCAAACATCAATTAATCTGTAGTAAATACAAATATGTCACCCTATATTAGGATCACCTCCTCAATTGTTGTTAAATACTACATATATTTCTCATTATTGGCGGGGGGGGGGGGGGGGGGGTTGGTTTTTTGGTTGATTAGTTTGCTGCTAGACTGGATTTTGATCAGACTCTGAGTTGCAAGTATTATTTCACTAGAGAATTGTAATTGTCTTGGACATTAGTAATACAAGCACACTCAAAGGATTCTTGAGCTATGTTAATGATGATGTTATCCCTCTTTGTCATTGTTTCTCTTTTGTTTACCATATTGTACATCAATTTCTCCAATAATAGAACAAAAATTTTAGATTGAGATATGTTGTTTGGACACCTTAACTATGTTTGTTATTATTATATTTATGTTATCATCTATAAGGTCTGATTAAAGAATTCATGGGTGTCCTGCTCTTTAGTTTCTCTCAAACTATTTATCTTAAATAACTGCTTTGAAGTTTAGTTAAATAATTCAGGGGTGTCTTGCTGTTTAATTTCACTGAAATGTTATCTTGAATTTTTTATCTATCTGAAAGTAGTAAATAAAGAATTTAGGGGTGTCCTACTCTTTATTATTAATGTATTTTTGTCTTAAGGTTTTCTTAGTAAAGTTTAGCTAAAGAATTCAGGAGTGTCCTTCTCTTTAGTTTCTCTTGTACCATTATCTCAAAGGATTTTCTTGTTGAAGTATAGTTGAAGGATTCATTATTGCCCTTTATTTTTACTGAATTCACAAACTTGTTGTCATTTACTTATTCATCTTACCTAAGAAGATCCAATTGATATAGTTAGCTTGCCCTATGAAAACCCTTGAAGAGTTGATGTAAAATTAAAAACTTGTATGACTCCATATCCCAATGAATTAAGCTTCCCACATTCTATCTATCTAACCTAAAATCGATCACTCAATCAATCAATCAAAACAAAACAATCCCAAGCTTCATAACTAGACTAAAATTAGAAAAACATAAGCATAAAGATAAATCATTCAATCATAAACATAGAGAGAGCCCTGTATGAGCCCAGGAAGGCTAGGTCCTTGGAATCCAAAGTGGTTTGATGTGGTTCCCTGCCACTTTTTCTTTCCAATCTTGAAAATTACAGGGAGCCAAAAAAGACTACAAAAGCGGTAGGACTTGCTGATCTAGGATGCACATATTGTGATGAAGTGGATGAATCTACATAAGAAGTTAGAGAAGGGAGTTTTATAGACTTCTGAACATAAGCCTCATGAACAGAAATATCAAGACCTGAAACTAAACCTTGCAATTAATCAAAATCCTGGATAACTGGAAGGTCTGTATTAGAGGGAGCAGATTGTGCTTCAAATGAATGTCTTCTTAGTGTAGCTTGTTCTACTAGTATTTGATCTACTCAATTGGTTGACTTAGTTCTAAATAATATTTCTTAAAAGGTTAAGTCAAACTAAATGTTTTTCAGAGTTAGAAATTCTTTTGGCAGTGAACCTGCTCTATGGGGAGGATTGCTACTTCCTTGGCTCTCTGCTATGCTTTTTCTTCTCAACATTTTTTCAGGGTCATCCACAATTACCACAGGCTTTGGATCAGGATGAGATCTAGTGTAAGCTCTTTTAGGAGCCAAATTTATTATCTAAGGCACATACACACTTATTATTTACAAAAATGAAAAGGAAACCAATCTTTTTGAAGCATTCATATCATACAATGTTTTAACCAGGGTTATGAATTCGAAATAAATTACAAAATTTTCAATTTTGTTTCCCTAGTGGAGTCACCACTATGTTATCATTATATAATTTAAAATATTGGGAGAATAAACACAGAGTACAACATCAAAAACACTTTGGAAGTTGGGATCTAGCCTTATCAACTTCAGAGAGGTATCTCTCTATATAATTTAACTTTTTTTTTAGTGGCTATTAGGCTAGTTATGACTGTACTTGGTTGTTTGTTTGATTTTTATTGGTTTGGTTGATTAAATTTCTATATTTCCATTGGGAAATGGAGTCAAAAATATAAAATTAGATACTACAACAATACTTAAAAGAGTTATCACAGGGAAAGCTAGTTTGCATTAACTAGACCCTTTAAGTATTTAAATGGATTATGAAAGTGAAGAAATATTGAATTCAGTAGATATTGAAAAGAAGTTAAGTATTCTTCAATATGACTTCAGTAGAAAACATATAAATTGTAAAAGTAGCCAGAATAAGGCGTATTTATTAACATTTCTTATTCATCACACTTTCTGTTTTACAGTTAATATTTTTCAGATGTTTACAAAGAAAGGAAATACAATGAAAACATAGTTACAGTAGAATAAATTCACCAGTAAATACACCACATGAATCTTGTAATAAGTCCATGTATTATTGATGCTCTAGAAAAAATTGGGAAGCTACAATCCTCATTAGGAAAAATATATTCAGATATGAACCTAGAATACTTCGAACAATGAAGTATTTATATTAAATATTACAAAATGATTACATCAATGTTGTCTCAACATACAGTATATTATTATCCAAAATTGAATAATAAAATCTAATTGTGACAAAAAATAGGCTCGATGGAGGTGATATGGAACACTAGCACTATTTTAGAGGAAACAGTTGATAAGTGGACCTATTTTTTGGGTTGGGTTCGCTGTTGTGTTGGATGATGTGTTGGATGCAACTGTCCTTTCTCATTTACTTTTCACTCATGTAGTTCACACAGTTTATCCCATCGATCTTCATCTAGGATATTTAACTTTATTACCTTTCGGTAAATTTCATCCACTTCAGTATATTTGGAAAAAATGGGTTTAAGCACAAAGATGTGGTTTACCTCATGTTGAATGAAAATATCATTGCTCATTTCTTCCAAGAATTCTTTACCTATCATGGTACCTTTAATACTAGAGAATTTGGCAGTGTCCTCGGCATTTTCCCTTAGCTTCTTCACGTTGTCTTCACGAGTTATCATCTTATCATTAATCACAAACAAAGAAGGCAAACCCTTACATGTTAAAGGTTCTAACCTGCTGAAGAATCTATTCGCTCCTAGCTCTAAGATGTGGCATTTATCTTCTAGCTCAACAATCAGATTCTTCTTAGTAAGAATATTCTTCACTTCTAATATGGTCTCTGTTCCGTCATCCACTCCCAAGTCATCTAGCTCATATATGTTCTTGGAGTTTACAAACTTGATAATGTTATTTTATGTGATAGGAATATCTCCAAGCTATTCTTTGATGATTGTGATGGCATCATTAGATTTTATAATCAATTCCTTCAGTTCAAATATAATTTGGATGCAGGGCCAGATTTCAGTATATTCAATGATATATGTCCAGATGATTTCTTTGACTTGGAACAATGTTTGTCCAATGGATGATTCTCTCTCTGACTTTTGCAACCTCTTTATCAGTTTTTGAGTTCTTTTTTCTTCAACTGCATGATAAAATTCACTTATTTATTTCTGGTCTTGAAACAATTTTACTTTATCTTGTAGCTTCTTAATTTCCTTTGTTTGAATAGATAGATTCTCCTTTGTCAAATTTTCTGCACCATCTACTGTGTTGTATAATTTTTAGCTATGGGGATGGTTGCAAGAAGTATAACTTCCAAAGGAAACATGGAAATATTTTCAGCCTTCTCCCCCTCCTTAATCATCTTTTCCATTTCCGTCCCCATCTATCTCAACCGATCATTTTTCTCCATGATGAGCTTCATCATATCAGGCTTTTGAAACTCTGTTTCCTCAATATCTTTGGTGAGAGGTTCTTCTATGGCTAACCACTTTAGTTGTTTCCTCAATGTTGCTATGTCAGCATTCTTCTTACTTATTATCTCCTCTACAGATTTTATGTTGGAAGGATCATATCCTACTCTAACCATTAAGTCTTCCAAAGAATTAATTCTTGTATCCTTAACCAGAGAATAGATTTTCTCCATTTTTAGTTGTGACTAAATGTTTGCCAAGGAAACATGCAATTTATATAAAATCATGGTTGTATTAGTTAAGGTAGAGAAAATCATTTCACCTATTTTCTTATGCATCTAAATTTGATCAATCGGATGGATGAATGTGATGTCAAACTCAAATAAATTTTTATTGCAATCAACTGCTATCTTAGGCTATGAAATCTGTGCCTCAAGAAATTCCATTTGAAATTTACCTTTCTCATAGTCAAATGATGATAGCATTCTACTCTAATAACTGGAATTCTACTTCTGGAATTGACTGTATGTGCTATTCTTTAGGATTTCGTGCTTAAATTTTATTTCTCTGAATGTATCAAAAATTTTCTTCTCTTTCTCCCCTGAGACAACCTTAGTTTCCTGAATGGCCTATTGTTGGTCTTGTGAAGTTGTAGAAGTAGTAGGAGAGAGTGTGGTTTGGCCACCAACTTGAGAAGATGTAGGTGTCTACTTAGTGATTATAATAACTTCTTGTTCTTAATATTTATTTGGATTGACTTTAGGATGGAGTTTAGTTCTTTTTGTAAATTTTTGTAGATGTTCTGTGCTTGATGCAGCTTTACTTTTTAACCCAATATTAGTCAGCAATCACATAAACACGAAATTAAAACGTTGATAGAACATATCAGTAGATCGATAGAAGACAAGCCAAAATATATAAGCATGTCAGCGCATTATGGCATTCAACAGGATGCTTCAACCAAAAAAGCCTTAATACGGTCAACCAACCAGAAGTCTCACACAATCCTCTAGGACAGCCAGATTAGTCAACCCCAAAAGTCAATGAAGGTCAATTCTTCTAGTAAATGGTCAAAACAAACAGCAACAACAAAGTCAATGTAGGCAAGTCAAAGTCAACGTCCAGCCTCGGGATTTGTGTCAAAAAATGCAAATTTATGAGATCGAAGTTTTGGGAGAGTTTCAGGTCAATTACCAAGTGTTGACCAAAGTCAACGTTGCTCAATTTCTGTGCTGGAAACCCTAGATAGTCTGAAACCCTAGATGTTGTCTTTTCCCACGTGTGAGAGATGAAGAAAGTCCAATAGATGCTCAAACCAATTAGATGAGGAGAGAGGATTTGATGTGATGTATGTGATGAGTGAAAATGTCCTCTAACTTTGACCAACTTATATCCATCAATGAGGGTGTGTGACACAACTGCTGGGGCTCCAAACCTTCAGGCTGACCTGCACATATTTTGAATAAATTGAAAATAAATGTTATGATCATTGGATCAAAATGATCTTTAGATTGATCTTGCACCTCTCAGAAGGAGGAGTCCAATAAAAATATTGGCATCTTCATCTAAGAATCACAACATGGAGTTTGGACCTATTTGTCCAAAATTAACACTCCCTCTCAACTAGGGAGAACTCCATCCCCTTATGCAATCCAAACATCATGCATCATCCCGCCGTAACTTGCTTTGTTGGCTTCTTTATTTTAGAACAAAAGTGGGTCAGTCACAAAGACATCATTCCTGGCTGAAAGATTCAGCCCAGAGGTCCGAAACATCTATAGGAATCAAAGAGTCACATACCAACCCGAAGTTGGTTTATCTAACCCGAAGTCAATTAGAGGTCTAAAACCTCTCTTGGACTCTCGAGAGTCATATACTAACCCAAATTTAGTTTTACTGACCTGAATTCAGTTGGAGTTCTAAAACCTCACTAGACTTGATCCCAGATCAAGTGGTTGGACATGTGCCATCCTAGATAGAGAGTACAATAAACTTTGATGCATCCATCAGTCTTTGCTACTAGTCTCTATCTTTTCCCACCTCACTGGCCAAATGAGAGGTACTTCCCATGACTCTGGGACTCAATGGGTAGGATGCATACCAGGTATAGATCATGAGAAGTGAACCAACTTAATCATCATAACGGTGGGGCAAAACCACTAGAAGGTTTGGCAAGCCTAGCCCTATGTGTGCTTATAGCTCTGAGAAGCTATCCCCAAGGCCCCCCAAAGCTCCTAGAGCTCATCGTCCAACAGGACCCTCAGAATAGGGTCATTCCATGATTCCAATATTCTCATAGAAGGTTAGGAACATGACCTTCCCCAAGGGAATTATGAGAATATCTATGCCCTACTCATCAGTTCCTATATGATCGAGCCTTACGGCGCCTCATTGTACCATATCTCGGATAAATTGGTACTAGCCATCGACATGCTTGGATTGATCGTGGAACACAGGATTCTCTGAAAAATGAATCCCCCTCTGGTTATCACAAAGGATAATGGTGGCATCTAGCACATGCTCGAACGACTCACTGAAGAGCTTTTGCAACCAAGTGACTTCACAATATGCCATATATGGTGCAATTTATTCAGCCTCAGTGGTGCTCAAGGCTACCGACTTTTGATTCCTTCTCGAAGAAAAATTACGTGTGAAGTAGCATCTAGATGTGCTCTTGCGATCTACCACACTACTAGCCCAATCGACATCAGTATATCCATGGAGTGTCATCCTCCCAATAGTATATCTCAACCCATGGTCTATCATTCCATAGAGATATCTCAAGAGTTTCTTGGCACCAACCTATTAAAAGTGATGAGGCTCAACCATATGTTGACTCAAAGTGTTCACTACAAAACATACGACTAGATGGGTGTTCATTAATAACATCAGGGCCCCTACGAGTTGAAAATATTCAATAGGATTTTCTAGCAAGGGCCCAACAATGTTGCCAATCAAATTATTAAAGTTGAGCTCCATCAGTGTCGACACGGACTTACAATCCACCATTCCAAATCTTTCCAGAAGCTTCACAATATATTTTCCTTGAGAAATGAAAGTCTCACAAGGTCTCTGCCAGAAATCCAGGGCTAGGAAGTAATGCATTAGTCCTAATTCCTTCATCTCGAAATCAATGGTGAGCTCCCTCTTGCACTAATTAATGAGAGGGTCATCACCTCTCAGGAAGAGGTCATCCACATACAACACTAGAATGGGAGGATTTTCTCTATCAACCTTAAAGTAAAGGTTTAGATCAGCATTACTACGAGTGAAGCCCAACTTCATCAGGATATATCCTATTGTACCAAGGTCTGGGTGATTTCTTCAACCCATAGAGCACTTTCTTCAACCTGCAGACATGGGTGTCCCGATCCTTGACTTCAAACCCTAGAGGTCACTTCACATACACCTCTTCCTTTATCACACCATGCAGAAATGCGGTCTTCACATCAATCTGATGAATATTCCATCCTTGCATAGTATCAAGGGTTATGATAGATTAGATGGTGGTATATCGGGCCACAGGTGAAAATATATCATCATAGTCTATGCCTTCCTTTTGAGAGAAGCCACAGGCAACGAATCTTGCCTTCAACTTTTCAGTACTTCCATCAGATCCATGCTTGATCTTATAGAGCCATTTCAAGGTGACAACTGCTTTGTCCTCTGGTCTTGGAACCACATCCCAGACATCATTATTCGTAATGGAATCATATTCTTCGTGCATAGCATCCTTCCAGACTTGATGCTTTACGACTTTCTCAAAATTTCCATGCTCATAAATTTTTAGCTTCAACTTCACGGAATGTCCCCCTTGGGGCCATATGTCCCTTGGCATCCTCAAGAGTGTCCCTGAGCCATGATGGTATTTTCCTCATTGAAGGAGGTGGATCAATCAGATCCATCAGTCATTCAACATCAAGTATCATCTCATCCTTCATTTCTTCTTGATTTCTAGGCCTAGCTTCATGATCTTCCTCAGATCTCGAAAGATTGATTACTTTCCTAAGGGAAGCATCTTCGTCAAAGGTAACATTGTGGCATATCTCCACTTCCCTTTGACCAGGCACATAGACTCTATAGGCCTTCGAAGTTTCACTATATACCACAAACATTGTGGTATCCCTCTTCATGCCAGCTTCTCTGTAAAAGTTCTTGAACTCATTCGTTTCATATTCAGTGCCATTATCGGTCCTCAATATCTTGAGCTTATTCCCTATCAAATTTTCCACCAAGGATTTTAAGGAACATAACCACATGAAAACCTCATCCTTATTCTTCAAGAATTATATCTAGGTTTTGAGAGAGAAGTCATCTATGAAGATCATATATAATAAGGAAATCCTCCTACAAATGTCACAAGCAACATACCAGATAGATCATAATGTATCAGTTGCATGACATCAGATTTCTTTGTGACACTTGAGGGGAAAGGTCCCCTTGTATGCTTTCCTTCGGAACAACCTTGACATACAACTTCATGATTATTTGAGAACTCAGGCATCCTCGTCACCACCTTCTTTGCTTCGGGAAGGGATTTTTAGTGAAGGTGTCCAAAAATCTGGTGCCATAGTTCAGTCTGTCGGATAGTGTCACACGTCATCGCTCTCAATGGAATTCCTCCAACCTGGTAGAGTGTATCAACTCTAAAACCAATCGTGATAGCTTCCTTGAAACTATTCTTCCAGATACACACCTTCCCATCGACGAATGCCACATTGAAACCTTTGTCTTCCATGGTCGATATAGACACAAGGTTCTTCTCCAAATCAGGTACATATAGTACATCTTGCAAGCGGAGGACTTGACCTTGAGACAAGTGGAGGGTCACTATCCCTATCCCTTTCACGGTACATGTGGCATTATCTCTGAGGATAATTTCCATATTATTATCCTCCTTAACCATATTAGAAAGTGCTTCCTTGAATGAAGTGATGTGCCTTAAGGCACCACTATCTATCAACCAAACATCCATAGTGTCAGGTGGAGATGTAACAGAGAGGGAAGATACAAGAATGTATTCATTTCTTTTATCATTAACAACATTTTATTCCTCATACCTGGAATTTCTTGACCTTTTGAAAGGTTACCCATTTCCACTGGAGGGAGCCTTCCTCTTTCCTTTGAACCTATTGTTCCTTTGATTGCCATTCCTCCGGTTGTTTTTGTTGTCATCATCATCAGGATAATACTTCTTGAAAGGGAATTCTCTAGCATAGTGTCCAAGCTTGTGGCAAGTGTAACATTTACCTTTCTTTCCTTGGGCCCCTGCACTTCCTTTGTGTAGAAATTATATGCACTAAGAATGCATATGTTCTTGATTCACCTGATCTCACACTATTTAACTTTATGAAAAATACTGAATCAATACCACTTGTTAATATTTTGCAGAAAAATTAATTGCACACACATGTGAAGCATAAACACAAATCAATCGCACATAACACATTTTTTAACCAGAAAAGCTTGATGCTGAAAACCCCAACTATATATTATGTATCATGGAATCATATGACAATCCTCATACAAAGATTATCAAGCTCTCATTACATTACAATCATCATACACAAATCAGGACCAATCTTGCAAATCCACGCACTGATCTTTGCCTCTTGCTAGCCTACCTCCACTGCGCAATTCCTACTTAAGAATAGATCTAGATGAATTTGAATTATTCTTGCCTTGACAATGCAATCCTCATTGGAAACTCCAATGTGTGTGTGATGCAATCAATGCATTACTATAGTCACAACAGATAGTACATCTTGCCCTTTCACCTATCTCTCCACTGGGTCTCCACTGAAACTTCCATGCATTGTAGTTAATTGTTGTATTGTTCAGTTGATTAATGAGTTATTATTTATGAATTAATTAGCTAATTAATTCACTCCACTCTCACTAGTTTATCATTAAATTAGACTAGATACAACTAGCTCAACTGAGTCTAACTGAGTTAAACTAAATACAACTCCATAACTACTTCTTCCAACTGTGTCATAACTTTGCCACTTGATTTCTAACTGAGTCCTCCATGCATTAGCTCCAGTAAACCCTTGGGAATTGTGTAATTCCTTCAGTCCACTGATGTGCCACATCTGTGCACTGAAACAAAGTGCTCCAAGAGAATAAGTTGTTGTTTAGTGTCTGATTATTATTAAGAGCTAATAATAATCAACATGCATCTATTTTTAGATCAACGATCTATAAATATACTTTGCCCAATATTATAAAAATAGAAGTTCATCTATTTTTCCAACTTGATCAACCATCCACAGATAGCATCATGCAACTTCTGAAATATGATCATCATGTCTAAAAATAGACATAGTCTAAAATTAGACTTGCGCCAAAAATAGCCTACGGGCCCACTTAGTGAAGGCGACTGTTTTCACTAAGCTCATCATCTTGTTGAATCTAAACACTCCCTCTCAACAAGATAGGGATTATCCTTCACCCTGATCCTGCCTCTATAGTATTCAAATTTTCTCTTGGTGAGCGCATTCGTTAGAATATATGCATCCTGATCCTCTGTAGGAATGTATTGAAGCAACATGATCTTCCGCTACACACAATCTCTGATATGATGATACCGGATATCAATATGTTTAGATCTATCATGAAACACAAGATTAACCAAGATTTTAATGCACCTTTGATTATCACAATGTATCACTGTGGGATCTAAATGTGAACTGAACAAACCAACCAGAATCTTCCTCATCCAGATAGCCTCACATGCAGCTTGACTTGCTACCATGTATTTTGCATCCGCTGAACTGAGTCCCAAGGATATTTATTTCCTGCTATACCAAGAAACTACCATAGATCAGATACTGAAAATCCCTCCTAATGTGTGCTTTCTGTCTGTTGGGCTTCCTACCCAATCTGCATTTGTGGAGCCATGCAACTTCACCTCATCCATCTATCTGTACCATAAACCATACTCAGATGTGACCCTAAGATATCTCAGGACATGATTGCCTGCCTTCTAAAAGAGCTTGGTAGGCTTAATCGTCGCTTGTGAAAGCTAGTTCACGGCATATCAAATGTCTAGTATTGTATTAACTAAATACATGAGTGAACCCACCAACTGTTGATAAACAGTGGCATCCACTACCTCTGCCGATGTAGCATCCTCTTTATTCTAATTACCTGGAAGAGTAGTGTTGATAGGCTTCCAGCCTTGCATGTGAAACTTCTCCACTATATCCCGGGCATACTTGCCTTGAGACACAAATAGTTCACCTTCCCACTGCCATATTTCCAATCCAAGGAAATAATGAAGGAGGCCCAAATCCTTCATATCAAACTCCTTTGCAAGATCTTCCTTGCATGAGTGTATCTACCGCTCATCACCTGTTAGTATTAAATCATCAACATAAAATACAATGATTAAAAGCTTACCCTTAACCACAATCTGGTACAGATTCGCATCCGCCTCACTCTTGGTGAAGCCAAGTCTAGTGAAATAGTTGTCAATCCGAGTGTACCAAGCACGGGGTGCTTGTTTCAGCCCATACATCGCTCTTTTGAGCCTGCACACATGTGACTCGTTGCTGAAGATCTCAAATACTTCAGGCTGCTCAATGTACACCTCTTCCTCAATGATTCCATTAAGGAACACAATCTTCACATCCATCTGATGAATGTGCCAACCAGTCTGTGCTGAGAGAGCAAGGATGGTCCATATGGAAGAAAAACGTGCGACAGGTGAAAAGGTTTCTTCATAGTCAATCCCCTCGATCTGTGAGAAGCCCCAGGCAACAAATCTTGCCTTATACTTCTCGACGCTCCTATCAGTAGCTTGCTTTACCTTGTAGATCCATCTTGATCCTACAACTGATTTTCCCACCAGCCTTGGAACAATATCCTAAGCTTTGTTTTCTAACAATGGAGTCATACTCCTCCACCATAGCATCTACCCATATGGGCTCCTGCACTACTTCCTCAAAAGAAGATGGCTCTGTCATGATACACTTGCTCAAAAGAGCCATGTATCTAGTAAATCGGTCAGGTGAGTATCTTTTTCTGCGCTGTGATGTAGGGACTCCTATATTCGGTGCCGCATCAAGCTTTAGTCTCTCAGCTTCTGTGGTATGATTTCTGCCTTGTCTAATGTTTGGTTCTACATGAGTGGAATCCTCCACTCCATGAATCTCCTCCTGTGGCTGATCCACATCAAGAGTCTCATCATTGGGAACAAGAAGTTCCTCCTCTACATGCAAGTGTAGCTCCCTCTCAAGTGACAACTTCATGGCTTTCACCTCATTGAATTTTATATCCCGTCACACAACAATCAGTCGAATGTCTGGAAAATAAACACGATAATTATGGGGTGTTATTGTGTACCCCACAAATATCCCATCTTCTGCAATCAGCTCCAACTTCTTCCTGGCATCTTTTGTCACATGAATGTAAACAAGTGAGCCAAAAATATTCAAATGATAAATATCAGGCTTCTTACCAGTATAAGCTTCTTCAGGTGTAATCATGCCAAGTACTCTATGAGGACATCGGTTTTGCACATAAACCGCAGTGTTGCATGCTTCTGTCCACAAGTGCATCGATAGGCCCTGGTCATGTAGCATCGCTCGTGCAGCACCCATGATCATTCTGTTCTTTCTCTCCATGACCCCATTCTGCTGTGGGTTATGAGGCGCTATGAGTTCTCTTCGAATTCATTCTTTGCTACAGAATTCCTTGAATTTTCTCGAGATGTATTCACCACCATTATTGCTCCGTAAAGCTTTCGCTTGCTTCCCCGACTCCTTCTCCACTAATGCCTTGAACTCACAAAAATTTGAGAACGTTTCACTCTTCTTCTGCATGAAGAATATCTAGCATCTATGATAATATTCATCCAAAAATATAACATAATACATGTGTTTTGTTGTTGAAGCAACCGAGAAAGGTTCACACACGTCTGTGTGAATTCTCTCCAGGATCACCGAAGCATGGTTCTCCTTCTCATGAAAGGTGGTCTTCACAAACTTACCCATAGTACATCCCTTTCACTGATCTGACTGCGGAAGAGTACCCTTGGGAATTATAGTATAAATTTTCTACAAAAACTTCAAAGTGCCATGGTGAAGATGGCCCAATCTCCTGTGCCATAATTCACCCTCATCCCGGCCCACCACTTCTTCTACTTTGCCCACCATTGCAGTGCAACCATCTACCTCCATCTTGTAGAGATTCTTAATTTGAAACCCTATCTTCTTGGTTTGACCTATTGTTTTATGTCCAAGGAAAGATTTTTCCTCATTGAAAACAACATCATAACCTTTGTCTTCCAGCATTGCGACGAGACCAAGTTCTTATTCAGACCTGGAACATGCATGACATTCTTCAACAAGAATGGATTACTGGACTCCCTCTCAAAGGTAATGGTCCCAATTCTAGTCGCACTGCACCTACCATCATCACCCATCTCTATATGCATCTGGAGGTTCTTCTCCTCCAAGTCACTAAACAACTCTTTGTCTCCCATCATATGGAAAGACACACCATTATCAAGATACCACACTGATCCCATACAACTTGAAACCAAGCATGAAATAAAAGATAAATCAAGCTCAAATTGTGATCTAAGGCCTCTCTAGCTACAGATCCATCATCCTTCTTATTCTTCTTCTTCTATGGATAGTTAGTGGCAAAATTCTCATGTTCGTGACAGTGAAAACACTTCACTTTGGACAAATCCTGCTTCTTGCCTTTAGCATCAGATTTTGAAGGATGTTTCTTCCCCTTCCCTTTCCTTGCTTTGGTAGCCAAAGAAAAATTCTCTTCATCTTCATTCTTTTATGAAGATCCATCCCTGGTACCCTGCCTTATCTCGTCCTGCACAAGATCCGACCAAAGTCGCTCCCATCCCGGCAGTTTCTCCCGTCCATTGATAGAGTCTTTGTAGATATGCCAACTCTTCGGAAGCCCAAGGAGAGCCAAGCTCACCAAATCTTCTTCATCAATAGTAACCCCCACACTTCCCAGTTCATCCTTACAGTGGACAAACTTCGTGAGGTATTTTGGAATATTGTCGCCCTTCTCCATTTTTCTTTTTCTGAGCTTGTCTTTGAGCGCCAACTTCCTTTGGTCACTTTTGCTTTGGAAAAAATATGTCAAATCCTTCCACATTAAGAATGGAGTGGATTTCCCATGAATTCTAGATGCAATAATTTCCTTCACACCTTCCAACATAATTCTCCTCGTCTTTGCTATCTTACTTTTCCATGCATCAAGTAATGGAGCATCGCTAGATCCCGGCTTAGGAACATCGCCATCGATGAACTCCTTCAGTCCATTATCCTCTAGCACCAACTCCATCTTGTCCTTCCAGGCTATGTAATTCAAGCTCCCATCAAGGGCATACTCCAATCGTAAACAATTGAAAGCCATTTCAATGTATACTCAACTTCTACACCAAGAATCTTCTGCAGCAAATTCAAATTGTCCACCAGCACAAACTCACTTCACAATTGCAATATTCAATCAACAATGCTCCAATACCATGTAGAAATTATATGCATTAATCATTCATATGTTCTTGATTCACCTGATCTCACACTATTTAACTTTATTCAAAATACTGAATCAATTCCACTTGTTAATCTCTTGCGTAAAAATTAATTGCACACTCATGTGAAGCAAAAACACAAATCAATCGCACATAACATAGTTTTTAACCACAAAAGACTGAAGCTGATAACCCAAACTATATATTATGTATCATGGAATCATATTCCAATCCTCATACAAAGCTTATCAAGCTCTCAGTACAGTACAATCATCATACATTAATTAGGACCAATCTTGCAAATCCATGCACCGATCTTTTCCTCCTGCTAACCTGCCTCCACTGCGCAATCCCTACTTAAGAATAGATATGAATGAATTTGAATTAATATTTCCTTGACTGCGCAATCCTCGTTGGAAAATCCAATGTGTGTGTGATGCAATCAATGCATTACTATAGTCACAACAGATATTCCATCTTGCCCTTTCACCTATCTCTCCACTCGGGCTCCACTGAAACTGCTATGCACTGTAGTTAACTGTTGTATTTTTTAGTTGATTAATGAGTTATTATTTGTGAATTAATTAACTAATTAATTCACTCCACTCTCACTAGTGTATCATTAAGTTACACTAGATACAACTAGCTCAACTGAGTCTAACTGAGTTAAACTAAATACAACTCCATAATTGATTCTTCCAACTGTGTCATAACTCTGCCACTTGAGTTCTAACTGAGTCCTCCATGCATTAGCTCCAGTAAACCCTTGGTAATTGCGTAATTCCCTCAGTCCACTGATGTGTGAAATCTGTGCACTGAAACAAAGTGCTCCAAAAGAATAAGTTGTTGTTTAGTGTCTGATTATTATTAAGAGCTAATAATAATCGACATGCATCAATTTTTAGATCAAAGATCTATAAATAGACTTCACGCAATATTATAAAAATAGAATTTCATCTATTTTTCCAGTTTGATCAACCATCCACAAATAGCATCCTGCAACTTCTGAAATATAATCATCATGTCTAAAAATAGACATAGTCTAACAATAAACTTGCGCCAAAAATAGCCTACGGGCCCACTTAGTGAAGGAGACTCTTTTCACTAAGCTCGTTATCTTGTTGAATCTCAACACTTTGTTATTCAGACCACCAAATTTATTCTTCTTAGCACGAGCAGTGAAGGCAACATTTTCTTCATTTTCATATTCCTTCATCCTTCTCTCTTCTTGTACGCATCTCGATAGTACTTCTTCAAAATCAGGTATGACATTGTTATTGATAATGGTAGTGTTGAAAACATGGCATTTGGATGAGAGACCTCCAAGTGCGGTGAGAACCATCTCTTGATTAGCTATTGTCTCCCTAATAGCCAAAATATTATTCATGATTTTGGTCAACTTTTGAAAATATGATTGAACACACTCATCCCGACTTTTCCTAGGATTATTCAATTTGTCCTTGAAGAAAAGGACTTTATTCACATTGTTTGCCTTGAACATGTTAACCAACTTATCATACATCTCCTTGGATGTGCCCAGCTTAGGGATGTAGGCAACCAAACTCTTATGAATTGAGTCCCTGATCATCAGATTTGATTTGATTTCCCCCTTCTTGTACTTTGATTTGGCACCACCAGTTGCAGTGGATGGAGGCTCTTGGATTTTATCCTGCACATAACCATGACATCTTGGTCTTCCAAATTAAGATCCAGTTTCATCTTCCAGGCATGGAAGTCTTCCTTCCCAATCAATTTTTCATAAACCTTAAAGCCATTGTACTTTGAGGAACCCATGCCTTCTTCGGTGAATACTAAAAACTAGGGCTTTGTCTTCACCTCAGCTCCGATACCATGTAAATATTTGTAGATGTTCTATGCTTGATGGAACATTTCTTTTATCCCAATATCAGTCAACAATCACATAAATAAGAAACTAAAATGTTGATAGAACATACTAGTAGATTGGCAGAAGACAAGCCAAAATATATAAGTGTGTCGGTGTGTTACAGTAGTTGATAGGATGCTTCAACCAACAAAGTCTCAATATGGTCGGCCAACCAGAAGTGTCACACAACCCTCTAGGATAGCTATATTAGTCAACCCCAAAAGTCAACAAAAGTCAATTCTTCCAGTCAACATTCAACACAAATAGCAACAAAAAAGTCAATGCAACCAAGTCAAAGTCAACATCTAGCCTTGGGATTTGTGCCAGAAAAGGCAGATTTATGAGATCAAAGTTTTGGGAGAGTTTCGGGTAAATTTGACCAAGCATTGACTTTGGTCAATGCTGGTCAATTTCTGCACTAGAAACCTTAGACAGTCTGAAACCCTAGCTGCTGCTTTTTCCCACATGTGAGAGATGAAGAGACTCCAATAGATGCTTGAACTAATCAGATGAGGAGAGGGGATGTGATGTGATGGATTTCATGAGTGAAAATGTCCTCCAATTTTGACCAATTTATATCCATCAATGAGTGTGTGTGACACAACTGTTGGGGCTCCAAACCTTCAGACTGACCTACACATATTTTGAATAAATTGAAAATAAATGTTATTCTCATTGGATCAAGATGATATTTAGATCTATCTTGCACCTCTCTCAAAGAGGTGTCCAAGAAAAATATTGGCATCTCCATATGAGCATCACAACATGGAGTTTGGACCTAGTTGTCCAAAATTAACACTTTTCCTGTACATTATCTTGGATCAGTGCAAGGGATGTACTTTTGGAAAATTTGTGAAGACCACTTTTCATGAGAAGGATAGTCATGCTTTGATGATCCTTGAGAGAATTCACACAGATGTGTGTGGACCTTTCTCGGTTGCTTCAACAACAAAGAACAAGTATTATGCGATATTTGTTGATGAATTTTCTCGCAAGTGTTGGATCTTCTTCATGTAGAAGAAGAGCGAGTGAGTTCAAGGCGCTGGTTGAGAAAGAGTTGGGGAAGTAGGTGAAAGATCTAAGGAGCGATAATGGTGGTGAATACATCTCTGGAAAATTCAAATACTTCTGTATCAAAGAAGGAATTCGAAGAGAACTCATAGCGCCTCATAACCCACAATAGAATGGGGTCGCGGAGAGAAAGAATAGAATGATCGTGGGTGCTGCACAGGCGATGTTGCATGATCAAGTCCTTCCCATACACTTGTGGGCTGAGGCATGCAACACTGTGGTTTATGTGCAAAACCATTGTCCTCATAGAGTACTTGGCATGAGTACAACCGAAGAGGCATTTTCTCGTAACAAACCTGATATTTCTCATTTGAAGATTTTTGGCTTACCTCTTTACATTCATGTGACGAAGGATGCCAGGAAGAAGCTGGAGCCAACCGCAGAGGTTGGGATATTTTTTGGGTACACATAAACACCTCACAATTATCTTGTGCATTTTCCAGACAGTCGGATGACTATCGTGCGATGGGATATCAAATTTCATGAGGAGAAAGCCATGAAGTTGTCGCTTGAGAGTGAGTTACACTTGCATGCAGAGGACGAGCTACTTGTTCTTAAAGATGAGCCTCAAGATGTGGATCAACCATGAGAGAAGGTTCATGGAGTGGAAGAAACCACTCATGCAACGCCAAACATCAGAGGGCATAAGCACACTATAGAAGCTCAACGACTGAATCTTGATGCAATGCATAATGTAGGAGTTCCTACATCACAGCGCAGATAGAGACAGCCACCTAACCAATTTACTAGATACATGGCTCTGATGAGAAAGTATATCATGACGTAGCCATCCGCTTTCGAGGAAGCTATGGAGGATCCCACATGGGTATATACCATGGTGGAAGAGTATGATTCGATTTTCAGAAGCAGTGCATGGAAGATTGTCCAAAGGCCATAAGGGAAATCAATGGTAGGTTCGAGATGGATCTACAAATTGAAAAAATTTGTTGATGGGAGCGTTGAGAATTATAAGGAAAGATTTGTTGCCCGGCGCTTCTCACAGATCGAGGGGATCGACTATGAAGAAACCTTTTCACCTGTCGCAAGGTATTCTTCGATACGGACCATCCTTGCTCTGTCAACGCAGATGGGTTGGCACATTCATCAGATGGATGTGAATACTACGTTCCTCAACGGAATCATTGAGGAGGAGGTGTACATTGAGTAGCCTGAATGATTCGAACTCTTCAGTAGTGATTTACATGTGTGCAGGCTCAACAGAGAACTGTATGGGCTGAAACAAGCACCTCGTGCTTGGTACACACGGATGGACGGTTATTTCACTAGACTTGGTTTCGCCAAGAGTGAGGTGGATCCAAACCTATACTAGATCATGGTGGAGGGTAAGCTTTTGATCATTGTGCTTTATGTAGATGATTTAATACTAATAGGTGATGAACTTTTGATACACTCATGCAAGGCAGATCTTGCAAAGGAGTTCGATATGAAGGACTTGGGCCTCCTTCAATATTTCCTGGGATTGGAAATTTGGCAACGGAAAGGTGAAATGTTTGTGTCTCAAGGAAAGTATGCCCGGGAGACACTAGAGAAGTTTCAAATGCAAGGCTGAAATCGTATCAACACTCCTCTTCCTGGTGGTTGGAGGAAGGAGGATCATACATCGGCAGAGGTAGTGGATGCCACTGTTTATCAACAGTTGGTTGGTTCGCTCATGTATTTAGTCAGTACAAGACTGGACATATGCTATGCTGCGAACCAGCTTTCACAAGCGATGGTGAAGCCTACCAAGCTCTTTTGGAAGGCAGGCAAGCATGTCCTGAGGTATCTCAGGGGCACATCTGGGTATGGATTGTGGTACAAACAATTGGATGAGGTGAAGCTGCATGGCTTCATGGATGCGGATTGGGCAGGAAGCCCAATGGACCGAAAGAGCACATCTAGAGGGATTTTTAGTATCGGATCTACAACAGTTTCTTGTTATAGCAGGAAACAAAGATTTTTGGCACTTAGTTCAGTGGAGGCTAATTACATGGAAGCGAGTTTGGCTGCATGTGAGGCTATATGGATGAGGAAGATCCTGGTCGGTTTGCTTGGTTCTAATTTAGATCCTTCTGTGATATATTGTGATAATCATAGTTGCATTAAAATATTGGTTAATCTAGTATTTCATGATAGATCTAAAAATATTTACATTTGGTACCATCATATCAGAGATTGTGTGCAGTGGAAGATCATGTTGCTTTCTTACATTCCTACGAAGGATCAGGATGCAAATATTCTGATGAAGGGACTCACCAGGAGAAAATTCGAATATCGCAGAGACAGGATTGGGGTGGAAGATAATCCCTATCTTGTTGAGATGGAGTGTTGAGATTCAAAAAGATGATGAGCTTAGTGAAAAGATTCACCTTCATTAAGTGTGCCCATAGGATATTTTTGGCACAAAGTCTATTTTTAGACTATGTATATTTTTAGACATTTCGATCATATTCTATGAGTTGCAGGATGCTATTTGTGGAAAAATAGGTGGACTTCTATTTTTAGAAATTTTGGGCAGAGTCTATTTTTAGACTGCTAGTCTAAAAATAGATATGTCGAATATTATTAGCTCTTAATAATATTTTGACTCTAAACATTATCTTATTCTCTTGGAGCACTTCAATTCAGTGCACAGATGTGGCACATCAGTTAACAGAAGGAATTACACTATTCCTGAGGGTTTAATGGAGCTATTTCATGGAGGACTCAGTTAGAACTCAAGTGGCAGAGTTATGACACAGTTGGAAGAAGTAGTTATGGAATTGCATTTCTTTTAACTCAGTTAGACTCATTTGAGCTAGTTGTATCTAGTCTAACTGATTGATACACTAGTGAGAGTGGAGTGAATTAATTATTTAATTAACTCACAAATAATAACTCATTAATCAACTAAAGAATACATCAGTTAACTACAGTGCATGGCAGTTTCAGTGGAGACCAGTGGAGAGATAGGTGAAAGGGCAAGTGTGACTATCAGTTGTGACTATAGTGATGCATTGATTGCATCCAAAAATTAGTGGATATGCCAATGAGGATTGAGTGAGCTAGGCTAGAGAAATTTGAACTCATTCAGAGCCATTCTTCAGTAGGGATTTCGCAGAAGAGGCAGGATAGCAGGTGGCAAATATCGATGCATGGATTTGCAAGATTGGGATTGATTAGTGTGTAGTGATTGTATTGTACTGAGAGCTTGATATGATCAACTTTGTATGATGATTGTTACATGATCTCTATGACATATATTATATACATATATTTGGGGTTTTCAGCTTTAGGCTTTCCCATTAAACAACTGTGTTGATGTGTGTGAATTTTTATTGTTTCATGTGTGCATTGCAATCTTGATTTAATTTCCGCAAATGATCAATGGTGGAATATATTTTGTATTTTGCATGAAGTTAAAATAGTGTGAGATCAGGAGAATATTGGACATATAACACATAATTTATATAATTTTTACATGGTATCAGAGTAGTGTTGATCATTGGAGGAGATTGTAATTATTGAAGCGGTTGAGTTTTTTTCTGGTGGAATTCGAATTTGTTGCAGTGTTTTCTTGGTGTCGAAGTTGAGCATTCATTGAAATGTATTTCAATGGATTGCGATTGGAGTATGCCCTTGATGGGAGCTTGAATTAAATAGCATGGAAGGATAGGATGGAGGCAGTTCTGGATGATAATGGGTTAAAGGAGTTCATAGATGTTGATATTCTGAAGCCTGCTTCTAGCGATGTAGCTGCACTTGACGCATGGAAAAAGAAGGTAGCAAAGTCTTGAAGGATTCTTTTGGAAGGTGTGAAGGACCAAATTGTGTCCAGCCTTCATGGGAAAGCCACTCCATTCTTAATGTGGATGGCTTTAACAGATTTTTTCCAAAGCAGAAGTGACCAAAGGAAGTTGGTGCTTAAAGACAAGATCAGAAAAATAAAAATGGAGAATGGCGACAGTATTCTAAAATAACTCACGAAGTTTTTCCACTGTAAGGATGAGCTAGGAAGTGTGGGGGTTACTATTGATGAAGAAGACTTGGTGAGATTGGCTCTCCTTGGGCTTCTGAAGAGTTGGCATAGCTACGAAGACTCTGTCAATGGATGGGAGAAACTACCAGGATGGGAGCGACTTTGGTCGGATCTTGTGCAGGAGGAGATAAGGAAAGTTACCAGGGATGGATCTTCATCGAAGAATGAAGATGAAGAAAATTTCACTTTGGCTACCAAGGCTCGGAAAGGAAAATGGAAGAAATCTTCCAAATCTAAAGCTAAAGGCAAGAAGCAGGATTTTTCCAAGGTGAAGTGTTTTCACTGTCACCAACACGGGCATTTCGCCACTAATTGTCCACAGAAGAAGAAGAATAAGAGTGTTGCTGGATCTACAGCTGGAGAGGCCTTAGCCTCACAATTTGAGCTGGATTTTTCTTTGATTGCATGCTTGGTTTCAAGTGTGATGGGATCAGTGTGGTTTCTTGAAAGTGGTGCGTATTTCCATATGACTGGAGACAAATATTTGTTTAGTGATCTAGAGGAAAAGGATCTTGGAGTGAACATAGAGATGGGCGATGATGGTAGATACAGTGCAAATAGTATCGAGACCATTTCCTCTGAGAGGGAGTCTGGTAAGCCTTTCATCTTGAAGGATGTCATGCATGTTCCAGGATTGAAGAATAATCTGATCTCTGTGGCGATGTTGGAAGACAAGGGTTATGATGTTGTTTTTACTGAGGGAAAAGCCTTCTTGTACCATAAAACAACGGGTAAAACCAGGAGGATAGGGTTTTGAGTTAAAAATCTTTATCAATTGTAGGTAGATGGTTGCACTGCAATGGCAGGCAAAGAAGAAGGACTGGTGAGCCGAGATGAGGACGAATTGTGGCACAGGAGATTGGGCCATCTTCACCATGGAGCTTTGAAAATTTTGCAGCAGATTTCTATTGGGCTTCTTAAAGGTACACTTGCACAGTCAGATCAGTGCAATGGATGTACTTTGGGAAAATTTGTGAAGACTAATTTTCATGAGAAGGATAGTTGTGCTTCGACGATCCTTGAGAGAATTCACAAAGACATGTGTGGACCTTTCTTGGTTGTTTCAATAGCAAAGCATAGGTATTATGTGATATTTGTTGATGACTTCTCTCGTAAGTGTTGGATCTTCTTCATGCAGAAGAAGAGTGAGACATACTAAAAGTTCTGTGAGTTCAAGGCACTAGTTGAGAAAGAGTCGGGGAAGCAGGTGAAAGCTCTAAGGAGCGATAATGGTGGTGAATACATCTCTAGAGAATTCAAAGACTTTTGTAGCAAAGAAGGAATTCGAAGAGAACTCATAACGCCTCATAACCCACAACAGAATGGGGTCGTAGAGAGAAAGAACAGAATGATCATGGGTGTTGCACGGGCGATGTTTCATGATCAAGGCCTTGCCATACACTTGTGGGCTGAGGCATGCAACACTGTGGTTTATGTGAAAAACCATTGTCCTCATAGAGTACTTGGCATGAGTACACCCGAAGAGGTGTTTTCTGGTAAGAAGCCTGATATTTCTCATTTGAATATTTTTGGCTCACATGTTTACATTCATGTGACGAAGGATGCCAGGAAGAAGCTGGAGCCAACCGCAGAGGTTGGGATATTTTTGGGGTACACATAAACACCTCACAATTATCGTGTGTATTTTCCAGACAATCGGATGACTGTCGTGCGACGGGATATCAAATTTCATGAGGAGAAAGCCATGAAGTTTTCTCTTGAGAGGGAGCTACACTTGCATGCAGAGAAGGAGCTACTTGTTCCTAAATATGAGCCTCAAGATGTGGATCAGCCACGAGAGGAGGTTCATGGAGTGGAGGAAACCACTCATGCAGCACCAAACATCAGAGGGCGGAAGCGCACTACAGAAGCTAAGCGATTGAATCTTGATGCAGTGCAGAATGTAGGAGTTCCTACATCATAGCGCAGAGAGAGACAATCACCTGACCGATTTACTGGATACATGGCTCTGATGAGCAAGTGTATCGTGACGAAGCCATCCTCTTTCGAGGAAGTTGTGGAGGATCCCACATGGGTAGATGCCATGGTGGAAGAGTATGATTTGATTGTTAGAAGTAGTGCATGGGAGATTGTCCCAAGGCCAAAAGGGAAATTAGTGGTAGGTTCAATATGGATCTACAAAGTGAAGCAAGTTGTTGATGGGAGCGTTGAGAATTATAAGGAAAGATTTGTTGCCTAGGGCTTCTCACAGATCGAGCGGATCGACTATGAAGACAAATTTTCACCTGTCGCAAGGTATTCTTCCATACGGACCATCCTTGCTCTGTCAGCGTAGATGGGTTGGCATATTCATCAGATGGATGTGAAGACTGTGTTCCTCAATGGAATCATTGAGGAGGAGGTGTACATTGAGCAGCCTAAAGGATTCGAAATCTTAAGTAGTGAGTCACATGTATGAAGGCTCAAAAGAGCATTGTATGTGCTGAAACAAGCACCTCCTTCTTGGTACACATGGATAGACAGTTATTTCACCAGACTTGGTTTCACCAAGAGTGAGGCGGATCCAAACCTACACCAGATTGTGGTGGAGGGTAAGATTTTGATCATTGTGATTTATGTAGATGATTTGATACTAACATGTGATGAACTATTGAGACACTCATGCAAGGTAGATCTTGCAAAGGAGTTTGATATGAAGGACTTGGGCCTCCTTCATTATTTCCTGGGATTGGAAATTTGGCAGCAAAAATGTGAAATATTTGTGTCTCAAGGAAAGTATGCCTGAGAGATACTGGAGAAGTTTCACATGCAAGGCTGCAAGCCTATCGACACTCCTATTCCTGGTGGTTAGAGGAAGGAGGATGCTACATTGGCAGAGGTAGTGGATTCCATTGTTTATCGACAGTTGGTTGGTTCGCTCATGCATTTAGTCAATACAAGACCAGACATATGCTATGTTGTGAACTAGCTTTCACAAGCGATGGTGAAGCCTACCAAGCTCTTTTGGAAGGCATGCAAGCATGTCCTGAGGTATCTCAGGGGCACATCTAGGTATGGATTGTGGTACAGAAAATTGGATGAGGTGAAGCTACATGGCTTCACGGATGCAGATTGGGAAGGAAGCCCAACGGACAAAAAGAGCACATCTAGAGGGATTTTTAGTATCGTATCTACAACAGTTTCTTGGTATAGCAAGAAAAAAAGATCCGTGGCACTCAGTTCAGTGGAGTCTGAGTACATGGAAGCAAGTATGGTTGCATGCGAGGCTATATGGATGAGGAATTTCCTGGTCAGTTTTTTCAGTTCTCATCTGTGATATATTTTGATAATCAGAGTTGTATTAAACTCTCATTTAATCCAGTATTTCATGATATATCTAAGCATATTGACATCCGGTACCATCATATCATAGATTATGTGCAGCGGAAGATCACATTTCTTTCTTACATTCCTACGGAGGATCAGGATGCAGATATTCTAACGAAGGCGTTCACCAGGAGAAAATTCGAATACCATAGAGATAGGATCGGGGTGCCAGATAATCCCTATCTTGTTGATAGGGAGTGTTGAGATTCAACAAGATGATGAGCTTAGTGAAAAGAGTCACCTTATTTAAATGGGCCCACAGGCTATTTTTGGCGCAAAGTCTATTTTTAGACTATGTCTATTTTTAGACATGTCGATTATATTCTATGAGTTGCAGGATGCTACTTTTGGATGGTTGATCAAGTTGGAAAAATAGATGGACTTATAATTTTAGACATTTTGGGCAGAGTTTATTTTTAGGCTACCAGTCTAAAAATAGATATGTCGAATATTATTAGCTCTTAATAATATTTGGACTCTAAACATTATCTTATTCTCTTGGAGCACTTAAGTTTAGTGGACAGATGTGGCACATCAGCTGATAGAAGGAATTACTCTATTCCCGAGGATTTACTGGAGCTATTTGATGGAGGACTCAGTTAGAACTCAAATGGTAGTGTTATGACACAGTTTGAAGAAGTAGTTATGGAGTTGTATTTAGTTTAACTCAGTTAGACTCAGTTGAGCTAGTTGTATCTAGTCTAACTAATTGATACACTAGTGAGAGTGGAGTGAATTAATTATTTAATTAATTAAAAAATAATAAATCATTAATCAACTAAATAATACATCAGTTAACTATAGTTCATGGCAGTTTCAGTCGAGACCAGTGGAAAGATAGGTGAAAGGGCAAGTGTGACTATCAGTTGTGACTATAGTGATGCATTGTTTGCATCCAAAACTTAGTGGAGATGCCAATGAGGATTGAGTGAGCCAGGATAGAGAAATTCAAACTCATTCATAGCCATTCTTCAGCAGGGATTTCATAGTAGAGGCAGGCTAGCAGGTGGCAAAGTTCGGTGCATGGATTTGCAAGATCGGTTCTGATTAGTGTGTAGCGATTATATTGTACTGAGAGCTTGATATGATCAGCTTTGTATGAAGATTGTTACATGATATCTATGACATATTATATATATATATATATATATATATATATATATATAATATATATATATATATATATATATATATATATATATATATAGATATATATATATATATATATATATATTTCATTTTAAGCTTCAGGCTTTCCTGTTAAACAATTGTGTTAATGTGTGTGAATTTTTATTGTTTCATTTGTGCATTGCAATCTTGATTTAATTTCTGCAAATGATCAATGGTGGAATAGATTATGTATTTTGCATGAATTTAAAATAGTGTGAGATCAGGAGAATATTGGACATATAACACATAATTTATATAATTTTTACATGGTATTAGAGTAGTGTTGATCATTGGAAGATATTGCAATTATTGAAGCGGTTGAGTTTTGTGCTGGTGGAATTCGAATTTGCTGCAGTGTTTTCTTGGTGTCGAAGTTGAGCATTCATTGAAATGTATTTCAACAGATTGCGATTGGAGTATTCCCTTTATGGGAGCTCGAATTAAATAGCATGGAAGGACAGGATGGATGTGGTGCTTGATAATAATGGGTTAAAGGATTTCATAGATGTTGATATTCCAAAGCTCGCTTCTATCGATGTAGCTGAACTTGACACATGGCAAAATAAGGTAGAAAAGTGTCAAAGGATTCTGTTGGAAGGTATAAAGGACCAAATTTTGTCCATCCTTCATGGGAAAGCCACTCCATTCTTAATGTGGAAGGCTTTGAAATATTTGTTCCAAAGCAGAAGTGATCAGAGGAAGTTGGCACTTAAAGACAAGGTCAAAAAAATAAAAATGGAGAAAGGTGATAGTATTCCAAAATACCTCACAAATTTTGTCCACTGTAAAGATGAGCTGGGAAGTGTGGGGGCTATTGTTGATGAATAAGACTTGGTGAGCTTGACTCTCCTTGGGCTTCCAAAAAATTGGCATAGCTACGAAGACTCTATCAATGGATGGGAGAAACTGCCAGGATGGGAGCGACTTTGGTCAGATCTTGTGCAGGAGGAGATAAGGCAGGGTACCAGGGATGGATCTTCATCAAAGAATAAAGATGAAGAAAATTTCTCTTTGGCTGCCAAAGCTTAGAAAATAAAAGGGAATAAATCTTCCAAATCCGAAGCTAAAGGCAAGAATCAGGATTTGTCCAAGGTGAAGTGTTTTCACTGTCACCAACACGGGCATTTCACCACTAATTGTCCACAGAAGAAGAAGAATACGAGTGATGCTGGATCTGTATTTGGAGAGGCCTTAGCCTCGCAATTTGAGCTGGATTTTTCTTTTATCACATGCTTGGTTTCAAGTGTGATGGGATCGGTGTGGTTTCTTGACAGTGGTGCGTCTTTCCATATGAATGGAGACAAAGATTTGTTTAGTGATCTGGAGGAAAAGGATCTTGGAGTGCACATCGGGATGGGAAATGATGGTAGATACATTGTGATTGGTATCAAGACCATTTCCTTTGAGATGGATTTTGGTAAACCTTTCATCTTGAGTGATGTCATGCATGTTCCAGGATTGAAGAAGAATCTGATCTCTATGGCGATGTTGGAAGACAAGGGTTATGATGTTGTTTTTACTGAGGGAAAAGCCTTCCTGTGCCATAAAAAAATTGGTAAAAATAGGAGGATAGGGATTCAAGTTATGAATATTTAACAATTGCAGGTATATGGTTGTGTTGCAATGGCAGGCAAAGTAGAAGGAATGGTGAGCCAAGATGAGGGCGAATTGTGGCACAGGAGATTGGGCCATCTTCACCATGGCACTTTGAAAATTTTGCAGCAGATTTCTACCGGGCTTCCCAAAGGTACACTTGCGCAATTAGATCATTGCAAGGGATGTACTTTGGGAAAATTTTTGAAGACCATTTTTCATGAGAAGGATAGTCATGCTTCGACAATCCTTGAGAGAATTCACACAGACGTGTGTGGACCTTTCTCGGTTGCTTCAACAGCAAAGCACATGTATTATGTGATATTTGTTGATGAATTTTCTTGTAAGTTTTGGATCTTCTTCATGCAGAAGAAGAGAGAGACATACTCAAAGTTCTGTGATTTCAAGGCGCTGGTTGAGAAAGAGTCGGGGAAGCAGGTGAAAGCTCTAAGGAGATATAATGGTGGTGAATACATCTCTGGAGAATTCAAATACTTCTGTAGCAAAGAAGGAATTAGAAGAGAACTCATAGTGCCTCATAACCCACAACAAAATGGGGTTGTGGAGAGAAAGAAAAAAATGATCGTGGGTGCTGCATGGGCGATGTTGCAAGATCAGGGCCTTCGCATACACTTGTGGTCTGAGGCATGCAACACTGTGGTTTATGTGCAAAACCATTGTCCTCATAAAGTATTTGGCATGAGTACACCCGAAGAGGTGTTTTCTGGTAAGAAGCCTGATATTTCTCATTTGAAGATTTTTGGCTCACCTGATTACATTCATGTGATGAAGGATTATAGGAAGAAGCTGGAGCAGACCACAGAGGTTGGGATATTTTTGGGGTACACAGAAACACCTCACAATTATTGTGTGTATTCGCTAGATAGTCGGATGACTATTGTGCGATGGGATATAAAATTTCATGAGGAGAAAGCCATGAAGTTGTCACTTGAGAGGGAGCTAAACTTGCATGCAGAGGAGGAGCTACTTATTCCTAAGGATGAACCTAAAGATTTGGATCAGCCACAAGAGGAGGTTCATGGAGTGGAAGAAACCACTCATGCAACACCAAACATCAGAGGGTGGAAACACACTACAGAAGCTGAGTGACTGAATCTTGATGCTGTGGAGAATGTAGGAGTTCCTACATCAAAGCGCAGACAGAGACAGTCACCTGACCAATTGACTAGATACATGGCTCTGATGAGCAAGTGTATCATGATGGAGCCATCCTCTTTCGAGGAAGCTGTGGAGGATCCCGCATGGGTAGATGCCATGGTGGAAGAGTATGATTCAATTGTCAGAAGTAGTGCATGGGAGATTGTCCCAAGGCCGGAAGGGAAATCAGTGGTAGGTTCGAGATGGATCTACAAAGTGAAGCAAGCTACTGATGGGAGCATTGAGAATTATAAGGCCAGATTTGTTTCCCAGGGCTTCTCACAGATCGAGAGGATCGACTATGAATAAACCGTTGCACCTGTCGCAAGGTATTCTTCCATACAGACCATCCTTTCTCTCTCAATGCAGATGGGTTGGTACATTCATCAGATGGATGTGAACACTACGTTCCTCAATGGAATCATTGAGGGGGAGGTGTACATTGAGCAGGCTGAAGGATTTGAAATCTTCAGCAGCGATTCGCATGTGTGCAGGCTCAAAAGAGCGTTGTATGGGCTGAAATAAGCACCTCGTGCTTGGTACACACATGTAGACAGTTGTTTCACTAGACTTGGTTTTGCCAATAGTGAGGCGGATCCAAACCTATACCAGATTGTGGTGGAGGGTAAGATTTTGATCATTGTGCTTTATGTAGATGATTTAATACTAACAGGTGATGAATTTTTGATACACTCATGCAAGGTAGATCTTGCAAAGGAGTTCGAGATGAAGGACTTGAGCCTCCATTATTTCATGGGATTGGAAATTTGGCAGCGGAAAGGTGAACTACTTGTGTCTCAAGGAAAGAATTCCCAGGAGATACTCGAGAAGTTTCACATGCAAGGCTGCAAGCCTATCAACACTCCTCTTCTTAGTGGTTGGAGGAAGGAGGATGCTACATCGGCAGAGGTAGTGGATGCCACTGTTTATCGACAGTTGGTTGGTTCGCTCATGTATTTAGTCAATACAAGATCGGAAATATGCTATGCTATGAACCAGCTTTCACAAGCGACGGTGAAGCCTACCAAAATATTTTGGAAGGTAGGCAAGCATGTCCTGAGGTACCTCAGGGGCACATCTAGGTATGGATTGTGGTACAGACAGTCGGATGAGGTGAAGCTGCATGGCTTCATGAATGCAGATTTGGCAGGAAGCCCAATGGACAGAAAGAGCACATCTTGAGGGATTTTTAGTATCGTATCTACAACAGTTTATTGGTATAGCAGGAAACAAAGACCCATGGCACTTAGTTTAGCAGAGGCCGAGTACATGGAAGCAAGTTTGGCTGCATGCGAGGCTATATGGATGAGGAAGATCCTGGCCAGTTTGTTTGGTTCTCATTTAGATCCTACTGTGATATATTGTGATAATCAGAGTTGCATTAAACTCTTGGTTAATCCAGTATTTCATGATAGATCTAAAAATATTGACATCAGGTACCATCATATCAGAGATTATGTGCAGCGGAAGATCATGTTTCTTTCTTACATTCCTACGGAGGATCAGGATGCAGATATTCTGACTAAGGCGCTCACCAGGAGAAAATTCAAATACCACAGAGACAAGATCAGGGTGGAAGATAATCCCTATCTGGTTGAGAGGGAGTGTTGAGATTCAACAAGATGATGAGCTTAGTGAAAATATTTGCCTTCACTAAGTGGGCCCGCAGGCTATTTTTGGCACAAAGTCTATTTTTAGACATGTCGATCTTATTCTATGAGTTGCAGAATGTTATTTGTGGATGGTTGGTCAAGTTGGAAAAATATATGGACTTCTATTTTTATACATTTTGGGCGGAGTCTATTTTTAGAGTGCCAGTCTAAAAATAGATATGTAGAATATTATTAGCTCTTAATAATATTTGGACTCTAAACATTATCTTATTCTCTTGGAGCACTTAAGTTCAGTGCACAGATGTGGCACATCATCTGAGAAAAGGAATTAAGCTATTCCTGAGGGTTTACTGGAGCTATTGGATGGAGGACTCAGTTAGAACTCAAGTGGAAGAGTTATGACACAGTTGGAAGAAGTAGTTATGGAGTTGTATTTATTTTAACTCGGTTAGACACAGTTGAGCTAGTTGTATCTAGTCTAACTGATTGATACACTAGTGAGAGTGGAGTGAATTAATTATTTAATTAATTCAAAAATAATAACACATTAATCAACTAAAGAATACATAAGTTAACTACAGTGCATGGCATTTTCAGTGGAGACCAGTGGAGAGATAGGTGAAAGGCAAGTGTGACTATCAGTTGTGACTATAGTGATGCATTGATTGCATCCAACACTCAGTGGAGATGCCAATGAGGATTGTGTGAGCAAGGCTGGAGCAATTAGAACTCATTCAGAGCCATTCTTCAGTAGGGATTGCAGAGTAGAGGTAGGCTAGCAGGTGGCAAAGATCGGACCTGATTAGTGTGTAGCGATTGTATTGTACTGAGGGCTTGATATGATCAACTTTGTCTGAGGATTGTTACATGATCTCTATGACATATATTATATACAGATAGTTGGGGTTTTCAGCTTCAGGCTTTCCCATTAAAAAACTGTGTTAATGTGTGTGAATTTTTATTGTTTCATATGTGCATTGCAATCTTGATTTAATTTCCACAAATGATCAGTGGTGGAATAGATTTTGTATTTTGCATGAAGTTAAAATAGTGTGAGATCAGGAGAATCTTGGACATATAACACATAAGTTATATAATTTTTACACAAAGACAAAGAACACCAAAGATAACAATGTTAAACACCAATAGACTTCATCACAATCTCAAAGGAATATAAATGAATGCCCAATGCTAATTCTTGCTTCCTAAAGTTCTCTTTGAAAATTTGAACATTTTGACCTTTGCATTGTCTTAAATATTTCCATTCCGTTATGGATTTTTTCCGATAGCCCAAAGGATAGAAATGTTCTCTCAAGGCAGAAACAAATCAGACACGTAAGACATGAATTTACCTAAAAGTTTACTACATTTCTGAATTGTCATATCCTACCATACAAGAGTCGTCCCTCCTAGTCGAAGAGATGCTACCTAGAACTTTTCCTCATTTTCTTCAATGACTATTGTATCTGGAAATACACTTCAATCTGTCTGATCCAATTGTTTAGATTTTTTACATTAGATTAGTATTTAAACATGGGAAAATAAAAATTTACATCCAATTTAAAAAATATATATATTTTTAGAATCATTTCTATGGTGATTAATAAAATTATGAGAAGAAGAGCAAGCAGTAGAACTTTCAGTGGAAGATGGAGATGGAGGTTTCAATGGTTCTCATTGATGCAGGAGCATCCAACTGAAGAGCCACAACTGGAGCTGGCTACTTTCTGCTAGGCAGAAATATAATTTTTATTTAGACTTTTTTGTTTTAAAAAGTTAAAACTAGATTAACATAGCTATTGTAAATTTTAGATTAAAAGAATAATTAGGGTAAATTAGTTAAGAAGCAAGATTAGTTTTAATAAACAATTTTGAAACTGAATGGTCATTTCTCAATTACACGAGGGATTAGAGAAAGGTATAAACCAACCTAAAGCCCACCAAAAGAGGGTTTGCCACCCATAGGGAGAATAAGTGTATTAGAGGAGTGAATTTGTGTGTGAAAAAAAAACATTATCAAAATTTTCTTTCAATTAACAATTAATTTTCTGCATTCTGAGTAATATGATTATTTAAATGTGTTGAGATTTTTTCCTGTGGAAAGTAAAAGAAATTGCAGAACCTAGAAAGTTCAAGTAGGACAAAGCTACATCGAGCCACACAAGAAAACTACATTGGAACAGAGATTACAGGTATATATATAAAAAAGGCATTGATAATAGATTTCTTGTTTCCTTCATTTTTTTTTCATTCCAAAATTATGTGAATGTAATTTAGAATTGAACAGTAATAGTGGAAAAAGTTTCAGTTACTTTAAAATAGTATTGAAGACTGAACCCAGTAAAGGTTTTATAAGGTATACATCAGCTAGTGTTTATACCCTGCTCTAAAACTGAAGCACATCAAAAGACGGAAAAGATACCAGTTGACTGTTACGAAGTAAACCAGAAATTAGATATTGGAAAAAAAATTCTACACGACAGCAACAAGACCTCAAAACCCTCTTTGGGTTTTTTTTTTCCTAGATATTTAAATATAAATCACATGCAAATTTACGAGAGGTCCTAACCTGTTGCACAGGGGAGACTTGGACCGCGACAACGGTAGGAGGCCAATGTCAGGTTCGGCACCTGCATTCCACAACAAAACACACAAGAAGTTCAAAGGGTAGCATTTGAAAAAAAAATAGAAAATCAAATGAACAACTGAGAATGAGCATTACCAAAATGGCTTACCTGAAGTAGCGAAGACTAGAAAACTAAGGATGAGGAGATAGCGCAACCACAAATGGAGAACCATTTCTGCAAAGCCAAATAAAATGACACCTGCTAGCCAAGGCCCTAGGAGATTAGAAATTCAACAATAAAAATCATGAATAAAAACCAAAATGAGAACTTACCTATGTTATACAGAGGTTGAGCCGCCCTGGAAATGGAACCAGCACATATTGGTTTCACAAAGGATATTTTCAATACCGTTAAAGGATTTCTGAAGACAACGAACAAGAAATAAGAGGATAACAAACAAAAATGAAAAATCCCAGTGTTACCAAGCAGGTCAACACATACAGTTTACAATCAAATAGATTTGCAGGCGACCACGGCAGGGTTGAAAACCCAGTTAACACACTCAGACATTGCGCAAGATTGCAGGTGGTTGTAGGGTAGAAACCCTTACCCTTTTTTCACTCCGACAAAAACCTTTGCCACGAAAAGATGAAATGAAAGACAACCCATAAGGTCAACGCATTTAAACGTGGAGGCTAAGACCACGGTTTTAGACCCATGATCGCATGGTGCTAAGAAGATTGTAAAAGGACGAACTTGAAAATTTGTATTGTTCAATAATTTTTTTATTAATAAGGTGTGTTTATTAAAGTCTTAAAGATAAAGTTTAAATTTCCATCCTCGTGTCCCCACCACTCCTCCATTTCTTTGGTTTTCCGAAGAATTGTCTTATGATTTCTCTTCCTTGTTCTTTTCCTTCTTTATCAAATTCCTCTCACAATATCCAAAAAAATTATGTACTTTATTTTCCATGATGTAGAAATATTTATGAAAATATTACTCTTCCTCATTACGAGCATCATCATCTACCATTTTCCTTCTTCATGTTGCATGTTCAATCTCTGGGTTAAAAAACCTTAAGTTTTCCTTCACCCTTTTTGAGCTTGTCCCTGGTTAACATTCAAACTCACAATTCACATTGGCAAGAAGACCACTTTAATATCCCACATGGTACGAGATATTTTTTTCAATGATTTTTTTAGAATTCCATGAAAGAGAATGTAAAAAAAATATTTTTAACACTTGAAGAAGAGGAACATAAAGGAGACCATAAATACAACGCACACAAAAATTTGATAACAGAGTTCATCCAATGTGAATTGTGTCTCCAAGACCTACTTCATTAATGGGGGGGCCTCTTCATTCATCTAAAGAAAATGAAAATGAGTACATGTCATAATAAATCATAATACCTCTAATCCTAGGAGTGACTTGAAAATGGGTTGCTGAAGTCTAGAAACGGACTGCACCAATGAAACCCTCTTGAAATTATGAATAATTTGAGTATAAACTTGACTATATTATATCACATGAAACTCTTTCCCCTCAGAGAGTATTTTTGATTCCATGAATATTACCTACATCAATATTCTTAAAATATTCTAGGGAAAATTCCCTTACAATATACCCGTCTCAGGATTCATGCCGTATAGTTCCACCTTAGAGTTACAACCCCCTACATGATGTTCCAACAATATGATTCCACTACCTCACCAGTCCTCCTCCACTGAATGAAATTAGTATGAGGTTATAGAGGGTCGTGGCAGTAGACTTACTAAGGTTCTGCTAGCCAATGGATTGGTTGGAATATATATGTATAGGCATTGGTAGTTTGGGTCCGCCGTCCCCTTTTAATATAAACAACAATACCAATGGTTATAACCATTGGCTATATATATATATATATATATATATATATATATATGCACCAAGAATTTTTAATCAACAACTCAATAACGGTTTGACTTAATGACCAAGCTTAGTAGCCATCTGAATTGACTAAGTAATCAAGTTTGATGAATGGACCAATTGAGGGCCAATTTGGTTGCCCATTGGGTGCCATATGGCACCATTTAATTTTTCCTTGTGGCCCTATATCATTCAAGTTCACTTTGAAGGCCATGTCATCCCTAGTCATGCCCTATCTCTACCAAGTGTCTGTGAAAATTCCTTAAAAATGGAATCCTATTGCAGCAACTGGTAATAATTCTTATAACTGATAAATTAATTATTTAGATTATTGGTACGACAAAATTGAATTAAAAACATTCCAATATTCACTAAATAAACTATAGAAAATTATAAGTGCGGAAAAAAACTGAACAAGAGTAAATTCTAGACATATCTGATACAATTATTTTTGGATTAATGTCCCCGGAAAAACCCAAAGTGGGAAAACCGATGCAGCAGCTAAGGGATTTATTATTAAGAATTATTAATTTATGAACACAATATCTAGATGCCTCTCCTAGCAATCCAATTACAAATAATATCACTGTTAGAAATATTAGTGAGATTACCTCACACTATCGCAGGAAATCCTAGTCAATCCAACCACTAAATGAGATGCCCCTAACAACATCTGCGTAGTCAAAATGTCAACCCTCCTGGGTACAACGTCACCCCTTTTGCTGATCAATTTGCTGCCCAAGAACTTTTATTTATGCCTCTTGGTCTCACACTATATCTCCCAGCTTCTGCAATCGATTCCTTCAAAAAATTTCTAGATTCCCTAATGGCTTCTACACGGCCTCTGTGTAGACCTGCATGGCTCTGCGCCAAATTCTCTAGTTCTTTGTTTCCTTTGATTTATCTCTCTCTACCTTCTCTCTTGATGATTCTATGAATGAGAAATATTTCTCTTTGGATACTATCCCTGCCCCTCTCTGCAAAGAATCTCTTGATCAATATTTCCTCTAAGCAATTCAGAAATTTTATCTCTTGATCCTTATTATGTGTTTTTCCAAATGACCCTTGAAGACCTTCTTATAATCTTCTCGTTGAAACTTCAACAACCAAGATTAAATATTTAATCAATAGCTAATATTAACTTCTGACATGATCTGCTTTTTCTAGAACATTCACACCCATATTCTTTTAATTCACTTTAATTATTTTATTTTCCTAAGTTTAGTCTTAGGGTCCTATGAAAAATAATTAATTATTTTAATAAAATAAAATCTGGGTGGAATTTCCCAAAAAAAATTATGGGTTCTATGGAATACATGTGTCTAAGTATCCCTGCCAAATTTGAGACTTAGAACACATCTTATACTACCGAAATAAACAATGTGAAAATTCCTTAAATCTAGAATCATATTGCAGCAACTCGTATTAATTATTCTAATTGATAAATTAATTATTCGGTTTATTTCTATGAAAACATCGAATTAAACAAAATTCAAAATTCACTAAATAAATTGCAAAAAAATACAAGTTTGGAAAAAAAATTGAACAAGAGTAAATTGTAGACACATATGACAATTATTTTTGGATTAATGTCCCCGAAAAAACCTAATGTGGGAAAACCAGTGCAACAACCGAGGGTTTTATTATTAAGTAGTAATATTTTTTTAATATAATATATGGATTCCTTTCTTGGAAATCAAGTTGCAGAGAATATCTAATCTACGTGGATCGAACAAGTCCAAGTAAAAGTGGCTTAAGTATAAAGGCTTAAAAATCGAAGTGTCAGGAATGTGGAAAAATTAGTGTCAAGTTGAAGATCTCATCTTTTGTATTCCAATGACGCATACGACACTCAATTGTGAGTCCGTATGAAGGAGTTAGGAGCATTCAAAATTTGAGGGTTGACTTGGTGATGTCGTGGCTTAAGGAAGGCACAATTTCGACCTTTTCCAGCCACTAGATTCTTGCCAGATCTGACCAAATTCCAGGCGAATTTTTGGCCTCCTTAAAATGACTCCTACGACCTATTTTTGGGATTTTTAAAAATGTGTGGTTATTAAAAAAATAAAAATAAAAATATTAAATTTGGGTGGCGGGCCATGACCCCCGCCAACCCCATCAAATGAATTAATGAAAAAGTATATTATTGGGCCGACGACCATGATGCCGCTGGAATCCCCAATGGTTCCACATGTAAAACATGGAACCACAGTTATGATAACCATTCAAATATCTATAACTATGGGTGGCGAGGCTTGAACCCACCCAACCGGAATGGCCGATCTGCCTCCCAGACGCCCACATCAACCCATATCACATTACTCCATGACATATGATGAACCCGACAAAGATATGGGGCAGGCCTCCCAATGCAGGTGTGAACCCCCACACGCTACTTGCATTAAATTTTAAAAACAATGGGTTTGTACTAAAAACATGCAGGGGTTTTGAAATCAGAAAATGGCGCAGTTTTTAAAAAGAAAATCCACCTTAATACCGATGGGGCGGGGTTTTACCACCCGACCCCATCCCTCTAAATTCAGATCTCAAAAAAATTCACCAATGACGGACATGGTAAAGTCAGCCTAGCTTCTAATATATAAACCAGTTATTTCAGAAGTGTGCCCAGGAAGGCTCGGAGTGGACACTATTTTCCTTTGAGATAATTTTGGTCAATAATCATGCCAAAGCATCTAAAATGCTTGTTTGTGTTTTAAAATATTTTGGAAGACCGATCCATAAGATTGATTTTAATCAAATAGTTAAGCTTTTAAATATTACTGATATTATCAATAATTTAAAGTAAGGGTTGCTTGTTCATCTCATATAGTAATTAGGCTTTCATGATTTTGATTAAGTATAATAAGAAGATATGATAATTAAACATTCAACTTGAACTATTCAATAAAACATAAGCTAGAAAACTTTTAAACATTGTTTAAAAGTTGAACAAAATATATTTAACATCACCAAAATATTGACAATTTATTGATAAAAGGGATTTACATTAAAAAAATTTCAAGAAAATCGTTCTTTATAATAATTATAACTTCATGAGGAATTATAAGGTTGCTGAAACAAAGTCAACCTCACCTAATTATTCCGATGATAATTAGAAATATGAAGAAAAATAATGACATAAACTGGAAAAATCACAGGGAAGACAAAGTTGTATGAGATGAATTCAAAATCCTAATTTTTATTATTGATGATCAACAAAACTTAGTACAATTTTTGTTTACAAAATCTCCTTATACAAGGGTGCAACCCTTGATAACTCGTGCAGAGAGTTATTTACTCTAACTTACAAAACTTTGGAAATGTCTTAAATAATCTTACAATAATAGAATAATGAGAATAAAAGAAGGAGACAAATTGATGAAGTGTCTTTGTTATTCTGGAGGTTGTTAATGATTCGACCTCATTCGATGAAAACTGTTGCTGACTTGTCCTTTTTGGCTGGAAGCTATTGCTGACTTGGCTCTACAAAATTGGGTGTGTTTGCATGCTATAAAATTAAATTTCACTGGATAGTTTCACAAAATTTATCCCATTGCTCTTCACTCGGAATTTCACAATTCATCCTTTTCCTAAAAACTTCATCCACCTCACTAAATCTGTCAAAATTTGGTTTTTTGATGAACAACTATTTGATTTGATGCTGAATAATTAAGTCAAATTGTAAATCTTCAAGAAAATCTATGCCTCTAATGTGACCTTTAATACTTGCAAACTTTGTTTTATCTATTGCAATTGTATATAGCTTTTTGCAATAATATTCTAAGTTGACTAACTTATCATGTAATCCAACTAGACCTAAAAGGCCTTTTTGATTAAAATATTAAATTTAGTATGAAACCTTTTTACAATAACATTTAAGGCTTCACACTAGGTCTGCAACTGGTTGATCAAGTTCCTCTTCTGCAAAACATTCTTTATCTCCATAATAATTGCGATCATGTCTGAGATATTGATTTCTTCTAGCTCCTCCTTTTTCTTTGAAATAAGAACTTTAATCATATCTAAAGCTTCACTTGGTTTCTCTTGGAGTTGATCCTTCCCTTCTTAAATTGTTGTTGTGCTTCCGTTGAAGAGTTCCTGTTGCTCGAAGACGATCTGGATGGATGGCCAAATTTCAGTAATGGAATCATTGATACTTTCCCAAATACTCTGCTTAGCTTCTCCTAAAGTTGATGCCATCAGAGTTTCACTTTCCAGTTCTTTGATGCTAAGCTCCAATTGATGAGTCTTCTGCATTTCATTTAGATACAAAGAATCATTTCTAACCTTTTGGGAATCAAGAAGTTGAAGCTTCTGACTTAGATTTTCATGTTCTTGCTACTGAGTGGCTAATTCTTGAGATAGTTTTATTGGATTATTCATGTCCAAGCCTGACGAGGTTTCTGCACCTACAAACTATTTTTGAGTGTTTGTAGGATCAAGAATAACCTAGAGTGTTGATTTCTCTTTCAGCAGTTCTACAATCTGTTCTTCCATTTTTCTTATCTGTAAATTTTGGTCAATGATTAGCTTAAAAATTTCCTCTTTGTCAGATTCATTCTGTGCCATCTCTTTGTTCTGCGGTCGAAGGAAACTTAAGTTTCTTTCACAGGGCAGTAATGTCTACATTTTTCTTCTTGATGATTTCTTCAGCTGCTTTATAGTTAGCAGGATCATATCCTACTTTTACTACCAATTATCCCAATGTCTTTATCCCGTTATCTTTAGCTAAACAAGAGAGTTTCTCAATCTTCAAATGGGATTGCATATTTGACAGTGCTACTTTTTTTTTTGAAAGAGACAGAGCTATTGTAGTCATGGTTGAGAATAACATTTCTCTTGATTGTCTATGCATATCCATCTGGTCAATTGGATGTAATTTTCTTGCATCTAATGAGAGAACAATCTTCTTGTAGTGTGCATGAGTTTTCAGAAATGGCATTTTTGCTTGAAGGAAGGCCATTTGCATTCCGCCCTTATCGCTGTCAAAGGAAGTAAGAAGCCTATGTTGTAATGTAGATGTATGTTTCCAAAATTGGTTGTAAACATCTGACTTCAGTGTTTCAGTATTTCGTTTGATTTGTATAAATTTGGAGAAGATATTCTGCTCTTATAAAGAGCTGGCATATACATGTTGGATGATCTCTAAGGGCTCTCTTTCATGTGATTCTGATGAAGAATTCTGAGGAATATTTGTAGAAGTGGAGACTGCAGTTTCTCCCAAATCTATGATCTCTGGTTGTTTGTCCTTTGAAAGTAAGGAATAATCAAGCCTTGGTTTCTTATGCTGTAAGATGAATTATTTCATAAGCTCCTTCGAATGTGGTGTCTGTTCTTTGACCCTCTTTTATTTTTTACTATCAGGCACTAGTGTCTGCACATTTGAAGTAGAAATGACTTGTTCCTCTGCTTCTTGTAAACTGCCTTCTACCTATTCATCCTGATTCATGTACTTTTCAATTTCTTCTCTAGAGGTGTGAGTGTAAGAAGTTTTCTTGGATTCAACTCTCAAAGTAGAAATAATTCCATGAGGGTCATATCAACAAGTAAAACTTGACTGAAAAACCATCTTCTTTAATAGTGCATTTGCATCAACACCATTTTCTCTGTTATTACCAATGAATGATCCAATATTTTCTTTGATTTTAAACAGGGCTTTCCTCTTTCCCAATTAAAATGAAACTCATCCACATTTAACATATGTCTTATGTATTCTAATGAGAATATTCTCATAGGCACATATTTTGAAATTTTGTATGGTGGAATCTCACAACCATACACTCTAATCTCTGTGTAATTCTTGTACAAGTACCAATCACCTATCACTGCTTGCTCACTGAGGTGAAAAATTATCTTAAAGTCTTCTCCAATTCTAGGCTCTTGTGAACTGGTAAGGAAATTCCTGATTGGATGAATGAATAAGTCTATGAATTATGAGAAAGAAGTAGTTGTTGAATATGATCTTACCAATTATGTCTAGTGAATCATTGATTGATTCACTCCCTGCGCGTCTTGCTTGTTGAAGTCAATGGGAAACATATCTGTGTACTGAGACAAAATCATATGAATGATTGCAGAAGAATAAGTAAGGGCTCCTTGAGTGGTGAAATTCATGAATTGTTCATGTATAACATCAGCTTCGAAATGACTATAATTGTACATAAACAACAATGGTTTGTCAAGGCTGAAGATGGATAAGAAACCTAGGATGGGTTCATCAATGGTTTCATCATTGGGATATCCTAACAAATAAGAAAGGAGCACAATACAGTGTTTGGAAGAAATGGGGAAGATAGAGGATTCATATGGGGGATTTCTCTTGGGTAAATATGCATCCTCAGGTAGAAATATTTCTAATATCTAAACTATTTTTGGGAAGGATAATGTGTGATAAATATCTATGAGGGCAGTAGGGGAAAAATGAGATAAGGAGTCAGAAGGAGGGATGGGAATAATTTGATTAATGGTTTTAGGAGATATGGTTATCAAAATGTTTCCATTCTAAGCTACCACTGACTTGGTTATAGGGTCATACTTCTTCTGACACTAGGCAATTAAATCTGGGAATGGGTGAGTTTGAGGGAATGCAAACATAGGTAACATGGACTCCCAAAACCTGATAGGGTCTTGTTTATCTAGGTGTTTCTATTTGAGCCATAGGGTAGCTCGTAGAATTCAAATTCACTATGAAAATCAATAATTTTGAAATAGGTATCGACTAGGGGAGGGAGGTCAAGGTTGATTTTTTGAGTTACAAGAATGTCTTCTATAATGGATTTGGTGGTTTCAGGAACAACCTCAATAGCTCGATGAGTGACCTCTGGTGCGACCTCTGCAACACTGTCAAAATTCGAGATTTATTATGCCATACTTTTCTTACCTTTACCTTTCAAAATGGATTGCTTCTTTGATTTGGCCTTAGGTGCCATGCTTGACTGTAATAAAGTGGTACAGGGATTTACAACTTTCGGTTACAGAAACAATGGTAGGGTTTTGGGAATATGAAGGGTAATCAGAGAAGATAATTCACTGTGAAACAACGATGGAGGATGAAGGTGAAGTGAATATGGAAGTAAGGTATTGAGTGGGAGACTATGGGAAATTTTATAGACTGTGGTTCAGTTTCAACAGTTATGGCTAACAGTCAAGAGAATTTACTGCATAATGGTATGATTAACGGGTAAATGGGGTGAATTTATTGGTCAACGGGAAGATTAAAGAGTATGATGGAGGATTAGGGATAACAGACAGGTGACGTGGATTGATATGAATGATGGACAGTTGGATGGTTATGGCGTGAGTGAACGGTAGTGGAAATGTAAAACTGGAGGTGGATTTCGGGGGGGTGGTGGGGTGGGGGGGCGGTACCCTTTGGTTTCGTGTTTTAGGTGGAGGGGGTGCGAAGTCACCTCATGCTGCCATGTCACAAAAATAGGTGGTCATTGAAACCAGATTTCATAGCCCTCTCCTCGCGTTAACAAGATATAGGCAGAGGGGGTGCGAAGTCATTCTCTGTCGTAGATTTGAGGGAATCTCAAGATCTACCTTCAGAATCTGCAAAAACTTTAATATTTTGACTTGACCGCTTGTCGTTTACCGACTTTATAATAAAATAAATATGCGCTCATATATATTAATTTAATTAATGAATATATAAGAAACTTTTTCAAAGGTTTTAAACATACATGAATTTAACTTTACATTTTGAAATTGTGGCACATAAACAGGCGACCATTTTATCATTTTGATTGATAAAGCATTGACATTTTTGTTTTATGCATTCCCTAACATTTTTTATGTGCCTTCTTTATTTAGAGAAAACTATCCTATCATTTTCTAATATGGATGTAATAAATATATTTCTCCTAACATTTTTTCAACTTCTTTTTCATCCATGTTATATCTTAGCATTTTTTATTTTTTATTTTATTTTTTAAACTACCATGCTAACTTATCAAAAACAAATAATGTTACAACATCGGCTCTAGCTGGGGACTGATTTTTCCTGTGGGATGAAAATAACATGTAGTTCCATGTGCCTTCTCCTCAGGCTATGGATTCTTTGTTGTAGAAAACACACTGACTTCAAATTAAAAATGATTATGTTCAATGATGATGTGAGATATCTTTCAATACTGGATGTAGTGTTTCAAAAATTTACGATTGACAGGCAGTGTTGAAAACTGTCCTTCAAGATTCTGCAGAAAAAATGTGTTGTTTCCTTTCACTTCTACAATATTGAGTGGTAAAAACCATAAATTTTCGAACTTTCCATGTTTTCCTTTTTCTTCTCTCCTAGCATCCCATATTAGAACTAAATCCCATTATCTAAAATCTCTTTCCCTTGCTTTTCTGTCAAGGAGGCTCTTCATTTTATTCTAATATTTCTTTAGTTTGTACTGTATCTCATTTCTATTTTCATTCAACTCAATGATCTGATTAATCCTTCTAGAGAAATCATCAGGTTCATCAGTAGATTCTTGTAGAAACTTGACTATAGGAAAAGCTAAATTTGTAGGAAAAATATCATCTTTGTCATAAAATAATTGGAATGGGGATTTACCTGTTGATATTTTTGGGGAAATTTTGTTTGCCCAGACTACATAAATCAAGTGATTTTCCCAGTTATTCTTGTAGTCTTCTATATTTTTCTTTATCACTTTCACTAAACTCTTATTTGATGACTCAACAAGATCGTTTCCTTGTGGATAATAGGGAGTTGAGTGACGTAGCAGAATTTGATATTTCTGATAGAATTATATCATTTTTATGCTGCTAAATTCGTGGCATTATCAGTGACTATTTTCTGTGAGCAACCAAATCTGGATAGAATATTCTCTTCATTGGACGTTATTACAACAAAATCTGTAGCATTTCTTACCGGAATGGCTTCCACCCACTTGGTGAAATACTCAGTTGCAGTCAAGATCCATCTGTGTTGACTACTAGGGGCTGGATGAATTTGACCTATAAATTCTAATCCTCACTGGAGAAATGGTGTTGAAACAACTACTGGAACTAGTGGAAGAGCTGCCAATTTTTTCTTACCGGAATGGCTTCCACCCACTTGATGAAATACTAAGTTGCAGTCAAGATCCATCTGTGTTGACTACTAGGGGCTGGATGAATTTGACCTATAAATTCTAATCCCCACATCTGACATGGAACACAGGCTCTGACTTTTGATCCTACTTTTGAAAACAAGGTAGGCCAATAAAATCCTGCTTTCAATATCTTGTATGATGTTACTCTCCAAGAATAATGGCCTCCACAAATTCCTGCATGAAATTGATCAATGATTCCTTTAGTTTCTGATTCTGTCAGGTAAAGTAATAAAATATTAAGAGGGTCCATCTAGTACAGGTTTGCATTGATAATACAGTACTTGATAGATTTCAACTTCAGTGTTTTGCACTGGTTCTTTGAAAACTAAGCTAGACATTCAAAATGAATTGGAAAGTGGACAATGTCTGCATACAATCTGATGTAACAAATTTCTCATAAATATGAATTGGGATTTTCTGAGTTGAAGGAGAAGGTTCTTGTGTATTCTCCTTTTCCAAATTTGAAGAAGGTTCTTGTGTTTACTTCTTTGAAACTTCAAAAACTGAGTTGATGCCCAAGACTTTACAATTGGATTTAGCTAACAACTTGGCTAAACCATGCCCCTTCACTAACTTGGTATTTTTTATGGTAAGATAAAACTCAAGAATCTGAGCTATCCATCTACCCTTTCTACCATCAGTGTCTGGCTATGTGAGGATTGTTCTGACAACGCTATCAGGTACATAGGCAATGATAATTGAATGAAGGATATACATTCTAAAAGACTTGAGGGCTTGAACTAAGGAATATGATTGTTTTTCAATAATATCATATCTCATTTCGACATCTCTCATGACTTTACTAAGGAATGCTATTGGTTGATCATGTTAATCCTCATTCTTTTGTAAAAGAACAACTGCAAGGGTGGTTTCTAAGGAAAAAGAGAACATTTTGAAAGGGTCTCATTAGTTTGGACTCACTAAGGTTGGGGCTTCGGAGATGGCTTTCTTTATCTGGTCAAAATAGAATCTTGCAGAAACAGTCCATTTAATTTCATGGTTATTTTTAAGCATGTATGTTATATCTATTACTATTTCTGCATAATTTGGCATAAACCTTCTTAAAAATTTGATTTTTCCTAAGAAATCTTGAAACTCCTTCTTATTTCTAGGTAATGATAATTATTGGATAGCAGAGACCCTTTTGGGATCAATAACTACTCCATCTTTAGAAATAATATGACCTAGAAATTTACCTTCTTTATTGGAAAATAATGATTTTTTGGGATTCAAGGAAATTCCAAAATTCCTGCATCTTTCAAAAACATTCTTCAAATGCTTAACATGTTTAGGATCAGATTTAGAGAAAATGGTTAAATCATCAAGATAAATAACAATGAATTTATTTACCTTCCCGACAAAATCCAAGTCCATGGCTCTCTAAAAATTTTCTCCTATGTTTGATAGACCAGATGGCATTCGAGCATACATGAATGTACCCCAAAATGTGGTAAAAGTTGTCTTCTCCCTGTCTTATGAATTCACCAATATTTGATTATAACCAGAAAATTGATCTAACATAGAGAACCTGTTAGCACCTGACACTTTTTGAAGTAATTGATCCATCTTTGGGAGTGGATAATTATATTTTAAGGATGCTTTCTTAAGGTTCCTAAAAAATGCAAAGAGTCTTATTTCACCGTTCGTTTTCCTCACAGGGACTAAATTTGCAACCCAAATAGAGTATCTTAATAGGACAATAATTTGGGCATCTAAAAGTTTCTTCAGTTCTTTTTCAATGGTGGGAAGAAGATTTGGGTTCATCCTTCTTAAATTTTGTTGATAAGGCTTTACATCTAGTTTCAGTGGAATTTTATGCTCAATTAATGATGTATCATAATATTTGAGATCATCATAAGACCAATCAATGAAATATATATAATTTTTAAAAAGTTTGACATATTCATATTTAATTTCTAGGGTTAATGATGCATAAAATTTTGATGTTTTTAATTTCCTCATCAGTGCCAATATTTATGTCTTCTATGTCATCTTCTGGTAGGACAGAGAATGGGTTTTTGGGAACATCATTTTGGTCAAACAATTTTTCTAAAGGAACAAGGCCCTTAGGGATAAAATTATTGGACAATTGAATTATATCATGGTCAACTACATTTGATTTTAGTTTTGAATTTTCTTTGTCTTATGTAGCTTCTTTACTGTATGAATTGTCCTCTTCAATCTGCAATACATTAAATTCATCAATGACTTGCAGGAAATATTTTATTTTTTCATCATCCTCAAATATCTACCAATGTTTAAGATTGTTCGAGATTGAATGCCTATATTTGATTTGTGCATGATATTGAATATGAAAATGATCTGAAATATTAAAGGCACTAGCTGATACAACTAATGAATCTACATGTAAGTTTTCATCTCTAGGAATAAAGGTGATGTTAAAAGCATCAAAGGTATTTTCAATTGTGTCCCAAATCTCATTTCTATAAGATCTAAGTCTAGGGTGCTTCATTTGGAAAATAATCTAACTTGTCTTACTATCAGTTCTGAGTTGGTGAAAACAGTCAAGTTTTTTACCTTTAAACTTCTAGCAAGTTGTCATCCTAGGATAAAAGCTTCATATTCTGCAAGATTGTTTGTGACCTAAAAGTCTAATTTACTTGAGTGTGTAATATTTTCCTTTTCAGGTGAAATAAAAAAAATCCTGCTCCAACTCCATTTTTGGTGTAGGAACTAGGTTTAGAGGTGTCAACTATATCCTCAATTTTGAGTGAGAATCCTGTGAAGTGTCTGATGATAGTTGAAAACAACTAAATTCTTGATCTACTACATAAATGGGGTGATTCCTAGCTTGATTAGAATTACAAACAATGTTTAGGAATCTAAATCCTCTATATAATCCAAGGTTCTCTCCACCATGTACTAGGATAGTGGAAAAAGACATGTCCATTTGGAGACTTCCTCCCAATTTTTCACAACATGATCTAGATAACAACATTCCAAATTTGGGAGGAATGTTAGTAACAACTATGTCTAATACTACACTCTTAACTAGTATTTGGTGTAAAGTGACTACTAGATATTTAATGGGTCCAAAACATTGGACCCTCTTTGAATCAAAATTATACAAGTCGTGATAAGTTCGAGTGATATCTATATTTAGTTGTTCCATAATGACTTTAGGCATTAAATTGTGCAAAGCACCAAAATCAAGCATACAGTTGTATAACAGATAATCATGTACCTTTAAATTCAGATAGAAGGGTGGTATAGATTCATCAATCATGTCAGAACTACAACCAAAAGCAATAGTTGGTATTTCATTCTATAGACTGAATATATCTCCTTCAGCGTTCATACTAGAATTTTGGATCCACTTGGTTACCTAAATTTTATACCTTGGATTTTTAGAGAGTTCAGAAAGTGGAATTGGAATTTTGACTCTTTCTAATTATTTCTCAACATTCAAGGAAATAAAAATGGTTTTAGCACTCTGAGTTGAATCAGTTGACTGATTTAAAGGTTGAGGAGGAGTAGTTTGAGTTTCAGTTGATTTCAGTGGAGGTTCAATTATTACAGGGTTCTTGGGAGGTATTCTAGGACTAGCTCTAGGTCTTAATTCATATCTTTGATTGAGTTCTATAATTAGAAACTCAGAAAAAGCTTTATACTCAGAAACCTGAAAAGTATCTTGGTTTTCTTGAGGGATTTAGTTTTGGGAGATAGGGAAAATGCAGTCTGAAAGGATGTTTTATCTATAATATTAATGTCCTCAATAATGGAAAATGTATTGTCCTTAGGTTGTTGATCATCAATCAACAATGGAGTAGGAACTTGTTGTTCATTAGGAGGCCTCTGGAGAATTTGTAGTGGAGCAACTTTCTTGTACTAACCTTGGGCCTGTGTTTGTGGTTTGGAAATGGTCTATTGGATTGTTCTTCTTTGAGTATCAATTTTTGAAATTATATTGGGTAGATTTCTAATAAGAGATGTGATTTCATCAATCTTTGAATCTTCACTTTTTGACTTAGAGGAAAATGCTTCCTGATTTTCCAATTTTCTTTGGGATTCCTGTTCTTTAGCTCTAATTTTACTGGAAACTAACCTATTGGCTTCTACCTCAACAACATTAGTCTGCATATCTTTTAATTTATTAGAAATTCCCTCTCTCAGCATGATTGCAAAGTCATCATCGAATGCATTCAAAAATATGACCTTTGTAGTAGCTAATGGAGGTTTGCAATCGACATGCATCTTGTGGTAGAGTTTATTAAATCGTTTGATAAATTTGGCTACAGGTTCACCCAGGTCTCTTTTTAACTCTTCAAATTTAGTGAGTAGGTAAACAACATCTTTCTTTACCCCCCTTTGATTTTTAAAGATAGTTATGAGTTCATTCTAGGTTTAAATAGAATCTGCTCTAAGTTTCCTAAACCAGATCCTAAGATGACCTTCTAAGGACTGTACAAATAATCTCATGTAAACATATCCATGCTCAATGTTCATATTGTTTGCAAAATATAAAAAGACATCTATATGATCTTCGTTTGAAGGGCCCGTATCTCCATTAAATCTTGGTAGATGTTTAAGATATCGATCAGGGAAATTTCCCAAGACGTTAGGGAGAACCAGGGCAGCATACCTAGCTTGTATAATGGGTTGAAAATCCATGGATGATGAATTTTATGCTGATGATGATGAAGATGTAGGTGAATGAGTGTTAGAGGGTGGAGGAGATGTGAAGGAGGAGGAGGTAGTGAAGATCTCAAAAGGATTTTAACAATTAGTTTTTGAACTAATGGGGTTAAATATTCTTCTATATATTTGAATAATGGATTGGAATAGATATAAATTGTCTCTTATGATTGATTAGAGTCTAATGGAATGGGATGATAGAATGTAGTTATAAAATCAATGGGCTTAAACTCGTGAAAATGCAAGCCCAATTCTATTTTATATGTAGGTGAATTTACAAGGAAGGATGGGAACTGATATGAATCAAGTGAGGCTGCCAACAAAGATGACTGAAGATATACTCCTTGTGAATAAAGTTCAGCAACTATAGGAGGTAATTTAGTCAACCTAGGTTGGGATGATAATACTAAATAGGGGTCTATAGATGAACTTTATTCAGGGTGTAAGGGTGAAGAGGAAGAAGCAGAAATGTTCTGTTTTATTTTCAAAGAGGATTCCCTAACAAGTCTTTTTGGATTTGTTAAAGGGTTAACAATCTTAGATTGAGATCTAGATCTGGTATGCTTAAAAGGAGCCAGTTTGAAATAGTGGAATCACCAGGTGAAATATTTTTACCTATATATTTATACTTTATTCACCTTAAAGGAAAAGAGGAAAAATCGTTGTCCCAGGAAAATTTAGTTTTTACTCTTCATCTCCCTGGCAACGACGCCAATATGATGTTGTCCTTTGAGATGATTTTGGTCAATTATCATGCCAAAGCATCTAAAATGTTTTTTTTTGTTTTAAAATATTTTGGAGGACCAATGCATAAGATTGATTTTAATCGAATAGTTAAGGTTTTATATCTTACTGATAGTATTAATAATTTAAAGTAAGGGTTGCTTGTTCATCTCATACAGTAATTAGGATTTCATAAAACCATAAGCTAGAAAAATTTTAAACAGTGTCTACAAGTTCAACAAAATATATTTAACATCACCAAAATACTAACAATTTATTGATAAAAGGGATTTATATTAATGGATTGTCAAGAAAATAATTCTTTATAATAATTATAACTTTAGGAGGAATTATAAGGTTGTTGAAACACAGTCAACCTCACCTAATTATTTTTATGATAATTAAGCATACGAAGAAACATAACGACAGAAACTGGAAAACTCACAGGGAAGACAAAGTTGTACGAGATGAGTTCATAATCATGATTTATCTTATTGATGATCAACAAAAATTAGTACAATTTTTTTTTGCAAAATCTCCCTATCCAAGGGTGAAACCCTTGATAACTCGTGCAGAGAGTTATTTATACTAACTTACAAAACTTTGGAAATATCTTAACTATCTTACAATAATGGAATAATGAGAATAAAAGAAAGAGATAGATTGATGAAGTGTCTCCGTTATTTTGGAGGTTGTTGATGATTCGACCTCTTTTGATGAAAACTGTTGTTGAATTCTCCTTTTTTTCTGGAAGCTATTGTTGACTTGGCTCTACAAAATTGGGTGTGTTGGCATGCTGTAAAATTAATTTTCGCTGGATAGTTTCACAAAACTTATCCTACTGTTCTTCACTCAGAATTTTACAATTCATCATTTTCCTAAAAACTTCATCCACCTCAGTAAATCTATCAAATTTTGGTTTTTGGATGAACAAATTTTTGATTTGATGCTGAATAATTAAGTCAAACTATAAGGCTTCAAGAAAATCTCTATCTGTGATGTGACCTTTAATACCTGCAAACTTTGTTTTATATATGGTAATTGTATACAACTTTTTGCAATAATCTTCTAACTTGACCAACTTATCATCTAATCCAACTAGACCTGGGAGACCTTTTTGATTTAAAATATTAAATTTAGTATGAAACATTTTGTCAATAACATTTAAAGCTTCGCACTTAGTCTACAACTGGTTGATCAAGTTCCTCTTCTGCAAAACATTCTTTATCTCTATAATCTTTGCCATGATGTCACCTTTAACTCCTCCTTGTTCTTTGAATTAAGAACATTATAATCATATCTGAAGCTTCAATTGGTTTCTCTTGGAGTTGATCCTTCCCTTCTTGAATTGTTGTTATGCATCTATTGCTGAGTTCCTACTGGTCGAAGATGATCTGGATAGATGGCCAAATTTCAGTAATGGACTCATTGATACTTTTACAAATAATCTTCTTATATTCTCCTTAAGTTGATGCTATTAGAGTTTCAATTTTTAGTTCTTTGATTCTAAGCTCCAATTGATGAGTCTTCTTCATTTCATTTAGATACAAAGTATCATTTCTAACCTTTTGGGACTCGAGAAGTTGAAACTTCTGACTTAGATTTTCATGTGCTTGCTTTTGAGTGGCTAATTCTTGAGAAATTTGTACCAGATCAGTCATGTCCATGGCTACTGAAGTTTCTACACCTACAGAATATGTGTGAGTTTTTGGAGTAGAATCAAAAATCACCTTGAGTGCTGATTTCTCTTTCAGTAGTTCTTCAATTTGTTCTTCCATTTTTCTGATTTGCAAATTTTGGTCAATGATTAGCTTAAGCATTTCCTCTTTTTCATATTCATTCTATGCCATCCCTTTGGTCTGTGGGTATTCATTCGAAGGAAACTTAAGTTGCTTTTGTATGGAAACAATATCTGCATTTTTCTTCTTGATTATTTCTTCAGCTGCTTTGTAGTTAGCAAGATCATATCCTACTTTTACTACCAGTTCATCCAATTTCCTTATCATGTTATCTTTAGCTAAACAAGAGAGTTTCTCAATATTCTACTGGGATTACATATTTGACAGTGCTACTTTCGATTTTGAAAGAGACATGGTTTTTGTAGTCATGGTTGAGAATAACATTTCTCTTGACTGCCTATGCATATCCCTTTGATCAATTGGATGTAATTTTCTTGCATCAAAGGAGAGAACAATCCTCTTATAGTTTGCATGAGTTTTCGGAAATGGCATTGTTGCTTATAGGAAGGCCATTTGCATTATTCCCTTCTCATTTTCAAAGGCATTGAGAAGCCTGTGTTGTGATGTAGATGCTTTTTTCTAAAATTCGTTGTAAACATTTTACTTCAGTGATTCATTATTTTGTTTGATTTGTAGAAATTTGGAGAAGATATTATGCTTTTTTGAAGAGCTGGCATCTGCATGTTGGATGATCTCTAAGGGCTCTCTTTTAGGTAGTTCTAATGAAGAATTCTGAGTAATATTTGTAGAAGTGGAGACTTCAGTTTCTCCCAAGTCTATGATCTCTAGCTGTTTGTCCTCTAAAAGCAATGAATAATCAAGCCTTGGTTACTTATGTCGTAAGATGAATTCTTCATAAGCTCCTTGGAATGTGGTGTCTCTTCTCTGACCCTCTTTTGTTGTTTACTGTCAAGCACTGGTGTCTGCATATTTGAAGTAGAAATGACTTGTTCCTCTGCTTCTTGTAAACTACCTTCTATCCATTCATCCCGATTCATGTACTTTTCAATTTCTACTCTAGAGGTGTGAGTGTAAGAATTTGTCTTGGATTCAACTCTCAGAGAAGAAATAATTCCATCAGGGTCATATGACCAAGTAAAACTTGATTGAAACCCCATCTTCTTTAATAGTCCGTCTACACAACACCAGCTACTCTGGTATTACAAATGAATGATCCAATTTTTCTAGAACATTCACACCCATATTCTTTTAATTCACTTTAATTATTTTATTTTCCTAAGTTTAGACTTAGGGTCCTATTAAAAATAATTAATTATTTTAATAAAATACAATCTGGGTGGAATTTCCCAAAACAATTTCTAGGTTCTATGAAATGAATGTGTCTAAGTATCCCTGCCAAATTTGAGAGTTAGATCACATCCTATACTACCCAAATCAACAATCTGAAAATTCCTTAAATTTGGAATCCTATTGTAGAAACTCATAATAAGTATTCTAACTGATAAATTAATTATTCAGTTTATTGCTATGACAACATCGAATTAAACAAAATTCAACATTCACTAAATAAATTGTAGAAAAAATACAAGTTTGGAAAAAAAAACAGAACATGAGTAAATTGTAGACACATATGACAATTATTTTTGGATTAATGTCCTCGAAAAAACCCAATGCAGGAAAATAGGTGCAACAACCTAGGGTTTTATTATTTAGTAGTAATACTTTTTTAATATAATCTCTGGATGCCTTTCCTGGAAATCAAGTTGTAGATAATATCTAATCTAGGTGGATCGAACAAGTCCATGTACAAGTGGCTTAAGTACAAAGGCTTAAAAATCAAAGTGTTAGTAATGTGGAAAAATTAGTGTCAATTTGAAGATCTCGTCTTTCTGATTCCAACGACACAGACACCACACAATTTTGAATCCATATGAAGGAGTTAGTAGCATTCAAAATTTGAGGGTTGACTTGGTGATGTGGTGGCTTAAGGAAGGCACAATTTAGAGCTTTTCTGGCCACCGAATTCCAACTAGATCCAACCAGATTCCAGGTTGTTATCACTCTAGTAAATTCTTAAGTTGTGGGATTTTGGATTTAAGTCAAAGAACTCTAGAGGTAACCACAAACCTACTTCAAACTCTAGGATCTAGCCTTCCTAGGGTTCATAGAGGGCTCTCTATTTAAGATTTATCTTTTTTAGATTTAAAAATGTTAGGCTAGTAATAAAAGTACACTTTGATTTTGGTTTTAAATGATTTGGTGGGAAAAATCACTTGGAGGTAAAATAGAGAGGAATCTACTTGTCTATTGGGATATGGAGTCTAAATCAAGCTAGTAGCACTAGAAATCAAGGCCAAAAAGGTACAAATATATTCAGGGCAAGATAGATAACCCTCAAAGATTTGGGAAAGTGGTTTTTTGTGAGGTGGTATGATCGGGATAAAGGGCACTTAAGGATCCTTTGATCCAGAAAATGGAAGTAGAAGGTAGAGGTAAAACAGGAGAAGGAGAAATTAAGGGTTCCTTGCACCAGAAATCAGAAGAAAATATTAAAATGGCAACTAGTTAAAGACAAGGAGCACTTGACTAATCCTGTAGTAATACTCCTAGTTACACATTCAGACAGAACAAACATGAAATGAATGCATGAAACTTAGAAAAGGAAATAGTGACAAGTAAGAAGTACTTCACTCATTAGCTTATCGCAGGGATCCTAAATTATGATGCCATTCAGCTTGTCCAGTCTGCTACTTCAAATTCAAACACACGATACCCTCCAATGTTCAACAAAAATGTCTATAATAATTCCAACAATTTTATTCCACACTGAATACTTCTGAAATTGAAGTATTTATACAAAAATTATTACAAATATCCTAGAAGAGTTCTAGGAATAACTTTAGGAAATAGAAAATATCATTACATAATAAAAGGGACAGGTTCTTAAAAAATCAGCAACCTGTCCTCTTTTATCCAAAATAAATAGAACGGTTTTGCTAACAAGGAGATTTTAGCTGCCTATGTCTCCTGCTTGCTGGCTGTTAGATATTTACATGCACTTGACTTGCCTTCGCTGATACTCTTTCTTGCTGATACTCTTTAACACTGATATCCTTTGACCCATTAGTTTTACTGTTTTATTGCTATAAAATTATCTTTTAGCAGTAAAAATCAGCAAAGTGTCTTTTCATTTTATCTCTCTTTTAACTGTCTCTTGGTAACTTTTCACTGTTTTTACATTTTATCTTTACATTAAATCTGTGAAAATTTTCCACTCTTCTGTTGTTGGAATTTGGACATTTTTCAGCTTCCTGAAGTTTTCACCAGCCTCTCTGTATCTTGCAAAAGTAGGCTTGATGACAAAGAGGTGCTTAATTTCATGTTGTAGAAAAAAAAATCCTCAACACACTGAAGTAAAACTTTGCCTATAAGAGTGCCTTGTGCCATTGGCTTGTTTACTTCCTCTTTAGCGAATTCCCTGGTCTTTTTGTCATAGTCCTTCTGTGGCATAATATTTTCATTGAACACATGTATGTCTGGTAAGCCTTTCTATCTGAGATTTTTATACTTTACCATAAATCTAGTTATGGAAAGGTTCATTGTTTCACATTTTTCTTCAAGATTGTTCATTAAGCTCTTTTTAGTAACAACCTTCTTGTTTTTCAAGATTTTCTCTGTCCTGTCTGATATTTTCAATTCTTCAAGTTCCTCCCTCTTCTTGCTGTTTAAAAATGTAATGAGTTTTAAAGCCTATGTAGGCTTATCAACCAACTCAACTTTTGTCTTTTGTATCTCTGTTTGGGCTGCTAATAACAATTATTTTTGCTCATATATAACCTAAAATGAAGGCCATTGATTATGAATGGCTTTAATTATGTTAGTCTAGAGATGATTTTTAATATATTAGATCTGCTCTGTGAAAGTCAATTCTTTTTGTAAATTCTTGAGCTGCTCTCCCAATATGATTTCTTTTTGCTCATGAGTTTTGGCATTGATCTCAGGTATCTTATTTTCCCTCTCAAGGTTTTAAATCATCTTATTTAGTCTTTTTATTTCATCTGTCTTTAAATTTATTTCTTCCATGGCTTTGACAATCTGGCTGGCTTCATCTGTGTGTTGTACATTTGTAGTAGAAGAGTTTGTAGCTGAAATGGTGGTTGAAGTCACTGGCACTGCAATTGCCAGTGGGCCCTTTGGTACTAATTTATCTCCTAAAGTAGAGGGCACTACTTTAGTAATCAATGGGATGACTGTAGGAATTGTAGGAACTTTTGGCTCTTTTACATTCTCTTTATCTTGGACAAGCTGGTCCATTTGTGTTTCCATCTCCCTAATTTGTGTTGTCAATTTAAGTATGAGCTCCATAATTTCTTCTTTTTCACTTTGATCCTAGAGGATTTCCTTTGTTTGTGGATGCTTACTTTGATGAAGCTTGAGTTGTTTCCTCAAAGCTGCTATGTCTTCATTCTTTTTCTTGATTAATAGTTATGCTGCTTGGATATTTGAGGGATCATATCCCACCTGTAAGAATAGTTCCTCTAAGGCTTTGATCCTTAGGTCCTTGGCATAAAGTGATGCTTTATCCATATTTATCTGATCTTTCATATTAAGTATGGTATTTTGAATTTTATTGGCACTCATTGCTTTGGTTGCCACTGTAGAATGCAACATTTCAGAGGTTTGTCTGTGGAACTCAATCTGGTCCAGCTCATGAATATTCTATGTGTCTACCTCAAGGTCCACATTTTTATAGTGTGATATTGTTTTGGGTGCTGAGGTAGTAGGCTGTAAAAATGACATCATCATTCTATTGTTGGAATAGTCAAATGCTAATAATAACCTATTATGATTTCCAGGCTTCTGCTTCAGGAATTGATAATGTATTTTTGTCTTTATCTCCTCATTCTTATTCTTAATTAGCTTATACCTCTCTTTGATTTCCAAGTCCTTTTCCTCAGGTAGCTGTGAGGAAGAGGCTTACATGTTGTGTTGCTTCTCAATCATTTGTGTGTCATTCTCGTTTACTGGTCTTTCCTTTTCAATTTCCATAAGTGTTTCATTGATTATGGTTTTTGTTATATTATCATTGGTCACTGGAGCATCTGTTTCATCAATATCAATTGTTAATTTCTTCTTATCAACTGAACTAAGTTTAGGCCTTTTGTTATAAATTACTTTAAATTTGGTCCCAGTTGTTGTCTCTGCTATGTAACCTCTTTCTTCTATGACTCCTTTTGATTTTTTTGGTTGTTTGACAACTTCCAAAGTTGGTGTTGTTCCTGTTTGGCTTGCTGTCTCTATCAAGGTGTTTTCACTCCATTCAATTTGATTGGAAAACATTTCTAGTTCAAGTTTTGACTCATGGATAAAGGGTGTTATTTTACATTTGACCCTTAGTTTGCTTAAGATCCCTTATGGATCATAATTCCATGGAAAACTCTCATCAAATCTGAACTCCAATAATTTCTTTGTTATTTCCTTTTCTGCATCTTTGTGGTTGATTATGAAAGGCCCAACTTGATTCTTTAACTTAAACTTGGTCTTCTTCTTAGATTCCATAAATTTAATTGAATTTGAATTGAGAATTTTCCTAATATATTCAGGTGCGAAAATTCTCTCATACATACATGTTTAGGCAACTTGTAGGGTAACAAGTTTGATCCAAAAATTCTTAGTTCTATATGCTTTTCATAGAGGTGCCAATCTCCAACTTTGTTCTGCTCTAAAAGCTGCAATATTATTTTAATTTCTTCACTTATTCTAGGATGTTCAGATTTGTTTAATATGCTCATTGCTAGATGCAAAAATAGTTCTATAAACTCTAAATAAGTGAAATCATTGGATTCTTTTCTTAGTAATGAACTCCAAATGATAATTGATAGAGGCTTTCCCTCTACATCCATATTTTGAAAAGAAATTGGAAATTTGTCTACTTGAGAGAATAAAAACAAATGGAATAGATAAGATGAATATTTAAAAACTCCTTCTGTAGGTAATTTAGTCAACTGGTAGTAGATGGTATCTGCTATGAAACCAACATAGTTGAGGATGACTGATGGAGGTTGACTAGGAGAAATGGTGGACAAGAAACCAAGAATAGATTCATCAGCATACTCATCTATAAAATATCCAAGGATAAAGATAGCATAGAGATAATATGTCTCTACCCTTCAAGAAATTTAGTTGTGGAGTATGGAGGATTTATTTTTGGAATATCGACATGAGATGGCATAAAATTCTGAAAGATCATGAAAATTTTAGGGAAATTTAGGCCAAGGTATAACTGAGTTAAGGCCTCTATAGACAAGGGGACTACCTGGGGATCAGGTTGTAATTGAAGCATTTGATTAATTGACTATCCTGTAATGGTAAAAAATATTTCTTTTTCAACATTTAATATAGCTCTTTGATCTGGCTCATAATATTTTTGACAAATTCTAATGAGTTCTTGACCAGGATGAGTAAATGGGACTATATACTTGGGTAAATGAGTTTCCAAAATTGGAATATCATCTTTGTCTAGATATTTTTCATAACACCAATTATGTATATCTAGCAAATTAAACTCAATAACAGGGTCTGCAATTTTATAATCAAGATCATTCAAAAGAATGATTTCAGTAGCAATCACAGGTGGTTGAAGGGGGTTTACTGTTACAAAATATTTGGCAATGATAACTGGGGTAGGCTTAGGGGCTTTGGATCCCTCATATTTAGGTGTTTTGGATCCTTCAGGTTTGCTTGTGCTCTGTTTATTAGGCATTTTGGGTAACTACTGCAAGATTAGACTGTTTGCAGGATTTTTTATTTTAACATAGAGGAAACTAAGAAATTTAGGTTAAAGATGACTCTCTTTGGGCTCTTTGCTCAATTAAGATTATCTGAGGATAAAAAACTGGTATAAAATAGAAAATAAGGGTTTTCTGAGTCGGTTTTGATTGAAAACATGGGTTTTCAAGGTAATTCAGAGCTTTTAGCCATTTAGATACTTAAATTTGATCTTTAGAATGTGAAATTTGAGGAATTTGGCTTTAAAGGGCTTGCAATAGAAAATAGGGTTTCCTGGGAAAAATTTTCCACAGTTTCGCCTCTTTTTTGGAATTTTAAGGAAGTTTGGTTCGGTAAATTTCTTAATGAAAGGCCTAGTTCTATTAAAGATGGTTTAAAATTGAATATGCAGGCCTTAATTTATTAGAAAATACCTTAAAAATGCAGGTATTCATCTTTTGAGTAATTTTTCAGAAGATTTCGGCTGATTACGAGGTCTTTAACGACTAACTGAAGCAATGAATAGATTTTAGTCAATCTTCAATGGTGGAATTATGGTCAAATTCAGAGCTTGTGAACATAAATCGACAATTAGGACTTAAAAAGGTTTAATAGAGTCAGGAAGAGTTATATCAGAGTGAAAATGCATGGATAACATAAAAAATAGCTTAACCAAAGTTTTTAACCTTATGATTCAATTACCATAATTTTCATTAAATGCAGGTCTCATTAATGGCGGGAGGCGGTTCCAAAATTTGAAACGAAACCGGAGAGCGGTTATCGCATGCAAATTGGGCAGTAAGAGGATTAGAACCAAATGAACGTGATCCAATATAATCTCGACACGTCACAAAGGGAAATATGGTCAATACAACCCATTTCGCGTCCATTTTTCATTTGGGCAGTCGATTAGTTTTTGTGTACGATATTTCGTATCAACCGTTGGAGCTGAGGAATGAATGCAAAGGGTTAAGATTGAACAGGAAGCTGCGCTAAAATGGAATGGTGTGGGACCAGGGTTTTTATATGCATGCACTGATGGGTAAAACATTTATATAAGGTTTAAAACTTACATATAATGTTTAATGAATATGGATGAGGGGTTTAATTATACACAACAGAAAATACTTTAACCCATATAAAAGTGTGTTTTAATAAAGGTTAAGCCTCTAGGCTTATATAATATGTCGAGGGGAGTGATTTATATAACATGTATTTAAAACATTCTTTATTATGAAATGTTTTAAGATTGCATATGTGGGCACTGTAGTATTATATTATATAGTTATTTAAACTTTGAGTATGTGTTTAAATACTATAGGGTCAGGATATTTGATTTAATGATAAGTTTCTAGACCAAAGGGTGTATAATTGGGGTTTTATTTAAGCACATGGATAATAGACTTTGGTCAAAACATTGTAATAGTGGATTTTTAGGGATATTTTAATATAGGGAATTAATAAGTAAGATAGGGTGTTTTTTTAGGGATTTAATAGAATATGTTAAAAGTTAATATGAAGAGGTAGTGTAATGTAAAACAAAATATATAAAATCACTAAGTAAAGTGTAAAATTAAAGCATTGCTTGTCTTTATATAATTTCACCAATACATAGGATAAATGTAATTTTGGGGGTTTTATGAATGCTTCTGAAAGGATAAAGTTAATTATATGGGATTTTATGTTTCACTAAGTAAGAATATGTCTTTACTTAGGAAAAGGGGTTTTAATGTATGAATGAAGGATGAATAATGATAAATGTGGATTGAACTTAAGAAGTCAATATTTTCAAGTAACCAGTCGTCGAGCCTTGGGTCTGGTCCCAACAAAAGTCATAGAAATGCTCTGAGCTTGTTCGACTGATATCTTAGAATATTGAATACCTATAGGGGAGGGGAAATTAGTGATGTTTTTCCTGATGATCATTTATCACATGCTTTCTCCACTGCTTTCTACCTACCCAGCCTTATTCTAACATTTTTTCTTCATTTTACAGGTGCATTTAGGCTTGCAACCTTGAAACGTTTATTCTTTTAAAGCATAAAATATCTAAATCTACCTTATTTGATCCAAGGGATCAGATTAAACTGTTGAGCTCCTAATTATTCTCTACCTATCTACTAATTTGTCAGGATTAAACTATCTGGAAAATATTTATTTCTCTATCTAAAAATGAAATTGAAAACATGACAAGTTAAGATTTAACTGTTTAACTGATCATGGATTATGGCATTTATTGACACTCTACAAATAATCATTATTTTGTAGAAAAAGTAAAAAGTAGTGGCATATGGACTTGCTCACTTTCAGGTCTTATTTATCTCTTTTCTTTTGGGGTCTATATTTTTTAAGTCCTTTGATATTTCTTTTAGGACTTTTTACCCTCTTTTTGATTTTTTTTTTTTTTTCAAAATATGGGAAAAAAACTTGCAGAAAGCAAGGTATGTACATATTTTACAAGACTATCAAAAGCCAATTCAAAATTATGAATCCTATATTTATAGGACCCTAACAACGGCTTCACATGGGGGTGGCATTTCCTGATGAAATGTCAAGAACACCGTTGACTAGTAGCCTTCAACTTTGACCATGATGATCCAGTAGTTTTCCTTTGTTTTCTGCAATAAGTTATATTTATGAAATTTTACCCTTCAAAGCTTAGGGTCTTCTCTTTGGGCTTCAACTCTGTGAGACAAACATCAAATCCAATCTAAACTTTGCAATGTATATGTACAATGATCAAAGTGAAAAAAAAAACTAACTTTTTGTTAATCCAGGAGAGTAGTATTGTTTTAGCATTCTACGATTGATTGGTCCTTCTTGTAGATCTGTTCCATCCAAATGTTTGATAAAGAAAGAATTATTACCCCTATATCCATAAATTACATAAGTTCCTTTCCACATAAAGTCAAACTTTCCATGTTTTCCTTTATCTTCTCTTCTAGAATCCCACTTTAATACTTGATCTACAATGTAAAAATCATCCTCTTTACTTCTTCTATCAAAAATTTTCTTGATTTTATCTTGAATGACTTGGGATTTTTCATATAATTTTTCCCTTGTTTGTTGTAGATGAATAGTTTGATTGATTCTCCTTTGAATATCATTTGTTTCCACTTCTGATTCTTAAATGATTTTCATTACAGGTAAACCGAAGGATGATGGGAAAATTGCATCCATTCCATATACAAGTTGGTAAGGGGAAGTGCCAATGGAATTTTTGGTAGTAAGTCTATTTTCCCATAAGGCATAGATTAACTTTTTATTCGAAGTCTTTTTGTTTTCTTCAACTCTTTTATGATATTTATATGACTTTTGTTTGAGGATTTAGCTAGGCCATTACCCCGGGGGTAATATGCAGTAGAGTGACCTAGGGTAATATGATATTTGTGACAAAAGACAATCATTTTTTAGACTTAAATGCTGCTGCATTATTAGTAATTATCTTGTGAGGGCATCCAAATCTTGAAAAAATGTTATTTTCTATGAAAGAAATGATGACTGCATCAATGGCTTGTCTAGTAGGAATAGCTTTAATCCACTTTGTGAAGTAATCAATGGTAGTCAAAATCCACTTATGTTGGCCAGAGGATGGGGGGTGAATTTGTCCAATGAAGTATAAACCCCATTGTTGAAATGGCATTTCAGTTGAAATAGGCTTTAGTGGTAGAGGTAACAATTTCTTTTTTCCTTCAAAAATTTGACATTTGTGACATGAGGTAACAAATTTTTTAATATCAGCAAACAAGGTAGGCCAGTAAAAACTGACTCTGAGGATCTTGTTAGCAGTAGTTTTCCAATATAAATTCCCTCCACAGTCACTTACATGAAATTATTTGAGTATTTTATCAGCTTCTTCCTTTAGCAAAAAATTCAATAATATCCCACTATGGTCTCTCCAAAAAAGTACATTATCTAAAATACAAAATCTCATTGCTTTAAGTTTTAGAAATCTAGCTTTAGTCCTTGACAATCTAGGAGGAGTTTGTAAGTTTGTAAGTACAAAGATGATATCTAAGTACCAAGGTGAATCTAGACAGGATTCACTGATCATTGGAGTCACCATATCTTCCTGGTCATCAACCTGAGCAATAAAATTTATATCTAGTGCATTGCTATCAAATTCAGCCATTAATTTGGCTAATCCTTTTCCTTTAATGAGTTTTGTGGGTTTAATTTCTACGTCATATTCTAGGATAGTGTAAATCCACTTACCTCTTCTTCCATCAGGACCATCCTGAGTAATAATTTCTTTTACTACAGAATTAGGGACATAGGCAATTATGTGGGAATAAATAATATAAACTCTGAAGTCTTTGATGGCTTTAACCAAAGCTAAGGCTTGTTTCTCCATTATGTTATATTTTAGAGGGGCATTTCTAAGGGTATTACTAAAAAAATCTATAGGTTGTTCAAATCCTTGATCATTCTTCTGTTGTAAACTGCAGCAATGGTATGCTCTAAAGCAAATGAAAAAATTATGAAATCTTTTTTGAAATCTGGACTGATTAAGACTATTGTTTTAGTTAAAGCCTGCTTTATGGATTCAAACGATTTTTTGGCTTCAACATTCCATTTTAGAATTGAGTATTTTTTGAGCATGTTGTTTAGTTCTCTAATGATTTCAGCTAAGTTTGAAATAAATCTTCTTAAAAAAATTATCTTACCTAAGAAAGCTTGTAATTCTTTGATATTTCTAGGTGGAATAATGTTCAAAATTGCTTCTATCCTAGCAGGATCAATTTTAATTCCTTCTTTTGAGATTATATGTCCTAGTAACGTACCTTCCTCTAATCCAAATAGACTTTTCTTGGGATTTAGAGAGATGCCAAATTTCCCACATTTAATGAAAACTTGTTTCAAATGATCCAAATGTTCATTATTTGTTTTGGAAAAAATAGTGGTGTCATCTAAATAAATTACCAAAAAATCATGAATTTCCTTTGCAAAGGCTATGTCCATAGCCCTTTGAAAGGTTTCCCCTGCATTCATCAGTCCAAAAGGCATTTTTACATACATAAAAGTGCCCCAAGGAGTGGTGAAAGCTGTTTTAGCCTGATCTTCTTCTTGGACTAAGATCTTGTTATATCCTGAAAAGCCATCTAACAAAGAAATCCTAGTAGAACCTACTACCCTTTGTAATATATGGTCCATCTTAGGGAAAGGGTAATTTTCCTTTAAGGATACTTTGTTAAGATTTGCAAAGTCAACACACAATCTAATTTCACCTATTTTCTTTCTAGTGGGTACTAGGTTTCAAACCCAATCAGAGTATCTGATTGGTGCAATAATCTGGGCATCATATATTCTATTGACTTCCTTTTCTATCAAAGGTCATAGTACAAGGTTATTTCTCCTCAATTTTTGTTTGAATGGTTTTTTATCCTCTTTTATTGGAATTTTGTGTTGTGTTATGTTTGTATCATAAGATTTTAAATCTTCATAACTCCAAGTGAACACATCCTGATATTCCTTTAAAATTTCAATATATTTATCCTTTCTTCTGGAGATAAACTTTTGGAAAGTTTTATCATTTTAGGTTTCAATTCTGTACCAATATTACATTCATCTATGTCAGATCTTACTGGCTCCATTTTTGGTTTTCTAGCTACATCATTAGATTCAAAAAGATCTTCTAAGATTGTTAATCCTTTAGGTAAGAAATTATCTTTGAGGTTTAAAATGTCAAATTCATCATCCATAATTTCTTCAATTTCTACTTTCTCTAAGCTATCTATGTCAGTTTGGGTAAATACAGTAGGTTTATCAAAATTATGTACATCTATGTTATATATTTCACAATCCAAATATCAATCTATATTACAGTTTGTATCTATTTCACAGTTTTGAAATTCTCCTTCATTTTTCAAAAAATGGTAAATTAGTTCATCCTGAGAGAAAATCTGCCAATAATTGAGGTTATCTGGAATAATTGGTCTATATTTAACCTCATAAGTGTACCTGTGTGTTGGTTGAAATGGTAAATTTCATGTACTAGCAAAATTAGCAAGACAATGAGTTTCCATATTTTGTTTTCTAGGTATGGTAGTAAATTTACATTCCAATAAATCATTAGTTAAATCAAGCACAGTGTCTCTGTATCAGCCTAGTCTTGGATTATGAATAGAATAATCTCCATGTATTTGTTTTATGATTAATTTCGAATCTCCCATGATTATTATTCTTTTTCCTCCTAAATTTCTAATGATCTGGAGGCCTAGAATGAGTGCCTAATACTATGCCATATTGTTGGTACATTTGAATTTGAGTCTAAAGGTATGTCCTTCTGAGTCATTAGTCTCCATGTTTGTAATCCATACTCCTACTCCTGCTCCTAATTTGTTTACAAAACCATAAAATTGTAAGTGCCAAAGGGATTCATGAAAGATGTTGTCATTATTTGGTGTTGGCTTTTTATCAATCAATTCAGTTTGGATTTCATTATTCTCAGAGTTACATAAGATAAATGAGTCCAAGTCAGTTGGTGTGGAATAAATAGGATAATTTATAGATCTTTTAGCACTAATGACCATGAACTTCATCAATTTTTCCCTGTATAACATTTTAGGCTGACCAAACACTGATATAGTATCATAACTCATGTCTAATTGTAGATATCCCCACAACTTTGCTCCCCATGAGCGAGAAAGTAGCATACCATATTTAGGTGGGATATTAGCTACTAAAATTTCCATTAATATACTCTTACCAGGGTACTGAACTAATGTCACACATAAGTCTTTGATTAATCCTAAGCATTTAACTTTACTAGAGTCAAATGAAAACAAATCCTTGTAAGGCCTGTTATTTCTAGATTAATAGTTTCCATTATAGCTTTAGGCATTAAATTATGGGAAGCTCCTGAATCTAGCATAGCATTATGGATAATTTTATCATTAATGGTAAGACTGATACAGAAGGGAGGAACTGATCCATCCACATGTTTTCCATTCACATCAGGGCCAAATATTAACTCTGGTTGATCATCATTCAAATTAATTGCATCTTCGCCATCATTCATATTCAGTGTTTCAGTTATGGTACATTTGTATAATTCATTTTTTACCAATTCTGTTAAAGTAATGGGTATTTTTAACTTATTAATTTCAGTCTGAATATTAAATGAGGGTTGAGATTTACTAATTTGAACTAATTCATCTTTAGTAACTGTAATTTGACTTGGTTTTTCTTTGTTTCTACAGTTGTATTTCTATCTTCAATTCTTTTGACATTCTCTGCCTACGTTTCTTGAGTTTTACTGCTTTTAACCTTATTTTTAGGGAATGTTTGTGTAGCAATAGAAGTTTTATCAGACTTAGAATTATCATCATGCGTTCTTGAGTTATTAGTTTTTGGTTCTGTTGATTTAGAATCAACAGAAAGTTTCTTAGAATCTGTATTTGTTGATTTAGCTGAATTAGAGGCTTTATCGGTAATGATTTTCTATGAATCTTTTGAAGATTGTGCCACTTCATCAGTAATATAAAAAAATTTGGGACTTGATGATCTTTTAGGACTAGAAATGGGTTGAGAAGAATGGGAACTTTGCTTATTTTCCCTTGGGAGAATTTGCAAAAAAATTGTTTTTGGTGCTTCTACATTTTTCTTATTTTGACTTTGGGAATTTTTTTTGGTAGAAGACTCATTGCTTTTCTTGTGTCTAAGGTTATATTGACTATGTATTTCATTTATGGCAAAGTCATAACCCCGTTTATAGTCAAAGGATTCACTGGACTATAATTTGAGTTGTTGAAGCTCAAATAGTTCCCAATCTTCCTAAGTAAGGAAAATTACATTGTTTTCATCTATTCCCATTAGATGATTGATGTCATCCTCATCTTCATCATTATTCTAAGAACTTTTAGCATAGTTCTCTTGGAATGGTGACCTTATTGTTTGGTCTAAGCCTGTTTCTTTTGCTTTTCCCTGATTTATGTTTTTTCTAAAGTTGGGATTTCTAATCTGTTGTTGATTATCCCACTGGGGTATTTTTTCTATATTATCTAGTCTATCCATCATTATTTCGAAGGTTTTGTCTAAGATATCTAATTTTGCATCTGAATTTGAATTTTATTCTTTGATAGTCACCCTTATTTTGTTTCTGAGTCTAGATTTTTTAGCTAATATGTTTATTTCTACACTAACAACATCTAATTACATTTTTTCTAAAGTGTCTGCATCTCTTTCCCTTAATTGATAAGCCATATCTACATCAAATCCAGCAGGGAATTTGAGCAGAACAGAATAAGGAGTAGGTTTAAGAGTTGCAAGGATAGAATTATAGATACTATTATACCTAGTGTAGTAATCTTGAACTGACTCATTTGGGAATCTTTTTAATGCATCAAATTTATATAATATTTGAAGGGGCTTCTTTTTCTTTCTCATTTATTCAAAAACATCGTAAAAAATACAGCTAAATCAGTTATGCTACCAATAGCTTGATCTTTAAACCATTTCTTTACTTCTCTAGTCAAAGTTTGAGCAAACAATATCATTTTAACATCTGATTCATCTATTTCATAAATTTCAAAGTCTGTGAATTTATTTATGTGTTGCTAAGCAGCATATTGTGTAGTACCATCAAACAGTGGTATTCTTTTTGATAATATTGAGGCATGTCATGCAACTGTTGAGGTAAGACAAGGGGAGCATATCTAGAAACCATGGCTAAAAGCTTAGTTTGACTAGAAGATTTAGTAGAAGAACTTGGAGCTGTGCTGGAAATGATAGCTGATGAACTGAAAACTGTACCATAAGAGCTGGGAAATGATATTGGGATATGAGTAGAACTACTAGGAAATGAGAATGATGAATTATAAAAATTTGAAGGTATAGGTATAGTAGTGGATGCAGTGGATGAAGTGGATGATGGAAAAATTATTCTAGGCTACAAAGGCAGTCTAGGGATAAACGGGTCTATGGATGAGTTGGAAGTGGTATTTATATATGATGTAAAAGCATATAGAGATGAATATGCAGCTGGTATTATTATATTGTGTAACTGAAAAAACTGGAGGTTTGTTTGTATAAGTAAAAAAATTATCTAATTTAATAGCCTCATCAATATCATTAAGAATTGTAACATTAATTTCTTCAACTTTAGTCTGATATTCAGTTTTCTTTGATTTAGATATTGATGTAATAATTTCTTGTTTTGTATTCAAGGATGAAATAAAAGCAGGGTCTACAACAGTAGTTTTTAAATCATTTTCATATTTTCTTTTAAATAAGGAATGCTCAAATTTCAGATCAAAATCAAGATCTTGTAAATTAACTAATTCTTGAGGTAATGAATTGACTCTTATTAATGAAACTTCAGCTTCTAAGTTTTTTGTTTGTTTTTTCTTTTTTCCAATTCGGTCTGGATTATCTACTATGACAATAGGTTTAGGATCCATGTTAGATTAGGTATAGTAGGCTTTCCCAGAAGCCAAAATTACAATTTTTTAATACCCACAACCTATAAAAATAATCTTGAAATAAAAAGATGAATAAAATAATTTTCCTTCAAGACAATTTTATGACTAAGGATTGGTTAAGTCCCCAGTATGGTCGCCAGTATGTTATCACTCTAGTAAATTCTTAAGTTGTGGGATTTTTGATTTAAGTCAAAGAACTCTAGAGGTAACCAGAAACCTACTTCAAACTCTAGGATATAGCCTTCCTAGTGTTCAAAGAGGGGATTTATCTTTGTTCGATTTACAAATGTTAGGCTAGTTGTGAAAGTACACTTTGGTTTTGGTTTTAAATGATTTGGTGGGAAAAATCACTTGGAGGAAAAATAGAGAGAAACATACTTGTCCATTGGGCTATGGAGTCTAAATCAAGCTAGCAGCACTAGAAATCAAGGCCAAAAAGGTACAAATATATTCAGGGCAAAATAGATAACCCTCAAATATCTGGGAAAGTGGGTTTTTGTGAGGTGGTATGATCAGGATAAAGGGCACTTAAGGATCATTTGATCCAGAAAATGGAAGTAGAACGCAGAGGTCAAACAAGAGAAGGAGCAATTAAGTGTCCCTTGCACTAGAAATCAGAAGAAAACATTAAAATGGAAACTAATTAAAGACAGGGAGCACTTGATTAATCTTGTAGTAATACTCCTAGTTACACATTTAGACAGAAAAAACATAAAATGAATGCATGAAACTTAGAAAAGGAAACAGTGACAAGTAGGAAGTACTTCACTCATCAGCTTATCACAGGGATCCTAAATTATGATGCCAGTCAGCTTGTCCAGTCTTCTACTTCGAATTCAAACACACAATAGCCTCCAATGTTCAACAAAAATATCTATAATAATTCTAGCAATTTTATTCCACACTGAATACTTCTGAAATTGAAGTATTTATACAAAAAGTATTACAAATATCCTAGAATGTTTCTAGGAATAACTTTAGGAAACAAAAAATATCATTACATAATAAAAGGGACAACTGCTTAACAAATCAACAAGTTTTCCTCTTTTATCCAAAATCAATAGAACTGTTTTGCTAATAAGGAGCTTTTAGTTGCCTATGTGTCCTGCTTGCTGGCTATTAGAGATTTTCATGCACTTGAATTGCCTTTGGTGATACTCTTTCCTGCTGATACTCTTTAAAGTTGATACCCTTTGACCCATTAGTTTTACTGTTTTACTACTGTAATATTATCTTTTAGCAATAAAAATCAACAAACTTTCTTTTCATTTTATCTCTCTTTTGACTGTCTCTTGGTAAATTTTCACTGTTTTTACATTTTATCTTTACAATAAATCTATGAAATTTTTCCACTCTTATGCTGTTGGAATTTCGAAATTTTTCAGCTTCCTGAAGTTTTCACCAGCCTCTGTGTATCTTGCAAAATTAGGCTTGATGACAAAGAGGTGCTTAATTTCATTCTGTAGAAAAAATAAATCCTCAACATACTGAAGTAAAACTTTGCCTATAGGAGTGCCTTGTACTAGTGGCTTGTTTACTTGCTCTTTAGAAAACTCCCTGATCTTTTTTTCACAGTTGTTATGTGGCATAAGCTTTTCATTGAACACATGTATGTCTGCTAAGCCTTTCTATCTGAGATTTTTATACTTTACCATAAATCTAGTTATGGCAAGGTTCATTGTTTCACATTTTTCTTCAAGATTGTTCATTAAGCTCTTTTTAGTGACAACCTTCTTGATTTTCAAGATTTTCTCTATCCTGTCTAATATTTTCAATTCTTCAAGTTCCTCCCTGTTCTTGCTGTTTAAAAATGTAATGAGTTTTAAAGCTTGTGCAGGCTTATCAGTTAACTCATCTTTTGTCTTTTGTATCTCTGTTTGGGCTGCTAATAGCAATTATTTTTTCTCATATATAACCTGAATTGAAGGCCATTGAATATGAATGGATTCAATTATGTTAGTCCAGAGATGATTTTTAATATATGAGATCTGCTCTGTGAAAGTAAATTCCTTTTGTAAATTCGTGAGATTCTCTCCCAATCTGATTGCTTTCTTCTCATAAGTTTCGGCATTGATCTCAGCTGTCTTATTTTCCCTCTCAAGGTTTTCAATCATCTTATTCAGTATGTTTATTTCATCTATCTTTAAAGTCATTTCTTCCATGGCTTTGACAATCTGGCTGGCTTCATCTGTCTGCTGTACATTTGTAGTAGAAGAGTTTGTAGCTCAAATGGTGGCTGAAGTCACTGACACTACAGTTTCCAGTTGGCCCTTTGGTGCTAATTTCTCTCCTAAAGTAGAGGGCACTACTGTATTATTCACTAGGATGACTGTAGGAATTTTAGGAATTTTTGGCTCTTTTACAGTCTCTTTCTCTTGGACAAGCTGGTCCATTTGTGTTTCCATCTCCTTCATTTGTGTCGTCAATTTAAGTATGAGCTCCATCATTTCTTATTTTTCACTTTGATCCTGAAGGATTTCCTTTGTTTTTGGATGCTCACTTTGAGGAAGCTTGAGCTATTTCCTCAAAGCTGCTATGTCTTCATTCTTTTTCTTGATTAATAGTTTTGCTACTTGGATATTTGATGGATCATATCCCACCTGTAAGACTAGTTCCTCTAAGGCTTTGATCCTTAGGTCCTTGGCATAAAGTGATGATTTATCCATATTCATCTGATCTTGCATATTAATTATGGTATTTTGAAGTTTATTGGCACTCATTTCTTTGGTTGCCACTGTAGAATACAACATTTCAAAGGTCTGTCTGTGGAACTCAATCTGGTCCAGTTCATGAATACTCTCTGTGTTTACCTCAAGGTCCACCCTTTTATAGTGTGATATTTTTTTGGGTGTTGAGGTAGTAGGCTGTAAAAATGACATCATCATTTTATTGCTGGAATAGTCAAATGCTGATAATAACCTATTCTTATTTCTAGGCTTCTGCTTCAAGAATTGAGAATATATTTATGTCTTTATCTCCTCATTCTTCTGCTTAATTAGCTTATACCTCTCTTTGATGTCCAAGTCCTTTTCCTCAGTTAGTTGTGAGGAAGAGACTTCCATGTTTTGTTGCTTCTTAATCATTTGTGTGTCATTCTGGTTTACTAGTCTTTCCTTTTGAATTTCCAGAAGTGTTTCATTGATTATGGTTGTTTCTATATCATCATTGGTCACTGGAGAATTTGTTTCATAAATATCAAATGTTACTTTCTTCTTATCAATTGAACTGAGCTTAGGCCTTTTTTTATAAATTACTTTAGATTTGGTCCCCGTTTTTGTCTCTGCTGTGTAACCTCCTCCTTCTCCGACTCTTTTTGAAGTTTCTGGTTGTTTGACAAATTCCAAAGTTGGTGTTGTTCCTGTTTGGCTTGTTGTCTCTATCAAGGTGTTTTCACTCCATTCAATTTGATTGGAAAACTTTTCTAGTTTAGGTTTTGACTCATGGATAAAGGGTTTTAGTTTACATTTGACCTTTAGTTTGCTTAAGATCACTTGTGGATCATAATTCCATGGAAAACTCTCATCAAATCTGAACTCTGATAATTTATTTTTATTTCCTTTTCTGCATCTCTGTGGTTGATTATGAAAGGCCAAAATTGATTCTTTAACTTAAACTGGGTCTTTTTCTTGGCTGCCATAAATTTAATTGAATCTGAATTGAGAATTTGCCTAAGATATTCAAGTGCCAAAACTCTCATACATACATGTTTAGGAAACTTGTAGGGTAACAAGTTTGATCCAAAAATTCTTATTTCTGTATGTTTTTCTTAGAGGTAACAATCTCCAACTTTGTTCTACTCTGAAAGCTGCAATATTCTTTTCATTTCTTCACTGATTCTAGGCTATTCTAATTTGTTTAATATGCTCATTGTTGGATGAAAAAATAGTTCTAAAAGCTATGAATAAGTGAAATCAATGGATTATTTTCTTAGTAATGAAGTCCAAAAGATAATTGATAGAGGCTTTCCCTCAACATCCATCTTTTGTAAAGAATTTGTAAATTTTTCTACATGAGAGAATAAAAACAAATGGAAAAGATTAGAGGAATATCTAAAAACTCCTTCTGTAGGTAATTTAGTCAACTGGTGGTGGATGGTATCTGCTATGAAACCATCATAGGCAAATATGATTGATGGAGGTTGACCAGGAGAAATGGTGGACAAGAAACCAAGAATAGATTCATCAGTATACTCATCTGTAAAATATCCAAGGATAAAAGAGAGCATAGAGAGAATATGTCTAGACCCTTCAGGAAATTTAGTTGTGGAGTATGGGGGATTTATTTTTGGAATATAAACATGAGAAGGCATAAAATTATGAAAGATCATGAACCTTTTAGGGAAATATAGGCCAAGGTATAACTGATTTAAGGCCTCTATAGACAAGGGGACTGCCTAGGGATCAGGTTGTAATTGAAGAATTTGATTAATTGACTGGGTTGTAATGGTAAAAATTATTTCTTTTTCAGCATTTACTATAGCTCTTTGATCTGGCTCATAATATTTTTGACAAAGTCTAATGATTTCTTGACCAGGATGAGTAAATGGGACTATATACTTGGGTAAATTAGTTTCCCAAATTGGAATATCATCTTTGTCTAGATATTTTTCATAACACCAGTTGTGTATATCTAGCAAAGTAAACTCAATAACAGGGTTTGCAATTTTATAATAAAGATCATTCAAAGGAATGCTTTCAGCAGCAACCACAGGTGGTTGAAGGGGGTTTATTGTTACAGAATATTTGGATGTGATAACTGGGGTAGGCTTAGGGGCTTTGGATCCCTCAGATTTAGGTGTTTTGGATCCTTCAGGTCTATTTTTACTCTATTTCTTAGGAATTTTGGGTAACTACTGCAAGATTAGACTGTTTGCAAGAGTTTTTATTTTAACAGAGAGGAAACTGAGAAATTTAGGTTAAGGATGACTCCCTTTGGGCTCTTTTCTCAATTAAGATTATATAATAATGAAAAAATGGTATAAAACAGAAAAAAAGGATTTTCTGAGTTGGTTTTGATTGAAAAATGGGTTTTCAAAGTAATTCAGAGCTTTTAGCCATTTAGATCCTTAAATTTTATCTTTAGACTATGGAATTTAAGGAATTTGGCTTTAAAAGGCTTGCAATAGAAAACAGGGTATCCTGGGAAAATTTTGCCAAGGTTTGGCTTCTTTTTTGGAATTTTGAGGAAGTTTGGTTCGGTGAATTTCTTAATGAATGGCTTGGTTCTATTAAATATGGTTTAAAATTGAATATGCATGCTTTAATTTATCGAAAAATACCTAAAAATTGAAAGTATTCGGCTTTTGAGAGGTTTTCTTAGAAGAGTTCGACTGATTTTGAGGTATTTAACGGCTAATTGAAGTGGAGAATAGATTTTAGACAATCTTCAATTGTGGAATTGTGGTCAAATTCAGAGCTTGCAGACATAAATCAATAATCAGGACTTAAAAAGGTTTAACAGAGTCGGGAAGAGTTATATCAGAGTGCAAATGCACGGATAACATAAAAAATAGCTTAACCAAAGGTTTTAACCTTATGATTCAATTACCATAATTGTCATTAAATGCAGGTCTCATCAATGGTGGGAGCTAGTTTCAGAATTTGAAACGAAACTAGAGAGCGGTTATTGTGTGAAAATTGGGCAATAAGTGATTTAGAACCAAATAAAAACGATCCAATATCATCTCAACACGTCATAGTGGGAAAAATGGTCAATACAACCCATGTCATTTCCATTTTTCATTCAGGCAAACAATTAGTTTTTGCATGCGATATTGTGTATCAACCATTGGATCTAAGGAATGAATGCGAATGGTCAAGATTGAATGGGAAATTGCGCTAAAATGGAAAGGTGTGGGACCGGGGTTTTTATATGCACGTGCAGATGGGTAAAACATGTATATAAGGTTTAAAAATTATATATAATGTTTAATGAATATGGATGAGGGGTTTAATTAGACATAGCGGAAAATACTTTAACTCATATAAAAGTGTGTTTTAATAAAGGTTAAGCCTCTAGGCTTATATAATATGTCGGGGGGAGTGATTTATATAACATGTATTTAAAACATTCTTTATTATGAAATGTTTTAACAATGCATATATGGGCGTTGTAGTATTATATTATATAGTTATTTAAACTTTGAGTATGTGTTTAAATACTATAGGGTCAGGATATTTGATTTAATGATAAGTTTTTAGACGAAAAGGTGTATAATGGGGGTTTTATTTAAGCACATGGATAGTAAACTTTGGTCAAAACAATGTAATAGTGGGTTTTTGGGGATATTTAAATATAAGGAATTAATAAGATAGGGTATTTTTTTAGGGATTTAATAAAATATGTTAAAAGTTAATATGAAGAGGTAGTGTAATGTAAAACAAAATACATAAAATCACTAAGTAAAGTGTAAAAGTAAAGCCGTTACTTGTCTTTATATAATTTCACCAGTACTTAGGATAAATGTAATTTTGGGGGTTTTAAGAATGCTTCTGAAAGGATAAAGTTAATTATATGGGATTTCATGCTTCAGTAAGTAAGAATGTGTCTTTACTTAGGAAAATGGGTTTTAATGTATGAATGAAGGATGAATAATGATAAATGTGGATTTAACTTAAGGACTCAATATTTTCAAGTAACCAATCGTCGAGCCTTGGGTCTGGTCCCAAAAAAAGTCAGAGAAATGCTCTGAGCCTGTTCAACTGATAGCTTAGAATAATGAATACTTATAGGGGAGGGGAAATTAGTGATGTTTTGCCTGATGATCATTTATCACATGCTTTATCCACTGCTTTCTACCTACCCAGCCTTATTTTAACATTTTTTCTTCATTTTATAGGTGCATTTAGGCTTGCAACCTTGAAACGTTTATTCTTTTAAAGCATAAAATATATAAATCTACCTTATTTGATCCGAGGGATCAGATTAAACTGTTGAGCTCCTCATTATTATCTACCTATCTACTGATTTGTCAGGATTAAACTATCTGGAAAATCTTTATTTCTCTATCTAAAACATGAAAAGTTAAGATTTAACTGTTTAACTGATCATGGATTATGGCATTTATTGATACTCTGCCCATAATCATTATTTTGTAGAAAAAGTAAAAAGTAGTGGCATTTGGACTTGCTCACTTTCAGGTCTTATTTATCTCTTTTCTTTTGGGGTCTATATTTTTTAAGTCCTTTGATCTTTCTTTTAGGACTTTTTACCCTCTTTTTGATTTTTTGATTTTTTTATTATTTTTTTCTTTTTTCAAAATATGGGAAAACAACTTGCAGAAAGCAAGGTATGTACATATTTTACAAGACTATCAAAAGGAAATTCAAGATTATGAATCCTATATTTATAGGACCCTAACACGAGTGAATTTGTGGCCTCCTTAAAATGACTCCTATGACCTATTTTTGGGATTTTTAAAAATATGTTTGGTTATTAAAAAGATAAAAAATAAAAATATTAAATTTGGGTGGCGATCCATGATCCCTACCACCCCCATCATATGCATTAATGAAAAAGTATATTATTGGGCCGAAGGCCATTACCCAGCCAGACTTCCCAATGGTTCTGCATGTTAAAACATGCAACAACGATTATGATAATTGTTTCGATATCTATAAATGTGGGCAGAGGGACTTGAACCCGCCCGACTGGAATGGCTGGTTCGCCTCCCGGACATCCACATCAACCCATATTACATTACTCTATGACATACGATGATGCTGATGGAGATATGGGGCAGGCCGCCCAATGCGGGTCTGACCCCCCACACACTACTTGCATTAAATTTAAAAATGACGGGTTCTTACTAAAAAAATGCAGGGGTTTTGAAATTAGAAAATGGTGGAGTTTTTAAAATGGCAGGTTTGAACACCCGACCCTCTCCCTCTAAAGTCATATCTCAAACAAATTCGCCAACAACGGACATGGTAAAGTCTGCCCAACTTCTAATATATAAACTAGTTATTTCAGAAGTGCACCCAGGAAGGTCAGGAGTGAGCACTATTTTCCTTTGAGATGATTTTGGTCAATAATCATGCTAAAGAATCTAAAATGTTTGTTTGTGTTTTAAAATATTTTGGAGGACCAATGCATGAGATTGATTTTAATAAAACAGTTAAGGTTTTAAATCTTACTGATAGTATGAATAATTTAAAGTAAGGGATACTTGTTCATCTCATATAGCAATTATGATTTCATGATTTCGATTAAGTAGGATAAGAAGATATGATTATTAAACATTTAAATTGAACTATTCCTTAAACCATATGCTATAAAACTTTTAAACAATGTTTAAAAGTTGAACAAAATATATTTAACATCACCAAAATACTGACAATTTATTGATAAAAGGGATTTACATTAACATATTTTCAAGCAAATCATTCTTTATAATAATTATAACTTCATGAGGAGTTATAAGGTTGTTGAAATAGTCAACCTCACCTAGTTATTTTGATGATAATTAAACATATGAAGAAACATAATGACATAAAACTGGAAAACTCACAGGGAAGACAGAGTTGTATGAGATGAGTTCAGAATCCTGATTTGTATTATTGATGATCAAAAAAACTTAGTACAATTTTTGTTTACGAAACCTCCTTATCCAAGGGTGCAACCCTTGATAATTCGTGCAGAGAGTTATTTAAACTAAATTACAAAACTTTGGAAATATATTAACTGATCTTACAATAATAGAATAATGAGAATAAAAGAAGGAGACAAATTGATGAAGTGTCCCTGTTATTCTGGAGGTTGTTGATGATTCGACCTATTTTGATGAAAATTGTTGCCGACTTGTCCTTTTTCACTGGAAGTTGTTGCTAACTTGGCTCTACAAAATTGGTGTGTTGGCATGCTGTAAAATTAATTTTCACTGGATAGTTTCATAAAACTTATCCCACTGCTCTTCACTCAGAATTTCATAATTCATCATTTTCCTGAAAAATTCATCCACCTCACTAAATCTGTCAAAATTTGGTTTTTGGATGAACAACTGTTTGATTTGATGCTCAATAATTAAGTCAAACTATAAAGCTTCAAGAAAATATATGCCACTGATGTGACCTTTAATACTTGCAAAATTTGTTTTATCTATTGCAATTGTATACAAATTTTTGGAATAATCTTCTAACTTGACCAATTTATCATCTAATCCAACTAGACCTGGCAGACCTTTTTGATTTAAAATATTAAATTTAGTATGAAACCCTTTTACAATAATATTTAAGGCTTCACACTAGGTCTGCAACTAGTTGATCAAGTTCCTCTTCTACAAAACATTCTTTATCTCCATAATAGTTGCAATCCTGTCTGATATATTAATTTCTTTCAACTCATCCTTTTTCTTTAAATTAAGAACTTTAATCATATCTGAAGCTTCACTTGGTTTCTCTTGGAGTTGTTCCTTCCCTTCTTGAATTTTTGTTGTGCATCTATTGATGAGTTCCTACTGCTCGAAGATGATCTTGATGGATGGTCAAATTTTAGTAATGGAATCATTAATACTTTCCCAAATAATCTTCTTAGCTTCTCCTAAATTTGATGCCATTAGAGTTTGAATTTCTAGTTCTTTGATTATAAGCTCCAATTGATGAGTGTTTCGCATTTCATTTAGATACAAACTATCATTTCTAACCTCTTGGGACTCAAGAAGTTGAAACTTCTGACTTAGCTTTTCATGTGCTTGCTTCTGAGTTGCTAATTCTTGAGACAGTTGTACTGGATCAGTCATGTCCAAGGCTACCGAGGTTTTTGCACCTACAAAAGATGTTTGAGTTGTTGGATTAGGATCAATAATCACCTGGAGTGCTAATTTCTCTTTCAACAGTTCTTCAATATGTTCTTCCATTTTTCTTATCTGCAAATTTTGGTTAATAATTAGCTTAAAATTTCCTATTTGTCAGATTCATTTTGTGCCATCTCTTTGGTCTGTGGGTCTTCAGTCAAAGGCAACTTAAGTTTCTTTTGTAGGGCAGTAATGTCTGCATTTTTCTTCCTGATGATTTCTTCAGCTGCTCTACAGTTAGCAAGATCATATCCTACTTTTACTACGTGTTCTCTCGATGTCTTTATCATATTATATTTAGCTAAGCAAGAGAGTTTCTCAATCATCAACTAGGATTGCATATTTGAAAGTGCTACTTTTTATTTTGAAAGAGACATAGCTATTTTAGTCATGGTTGAGAATAAAATTTCTCCTGACTGCTTTTTCATATCTATATGATCAATTGGATGCAATTTTCTTGCATCAAATGAGAGAACAATCTTCTTGTAGTCTACATGAGTTTTTGGAAATGGCATTGTTTCTTGAAGGAAGGCCATTTGCATTTTTCCTTTCTCATTGTCAAAGGCAGTGAGAATCATGTGTTGTGATGTATATGTCAGTTTCCAAAATTGGTGGTAAACATCTGACTTCATTGTTTCATTCTTTTTTTTTATTTGTAGAAATTTGGAGAAGATATTCTACTCTTCTAAGGAGCTGGCATCTGAATGTTGGATGATCTCCAAGGGCTCTCTTGCATGTGATGTTTATGAAGAATTTTGAGGAATATTTGTAGAAGTGGAGACTTCAGTTTCTCCCAAACCTATGATCTCTGGTTGTTTATCCTCTGAAAGCAAGGAATAATCAAGCCTTGGTTTCTTATGTTGTAAGATGATTTTTTTCATAAGCTCCTTGGAATGTGGTGTCTCTTCTCTGACCCTATTTTGTTGTTTACTGTCAACCACTATTTTCTGCACATTTGAAGTAGAAATTACTTGTTCCTCTACTTCTTGTAAACTACCTTCTACCCATTCATCCTTATTCATGTATTTTTCAATTCTACTCTAGAGGTGTGAGTGTAAGAAGTTGTCTTCGATCCAACTCTCGGTGTAGAAATAATGCCATGAGGGTCATATGACCAAGTAAAACTTAATTGAAAACCCATATTATTTAATAGTGCATTTGCATCAACACGAGCTGCTCTGGTATTAAAAATGAATTATCCAATGTTTGCTTTGATTTTAAAATGGGCTTTCCTCTTTCCTGATTTAAAATGAAACTCAACCATATTTAACATCTATCTTATATATTATTATGAGAATATTCTCATAGACACATATTTTGTAAGTTTTTATGGTGGAAGCTCACAACCATACAGTTTGATCTCTGTGTAATTATTGTATAGATACTAATCACATGTCTTTTCTTGTTCACTAAGGTGCAAAATTCTGTTGATGTCTTCTCCAATTCTAAGCTCTCGTGAAATGGTAAGGAACTGCCTGACTGGATGAATGAATAAGTCTATTAATTCTAAGAAAGAAGTAGTTTTTGAAGATTCTCTAACCAATTATGTCCAGTGAATCACTGATTGATTCACTCCCTGCACATCCTGATTGTTGAAGTGAATGTGCAACATATATGTCTGCTAAAACAAAATCATATGAATTATTACAGAAGAATAAGTAAAGGCTCCTTGAGTGGTGAAATTCATGAATTTTTCATGTATAACTTCAACCAAGAAATGACTATAATTGTACATAAACAACGGTGTTTTTTCAAGGCTAAATATGGATAAGAAACCTAGGATGAGTTCATCAACGCTTTCATCATTGGGGTATCATAACAGATAAGAAAGGAGAGAAATACATTGTTTGGAAGAAATGGCGAAGATAGAGGATGCATATGGGAGATTTCTCTTTGGTAAATCTGCATCCTCAGGTAGAAATAGTTCGAATATGTGAGCTCTCTGTGGGAAGGATAATGTGTGATAAAGATCCATGAGGGAAGCAGGGGAAAAATGAGATAAGGAGTCACAAGGAGGCATGAGAAGCATTTTATTAATGGTTTCAGGAGATACGGTTATCAGAACATTTCTATTGTGAGCTAAAACTGACCTAGCTATAGGGTCATACTGCTTCTGACACCAAGCAATTAAATCTGGGAATGGGTGAGTTTGAGGGAATGAAGACAGAGGTAACATGGACTCCCAAAACCTGATAGGGTCTTGTTTATCCAGGTGTTTCTATTTGGGCCTTAGGTATAGCTCGTAGAATTCAAATTCATTATGACAATGAATCATTTTGAAATAGGTATCGACTAGGGGAGCGAGGTCAAGGTTGATTTTTTAATTTGTAGGAATGTCTTCTACAACGGCTTTGGTGGCTTCAGGAATAACCTCGGCAGCTAGATGAGCGATCTCTGGTATGAGCTCTACAACACTATAAACATTTGAGATTTCTTCTGTCATAGTTTTCTTATCCTTACCTTTCGGAGAGGTTTTCTTCTCTGTTTTGGCCCTAGGTGCCATGCTTGAGTGTAATAAAGTGGTTCAGGGATTTAAAAATTTTAGTTACAGAAAAAATGGTAGGGTTTCAGGAATATGAAGGGTAATTAGAGAAGATAATTAACTGTGAAAAAATGATGGAGGATGAAGGTGAATTGAATATGGAATTAAATTATCGAGCAGGATACTGTGGCCAATTTTATAGACTGTGGTTTAATTTCAATGGTCATGGCTAACGGTCAAGCGAATTTACTAAATAACGGCATGGTTAATGGGTAAATGGGTGAATTTATTAGTTAGTCGGAAGATTAATAGGTATGATGGAGGATTAGGGATAACAGATAGGTGAAGTGGAGTGATATGAATTATGGATGGATGGATGGTTATGGTGCGAGTGAACGATAGTGGAAATGGAAATCTGGAGGTGGATTTTGGGGGGGGGGGGGTAGTACCCTCTAGTTTTTGGTTTTAGGAAGATGGGGTGTGAAGTCACCTCATGCTAACATGTCACGAAAGATGAAACCATTGAAACCGGGTTTCGCATCCCCCCCTCACATTAACAAGAAACATTTAGAGGGGATGAGAAGTCATTCTCCATCGTAGATCTGAGGGAAGCTCAAGATCTACTGTCGGAATTTGCAAACACTTTAATCTTTTGATTTGACTGCTTTTCATTTACTGACTTTATAATAAAATCAATATGCACTTATAGATATTGATTTAAATAATGAATATATTAAACCCTTTTTCAAAGGTTTTAAAAATACATGAATTAAAATTTACATTTTGAAAATGTGGCACATTTAAACATGCAACCATTTTATCATTTTGATTGCTAAAGCATTGATATTTTTATTTTATGCTTTCCCTACAAATTTTTATGTGCCTTATTTATTTAGGGAAAACTATCCTATCATTTTTCTAACATGGATGTAATAAATATATGTTTCCTAGCATTTTTTCAATCTTTTTCATCCATGTTCTAACTTAGCATTTTATATTTATTTTATTTTTTAAAATACCATGCTAACTTATCAAAAAAAAATAATGTTACAACATGCACCAAGTATGAGACATGAATAACCATGAATGATATGCAGGAGAGGGAGGAACCATGATCTTAGCGATTTCCAGAGGGGTTAAATTTTCACTTTATCATATTCAGGAAAATTTTATATGGATTATGCACCTCTTAGTGCCACGAATCCAATGGTGTTATCCATTTCTTCATAAGAGGTCTCTAATTTTCAGGAATTTTCATATATGGAGGTATAAGGGTGTAATTTTGTATTTAATACTTGTACTTTCATTCTTTTCCACTTAATGAAAGAGGGCCTCCCCATTGATTGAGAAGGGCCCAGAGACATAGTCCCTCCTGGACAAACTCCGATATCAATTATGTGTCTTCTTGCATTATGTTAATTGCTTCTCTCTTCTTATTTTTATGCCTTTAAAGTTTATTATTTAAGCTGAAATATTTACATGTAATTACTTAACATATCTCAAGAAAAATATTTTGGATAAATATCACTGACAGAGAGACTAGTGAGGTTACCTCACACTATCAAAGGAAATAATAGTATATCCAACCACCTAATGAGTTTTCCCTAACAGCCTTTGCACTGCCTCAACATAGCCTCTACGCAATCCCGATGTCAACCCTCCTCGGTACAACATCACTCCTTATATTGATCGATTTTTTGGTCAGGAACTTTGATTTTTCCTTCCAGTCTCACACCCCGGCTCTCAGCATCTACAATCAATTCCTTCAAAAAATTTCTGGATTCTCTCTTTGCTTTTGTGCAACCTCTGCATAGTCCTGCATGGCTTTGCATCAACCTCTCTGGCTTTACGTTGCCTCTGCTGGATCTCTCTTTTCATTATCTGTTGATGTTTCTCTGACTGAGAAATATTTATCTTCGGATACTATTCCTTCCCCTCTCTGCAAATAATCTCTTGATTGATAATTTCTTTGAGCTCTTCTCACTTCAGGAATTTGATCTCTTGATCCTTACTATGTGTTTTACCAAATGACACTTCAATCCCCTCTTATAATCTTCTTGTTGAAACTTCAGTGGCCTAGATTAAATCTCTAATCAATGAATAAGATTAAATTTTGACTTGATCCACTTTTTCTAGAAGATTCACACCCATATTCTATTAATTCACTTTGATTATTTTACTTTCCTAATTTTATACTTAGGGTCCTTTTAAAAATAATTAATTATTTTAGGGCGGAAACGTGAAGCTGGGTTACACTTTTGTGATAATCGGGGGTCAAAATTTTTTTTCAACAATAGTTCAGCCGAACTTCTTCTAAAGTTTGGCCGAACTCTATAATAGTTCGGCCGAACTTTTGATTCCGTTAAGATTGATGACACACAGACGGCACGGGCAAACAGAATTTTTGCCGGAGATTGGAAAACCGGCAACAAAATTTCGGCCAAACTCTTAACAAAAGTTCAGTTGACCTATGAGTTCGGCTGAACTTTTACTTTAAAATAGTTCAGCCAAACTAATTCCTATAAATAAATCGCTTGCGAAGACTGTTCTTTTACCTATTTCATTATTCCCGCGAATTTGTGTTTCCGGCTGCTCCCTTCAGCGCTGCTACTGTTCGTGCGTTCTGGCTGCTCCATTCAACGCTACTACTCCTCTCGTCGGCCGAACTAATTCATCGGGTATGTTCTATGAAAACCTGGGTCCTATAATTACCATATGAAATTTGGATTCCATTGTGGCATCAACCCTGTAATGATAGTTTCATCGGATCAGCCCTATTATAATAGTTTTAGAAAAACATATTGCAAGATGAAAATGTGGATTCCATTGCTGGATCAACCATGTTATGATACTTTAATTGGAAAAAAGAGGGATATAAATGTCACCAAAATATATTTCACCAAGGATTTCTCTTAAAATTGAGATATTCCCATCTTTAATCATCACATCTTTATCGAGCTTTTCGGCTTTCTTTTCGAGTTATTCTATTTATTTAAAGAATCTGTGCCATTCATTTTCTAAATCATTAATTTTCTCATTTTTTGCTTTCAACTCAAATTCCAAACCTGCCACATTGTGGTTTGCATTTCCAAGCAGCTTTTGCAGCCTTTCCAGTGCATTCTTCGCAATTTCTGTAGCCTTTCCAGTTCATTCTTAGAAATTTCCTAACTTCTTTGTAATGTTTCAGCTTCTTCTTCTTAAAAATGTGGATTCCATTGCTGGATCAACCATGTTATGATAATTTCATTGGAGAAAAGAGGGATATAAATGTCGCCAAAACATATTTCACCAAGGATTTCTCTTAAAATTGAGATCTTCCCATCTTTAATCATCACATCTTCATCGATCTTTTCAGCTTTCTTTTTGAGTTATTCTATTTATTTAAAGCATCTGTGCCATTCATTTTCTAAATCATTAATTTTCTTATATTTTTCTTTCAACTCAAATTCCAAACCTGCCACATTGTGGTTTGCATTGCCAAGCATCTTCTGCAGCCTTTCTAGTTCATTCTTCGCAATTTCTGCAGCCTTTCTAGTTCATTCTTAGAAAGTTCCTAACTTCTTTGTAATGTTTTAGCTTCTTCCTTTAGTTGTTCCACTTGAAGCAAATTTTATCCCAGAAATATGCACCTTAAATTTTGGGTTTTAGCTCTTCTTGCACCTCTCTCAATTGTTGCTCATTGGATGAGTACGATGACTAAATCTCTTCATGATCTAGCAACCAAGCTGAACCGATATTTTCCATGTTTTGTAGTTCACTGCAAGGCATAGACGCAGTACTCACACTTTAACAGTTGTTCTTGGATGGAGCAATATTGACAAAATCCAATGGCAAGAATTTCCTTCCCAATCTTAGATAGGAAACATAATTACGTAATAATTATATTATTAAAAATATTATTTAATATCTTTAATGGCATCATTGTTGTGTGTAAAATGTGTTTGATTTTTAAAATTTGGTTTATTTGTATGTTATAAATTTTAGTTAGTATAAGATATGGTTTTTTTTTTTTTTTACAAGGTTATTAGAGAATGTTTAGACCAAGAAAATTTAGGGTATGGTAGTTTAAATTTAGGTTAAGAGTGATATAACATTAATTGTTTCTTTAACTTAAAGAAAGGATATAATTAATCTAACATTAAAGTGAAAAATCTCATGTTGTCTCTCTTGATACCAACATAGTTAAAACATTTTAATTTGATAATGTTAAAGACAAAGTATAGGATATATATATATATATATACAATAGTGGAAGTGCTTTATTTTTATTCATTGAAATTTGATCATATAAGTTTTGGTGAGATTTTGTACTTATATAATATGGTGGTTTAAATTGAGCATTTTTTATTAAATTTTAATTATATATATATATATATATATATATATATATATATATATATATATATATATAATTTTAATAATTTTTATTGACATAGTTTAGTTTATAGATTAAATATTACTTTTTTACTAGTTAATTTAACCAAAATAATCTATAGAATTCAAATGTTTGTGGAGGTTTTCAAGGCATTGAATCCATTTATGAATTCAAAAAGCAATTTTAAACAACAACAACTTACAATATTGTTTGCAATAGTATAGCCCAAGGGGTTTCTAAGGTGTTCAATCCAATTATGAATTCAAAATTCTATTTTAAACAATAAAAAATCATAATCTTGTTTGAAATTTTATTGTCATATTTCGATGAAAAATACTTTTGCCCATAAATTAGACTAATTATTTTGTCTATAAATTAGAATTTATCTTTACCAAATTCTCCTATAAAAGTTCTTGTTTAGGTTACCCTTGTCATAAAGGAACTCTCTAGGAAATTCTAGTCCAACCCATTCCTTTAATTTTATTCACTATAACTTCATCACATATCTGCACTTGGGACCCAAATCTTCCAATAAGTGTATTAAAAAATAAATCAGTGTAACTCTAAACGATCATCCACAAAAAAAAATTACATATTGTCAACCATATTGATATACATGAGGAGTTTTCTCCGGTAATAATTAATGATCAGTGAAGATGCCTTTTCTTTTTAATTAGAGAGATACAAAGTCCAACACTTGTCTACAAGGTGACTTTTCTTATGGAAATGAGTAATAAACAATTGCAACTTATTTTCAACATCATTTTCCTTGTCCAATGGGCCTTGGACCTTTTGCCTCATTTATTTAGAAAGTTTCATACATGCATGGATATCTTCTTCCAACAACTATTAACATTATGATTATTCAAACCACAAAAGGAACATGCAAGTTCTTTTCCAAATGTTATGTGAATATTTACCATATTTATCATAATAAAAAGCAATTTGATTAGAGGCAAATTTATACCTTGAACATTCATCGTTGTCGCCTTCTTGAGGAGGTGAATTTGATGAGGTAGTGGCTCTCCTCTGAATACTAGCAATGAATTCAATGACTCTAGAGCTTTCAACATCCTCTTATTTTACATTCTCATTAGCTGCATGATTATTAACATCTTCTTGCAAAGTGGGTGTCAAACTTTTCCATTCATCATGAACACAAACTTCACAAGCTTGATGCACCCCTTTCATGTATAAAAAGATTACCTGTGCTAGGAGTGGCCTTTTACAACTCCAGAAAGCATTTGGTTCCACATTCATTCCTCCGACAGACGCTGCCTTGTAGATATCATACATTTGTCTAAGTTTAAAATCATACAAGAAGAGCTTCATTCTAGGCTTTAACTTTTCCACAAGCTCCTTTTTGGTTGGTGGAAACCCAAACACTTTGTATCAAAAACACTCTTTCTTTGTTTGAGAATTACACATAAAAATCAAGTCGACAAACTTATCTTTGCCACTCCCATCTTCATTGTTTGATTCCTTGCTGCCTTGTTTTTTCTTCTTGTTTTGATCAACCTTTGACACACCAGGGTCAGATAAACCCTTGGGTTTGTTCTCTGTCTCTATTTTAACATTCTTATCCACAACATTAACCTTTGACACAACAGGTTCAGATAAACCCTTGGGTTCGTTCTCTGTCTCTATTTTTACAGTATTATCGACAACATTAGTTGGTGCTACATCCTGCAACATATATCCACAGATTTGTTTCAGGAATTTGTAATCTTCCTTAGACTATCTGCAATTTGCTTCACACTATACTCAATCGGCTTCATACTATACTATCCGCAATCTGCTTCAAAGATGACCGAACAATAGATCCACACTATTTTCAAACTCTTTAAACTTCACACTGAAATCCCATCAACATATTCGTATTTAATCTTACAAGAATCTGTAAACTGTTTTCAGATATTGCCGAGTTATTCCTTATCAAAAGAGCCATAGACAAGGTATATAAATATAGATAGAATTACTTCCTTTTAGGTCAACCAACACTTTGCCATGTAGCCTGATTTGTAACACATCATAATAGTTCGATTTTTCAACGTTGATGTATAGCTGAAATAAACCATTGGTTCATGTTTTCTTTGACTACGTCTGGGTTTCTGGCTAAATCTATATGGACATTTATGTCTATTTAAATACCCTTCTGTTTGCAAGATTGATTTATCTTTTAAGATTTTTCATTTGTGTGTTGTATGTATCAAAGATATCTATTCCCAGTTTTTCTATGCACATCAATTCAACTGCTCAAACAATTAAATCTAATTTAATATTATTGTTTGCTAGAAGTTAGTTTATGTTTTAAAAATGTTCAGTGTTGTATGTAGAAAAATATTCTACAAGGTGACCTTTCTTATGCAAATGAGTAATAAACAATTTCAACTTATTTTTAACATCATTTTCCTTGTCCAATGGGCCTTTGACTTTTTGCCTCATTTATTTAGAAAGTCTCATGTGCATGGATATCTTCTTCCAACATCTATAAAAATTATGATTATTCAAACCACAAAAGGAACATGCAAGTTCTTTTCTATATCTTATATGAATATTTACCTACATTTATTGTAATGTAAGAAATTGATTAGAAAGCAGGGTTTGTTTGAATATTCACATCGTTAATGCCATTGAGGAGGAATTTGATGAGGTAGTGGCTCTTCCTGAAATCAATTATATAAATGACCAATGACTTATTTTCAAATATCCTTTTCTTGTTAATTTCATTAGTTGTATTGATATTAACATTCTCTTGCAAGAAATGAAACTTTTCTATTTCAACATGAATAAACTTATTGTTAGACATGTTTTCATTGCATGTATGTGTGTGTTACTAACCTATGTTGGAGTGCTTTGTTTTTTTTCTGAAGCATTTGGTTCTCCATGATTATTCTTCATATACATCGTTCTAGATACCATACCATATCTGGTGGTTAATAATACACAGTAATAGAGGTTTCTGTTCAGCTTCACTTTGTTACAAGCCTGCTGGTGGCAACCAAAACACTTTGTATCAGAAACACTCTTGCTTTGTTTGAGAATTACACATAAAAATCAAGCCGTCAAACTTATCTTTGCCACTTCCATCTTCATTGTTTGCTTCCTTGCTGACTTGTTTTTTCTTCTTATTTTGATCAACCTTTGACACATCAGGGTCAGATAAACCCTTGGGTTTGTTCTCTGTCTCTATTTTAACAGTCTTATCCACAACATTATCCTTTGACACAACAGGGTCAGATAAACCCTTGGGTCTATTCTCTGTCTCTATTTTAACAGTATTATCAACAACATTAGTTGGTGCTTCATCCTACAACATATATCCACAGATTTGTTTCATGCATTTGTAATCTTCCTTAAACTATCTACAATTTACTTCACACTATACGCAATCTACTTCATACTATACTATCTGCAATCTGCTTCAAAGATGATCGAACAATAGATCCACACTATTTTCAAACTCTTTAAACTTCACACTGAAATCCCATCAACATATTCGTATTGAATCTTACAAGAATTTATAAACTGTTTTCAGAGGTTACTGAGTTATTCCTAATCAAAAGAGCCATAGACAAGGTATATAAATATAGATAAAATTACTTCCTTTTAGGCCGACCAACACTTTTCCATGTAGGTTGATTTGTAACACATCATAATAGTTCGATTTTTCAACGTTGATGTAGAACTGAAATAAACCATTGGTTCATGTTTTCTTTGACTAGGTCTGGGTTTCTGGCTAAATCTATATGGACATTTATGTCTAGTTAAATACCCTTCTGTTTGCAAGATTGATTTATCTTTTAAGATTTTGCATTTGTGTGTTGTATGTATCAAAGATATCTATTCCCAGTTTTTCTATGCACATCAATTCAACTGCACAAAAAATTAAATCTAATTTAATATTATTGTTTTCTAGAAGTTAGTTTATGTTTTAAAAATGTTCAGTGTTGTATGTAGCAAAATATTCTACAAGGTGACCTTTCTTATGGCAATGAGTAATAAACAATTTCAACTTATTTTCAACATCATTTTCCTTGTCCAATGGGCCTTTGAATTTTTGCCTCATTTATTTAGAAAGTTTCATGTGCATGGATATCTTCTTCCAACATCTATAAACATTATGATTATTCAAACCGCAAAAGGAACATGCAAGTTCTTTTCTATATCTTATTTGAATATTTACCATGTTTATCATAATCAAAAGCAATTTAATTAGAGGCAAATTTATACCTTGAACATTCACCGTTGTCGCCTTCTTGAGGAGGTGAATTTGACATGAGGTAGTGGCTTTCCTTTGAATACTAGAAATGAATTCAATGACTCTAGAGCTTTCAACATCCTCTTCTTTTACATTCTCCTTAGTTCCATGATTATTAACATCTTCTTGCAAAGTGGGTGTCAAACTTTTCCATTCATCATGAACACAAACTTCACAAGCTTGAGGTAATGAACACGAAATAAAATTCCTTCTTGGAACAGCTTCATGTGCCTCCTTGGCTTTGGAGAATTTTCCATGTTTTCCATAACCAAGACTTTTTAGAGTCAAGTGTTAAAATTCCACATTTATCTAGCTTGCCATGCATGAGTAATGGGGCTAAAATGTCATTCTCTCGTACCATGGTGGTCAACATGATAGGTCAACTTACTAAAGTCATAAATTTTGAATGAACTTCGTTTGATGTTTTTCTTGCACCATTGGATATGTCTTTAAGTGTAGAATAATGGTCAAGATTTCGGCACAAGGGATAATCATTTGACCCCCAGAAATGTCATTTAATGCCTCAAAATGTCTCCAAAAGGTTTTAGACCCCAATTCTCCACCCACCATTAAAATGACCCTACAAGTTGATTCTTTCAATTTTTTCACTCTATAAGCATCAAAATATATGAAAAATAATATAATTATCCAATCTAGATCATTATTTAATAATTTGTTAAAATTATGAGTAAGATATGTACATCATGGAATTTAAATAAATAGCGTTAATTCATTGAACACCCTTGTACATGTTCCTTGTTGATACTTTGAAAGTAATACGTTTTGAAAAATAATTTGTTTATGGATTATATTTTCCACATTCTCTCAACCATATCAAAAACCTTCTTATAATATTTGAAACCTAAGGTCTTTCCCATACCAAAGTATGTTCTTTTAAAACATGTTTTCTTGGTGATATGGGTGATTTAGAAATGATTGGGAGAGTGAAATTCCTCATTTAATACATGTACAATATGGTTGGTTCATGCCACTAAGCCAAGAATTTTAAATTCAACTGAATTTTAATATAACCAAATAAATCTTGCAAAAAAAGAATAAAACGATTTATGTTAGGGTTGTGGATTCAGGCATTGAAACAACACACCATGATATTTCAAATTTAAAAATAATGGTTTGAGTCCTAGGTAGCTTAGAATCCTATCTGTTTTCAAAATAAGGATGCACTCCCATTTGATCCTCATGATTAGGTTGTAATCATGAGGCTCTCGCTCAAGAGTGGACCTTCCCAAACACTTGTGACGTCTTGTCACAAACAAAACCATAAAACTGAAAAACACATCATGCAAGAAACCTAGCTCGCTGGCATATCATTTTTCTCCTTCAAAGAAAAAAAATTCACATCATGTGAATATCTCCATGTACTCTTACATATTGGTGTACAAAACCATCAACCAAACACAAGTCGACAAAACATGCCTCTTCAAACAACTGACTCTCAAGTAAAATAATAGCTCATGTACAAATTTCCATATTTGTTGCATTTAAGTGTGTCAACATAACTCTACTTTCAACATCTTGCTTCATGCAACATGCACCATACTTTGAATTTTCAAAGAAATTCATGAAAAAACAAAATACATTCAAGGCCTTAATTAGATAAGAAATCTAACCATCTGTTAGCAAACCATTTCAATGGCGCTTGTTTTAGTTGCACTTCATCATCATGTGAATCATCCTAACCCTCATCGATTATGGAATCCTCTTTTCCACTCTTGTCGTTATCTCTTTCCACCTTCTTCAAATGTTGTGGATGACTTGTTGGATACAAAGTCCAACATGTGTCTACAAGGTGACCTTTCTTATGGCAATGAGTAATAAACAATTGCATCTTATTTTCAACATCATTTTCCTTGTCCAATGGGCCTTTGATTTTTTGCCTCATTTATTTAGAAAGTTTCAATGTGCATGGATATCTTCTTCCAACATCTATAAACATTATGGTTATTCAAACCACAAAAGGAACATGTGCAAGTTCTTTTCTAAAGAAACCTGTTAGGAAATGGGTGAAGTTGGTATTACACACCCAATTGGACAACCTCGAGGAGAAAACATTTATGCCACTTTATTTGTTGGCATAACCTAGTAAGTGTTATTCACTAACATGTATTTTGTAAAGGCCTTTCAACCTAGCTCCAATTCAACTCCATCCACCACGTTGTAGAGGATTCCAAGCCTAATTTCATAAAAAGTAAGTTGGGGATGATCACATTGACTTGCTTGATGACATGTCTATGAAGATTAACTACCTTGAACTATTTTTTTTGCGTAGGGAAAGAGACACATTCCCATGTCTGAGCATGAAAATTTTCTTTGATATTTTTAATGCCTCTAGTGTTTACTTCTACAAGTTCTATAGGCAGAGTCTGTAAAGGGCCAGGTAGCCTCTATATCTCATCTTTTGTGAAAGGTGACATATCTAGTAAATGCCCCTACAGTCAATCTCTAGAATGGATCTAAATAGAAGTTCTTCATTTTAATATCCGTAAAACACAACAACTTTAAGGTAAACTATGTACATGTGTCATTTCTCCTACAAACTAAATTGTATAAGTAGTAAATTTTATACCAAGTGTGCTCCCACCATGTAAAGCGCAATTTGGTGAACTTATCATTTTTATAATATCTTTTTCGATTAAATTTAGTTTCACACATGATCAATTATTGCTTTGAAAGTTGTGTTCTACATAATTTGTGTACACTAAATTACAAATTGATTTTTTGAAATCTATTTTTTGTAAATGTCGACCAATAGATATATATCATGGAGGATGAATGACGAAGATCAGCCGAATCCCATATGGAGGTTCAGGGATCGGGGGATGTTCACGGCGTTTAAATATAATCTTAAATCTCCATATATGTGTGTACATATGGAATTGATTTTTTTATTAACTTTATGAGTTAAATTAGTTGTTAATAAGTTTCATATTTTAATTTTTAGGAGGTAAGAGGAGAAGGGTTTCTACTCCATCCATGGAGCATGGCCAAGGTTCAACCGGTCGAGGTATGAGTGGTAGCAGGTTGCGGGAAGGGGGTTATATTTATTCCCCCGAAGGCCAATAAATGGCTGTTGGTTCTCAACAGGGTCACTGTGGGTCTGGTTCTCAGCAGCATCATTCTGGGTCTGGTTCTCAGCAGGGTCATGTTGGAGAAGATGTTAACCAACAACATCAAGGTTGCCATCAATTTCAATATTTTTTCATTAAATTTGTAAAAAAAAATTTACACGTGTTTTTTCTAATATACGAAATTATATATATATTGATGCAGAGGCCGAAAATGTTCGAGCTAGTGGTCAAAATAGACGCAGGGAAGCTCGCTACATTCAAGAAGAAAGTTGTCAACCCAGCACAACTTATCCGGCTGAGGTTACTGATATACCATGGGAAACCAACATGGTGGAATGCACCTTACAAAGGTGTGAAAGCCTTCATGAAAAATTGCAAAGAGATCTCATGGCTTTGTCTCTACCTCCTGAGAGTAGACAAAGCCTTGAAATAGTTACACATTCATTGGGTGAAATGGTAAATGTGTACAGAAATTTGGGGCCAACGACTGATTCATTTGTAGAACTGATGAGAAAGAGAAAAGAAATAGTGATGGATCCCGATAAATGGCAGGACATAAAACTAAAAGTTACAAGAGCAGAGGCCAAGTCAATGTTTAATTATAAGGAAGGGCCAAAAATAAAAATGTTGAAGGTGCAGTATTTGAAGCACCCAGACAAAGCTGGTTATTTGTATGATCGACATCTTGTGGCCTTTGGAAGGCTTCCATGGAACGATGAGGTTCTTGTTTATTTTGCACAAATGTTTTATGCAGAATTTTTTTTGGGTATGAAACCCAACTAAAATGACATTCCTTCAGAATTTTTTGGCCCGGGGAGAGGTTGATTATATCAACGTAAGGGCACTAAGCGAGATGTGGAGTTGCCTCGCCCTCAGCCACCATTGGTGAGTCGACCGTTTCGAGTCGAAACTCTGCGATCAGATATGGATGCGACTTCTCAAATAAGTCGAGAAGCAAGAGATGTTATGATCGACAATGTTCATAGCGGATTGAGTGGAGTCGATATTTGTTTAAATCAACAAAGAGCACGTGAAAATGCACGTGCCAATTTTGTTTATCGTACAGATGAGAAGATTTATAACATGAATGTTGAAGATCTCTGAACATATGCAATAAATTGTCGCAATGGTCTACAAGACCTAATTTTTCATGAGGAAGAGGGCACCGGAATGGTATGTGTTAGTGACCTTAGGGTTTGAAATTATTTTTACATATACATGTGTACAATTTGTAATAAATACATGTGTATGTACATGTATACATTTATTTGTATGTGTACATTAATCTAACAAAAATGTATGATTATATGTTAAAACACCATTTGTAGTTCTCAGGCCTGATGCGTGATGAAAATGTTAATATTACGTTCGGGACCTCCAGTTCAAACGATGAAGATGGGTCTTACCATCATGATATGTTGGCACATGTTAGTGTTTTTTAAGTGACTCTAAAATAAATAATTGTTGCCACACATGTACATGTATGTATATATATATAATTTGATAAAATGTTTTAACAGGTACCGATTCCGTCTGATGTTTTTGGGATGGCGGTACCTTCTTCTTCCTTAGGAGATGTACCTTCTACTTCATTGGGAGATGAGCCACAAGTATGGACAATTTTTCACAAGTTTAAAATTTATGTTTAAAAGTTATATATATATATATATATTCTACCTCAAAAATTTCCATTAAAAATTGAGATATATATATATATATATATATATATAGAGAGAGAGAGAGAGAGAGAGAGAGAGAGAGAGAGATCTATATTTTGAGTTATTTAAATTTTTTTGAATTTAGGTTCCTATAGAATATTTCTTTAATCCGGGGACTCTAGCGATGGAGATAGGAACATCCACAACATTTGAACAAGTTGTCTTTAGTTCCTTTTTTTAATATTATTGAAAATAAGTTTATATATGTACACGTGCATTTTCATTTGAAAGTTTTTAATTTATATAAATTATATATATATATATATTTAACTGTACATGTATATTGTACAGTTTACCACTGCAGATGTTCCTATGGGAGAACCTGTTCATCAAATGGAGAGGGAACCTTACGAGGTATTGCATGATTCTTTTGTTATATTTTGTTTTTTACATGAAGTTCTAGATATATATATTCTCATTCATTTTTAAAACTTCAAATTTTAATGTTCAAGTACATGTGCATTGTGTATGTAGGTTTCCTATTCACAGGATAGGGCGTGGACTGAGACCTAGACACTAGATCCTCCATTTGATGGACATGATTTACAGTAGATTTGATTTCAAAATTTAGATGGTTTTAAAATTTGTTAAACTTGATACCATTTGACACTTGTGAGATTTACAATTTTTGGACATATTTTATTACATTGTTATTATATAATTTGTTTTATTTAATTTTTGGATGGTTTTAGTACTTTTGGCATGTGAATGTGAAGTAATGTTGTCATCTGAACTACATTTGGCATGTGATATTTAATGTTAAATGTTTTTTTTGGATAGTTGAATTATAATTGGCATGGCATGTTTCAATCTACATTTTGCATGTGATATTTAATGAACTTTAAATGTTTAATGTTTTAATGTTGCACAATATATAATCAAAAGGGTTTTAAAACTTAAAGTTTTGGATGGTTTCAATCTACAACTTAAAGTTTTTGATGGTTTCAACCTACATTTGCACATGTGGTAAATTGAAATGTTACTTGTAACAAGACAATCCCCATTGATTTCATTGTATATGTTGATTTCTGATTTGATATAATTGCATGTATGATGGTACATTACTTGTAAAGTCACTGGATTAATAATGTTCATTGATTTCAGTGTAAGCGCAAAAAAATATTGACAATGTAGAATGATTTTTGTGTTACAATAATTAAACCTAATAATATTGGAGAGCGAGAGAGACAAGGTATGGTGTTTACTACAAGAGTTCGAGCTAAATATTTAAATGGTTTATGATTTTTACTTTATTTTTTAATATAATCGATAGGGAAAGATGACAAAACTAATAAGGGTGACAATAAGAATAGAAGAAAAAAATAGTTTAAGATTGATCACAATAAATGCTATTTGTAATTGATTACATTCTAATTATTCACATTCTATCATTCAATATTATTACATTGTCACTTTGCATTCAAAAATTTTATTTGATCATTTTCCATTATTAAAGTTATTCTACAGTATTTATCATCTCAACAAATTGAGTTAACTAAGAAAATTTAAAATTAAAATGATTTGATAAATCTCAAACATATTTAGCATATTTAAAATGGTTATATTAATATTATATGTATTTACATATTATTTATAAAATTAATCATATGTTCCTCATATTATCGATAGTTTTTCCTTGGTTGCACACGACTGAAACCAACCTAGATCCGTCTTAACTACGGATCTATCAAGCGCCAAGAGGGATCAAATATCTCGAGGTGCAAACCTTTCCTCAAGTTTTGGACTCAAAAAAGAGGTTTTCACCTCTAGATATTTGATCCCTCTCGGCGCTTGATAGATCCATAGTTATGATGGATCTAGGAAAATAAATTTCTAAAAATAAGTAAGGGAAAAGCAACACAGGGAACAATTAGGAGTAGATTTGGGGCATAGGGAACAATTAAGAGTAAATTTAGGAACATGTGATAGTTGAGGTAAGAAGAGTACCTTGGAATTTCTTGGGTGAAAAACCAAGTAGGTCACCAACTTTGGTCTAGTGCATTGGAATTCATTAAAGAATTAGTCATTGGAGCTGCTTCAAGCTAGGAGTGAGCATCGTCACCAACCTACATTGAATATTTTACACTCCCTAGGGTGAATGATACTTTAAATTGATTGACAGTCTAAGACTTTCGAATTTTTCCGAATGCCAAATGATCTTACAAAGCTAGTATTTATAATATCCTAGTAGGTCATTCGGTGACAACTTTTATTGGAAACTTGAAACAAAGAGAATCTATCCTTGGCTAGGACATCATGTAAGATGCCCACCATAAACAGTAAAATTGTACTTAAAAGCTGAGATTCGGGCAAGTGGGGACAACCACTTGTTATCTCATCCCTTGGAAGCTAGGCCATATGGGGACCGAATCTGACCTTACAAAATAAAGTGAAATAATTTGTACCATACGGTCGGAAAACATATACAAGAACAATTAATATACAAGAACAATTAATTTCATTCTATAATATATATATAACATTTTTCATCAATGCACATGTATAGAAAAACTACTTTCAGTTGATACTAGAGCACGTGCTTGTACCCAAACAATTTGTAACATGTGCAAACCACAAATAACATAAGCAACTCAATTTTTAGTTGAGTACTGGAAGTTCTAAAACATATTTAATCCAAAGATAATAAATTTTTGGACACTTCACTCAAAAAAATTCTAATGGAATTCCATCTTCAATAATCCGTTCATGATCGGATTTTGACATTTTCCATTTCTTAATTTTCGATTTTTTCTTTGATTGAACTTCTATCAACTTTATGCGTGTTGCACACACAAAGTGACTATATGGACAACTTATGGAATCAGGTTCATAGTTTTCAAAGTAAACAAAGTCTCCACTTTGATGAGTTTGTCTGAAAAAATAACGTTTCAGTATAATAGACCCTCTATCATACTGAAATCTGTGATCATTATAGTCTTGTAATAATTTCATTTTTCATTCAGTGCAACGCATCAAATAATACTTCACATTTTCATTGTTTTCAATAGGTGCAATTACAGTAAAAACATCTCCTGCACAATAAAATAAATTTAACATTTAATTATGCATATTTAAATTTATTTCTAGATCTTTAAATCATTAGAAAGTAATTCAAATGTTACCTTATCTAACAAGATCAGAAACTCGATCACCATCGGATGATATTGTAGTTTCCTCTGATTGCATTTCTTCAAACATTGCAACAGACATTTTGCCCTTTGTATTTAGCTCTGTATGTTTCCAATCGTTCACATACATTTTGTTTTCACAAACGTCATTGGATTTTGTATTGTCTATGCAAACATCACAAAAACAAGAATATTTTCTTTTATCCAATGCAAACACATTTCTGGACAACTTTGTTTGAATTGAATGCAATTTTCGAGTCCCTGTTATTGTTTCAACGTCATTTCCAATTGATCTATCTACGTCTTCGATTCCAATATGCCAGAAAAACCTTTATATGGAAAATTAGAAAAATAATTTGTAAATATGATATCAAAATACAATTAAAAATAATCATTGCATGATAAATATACAATGTTTAAAATTAGATTTCCAATATAAATTAAATTGAATGTACCTTCGCACTTCTCTTGATGGGTTTTTCTCATGGCTTAGAGCAGCGATGCACCATTGAAAAACTTCTTCAGCGTTCACAAGTCGGCGTGCAGAGTGGTTCATTTGATATCTTTGAAGTACTCGTTTTATGCATGCTCCTGCACCGTCATGTTCTCCTTTTCCATGGCCAGTCTCAAAGAAATTCCAACAATGTTTAATGCAAGTTTTCTTATGAAGACAACACAACCAAAAGACCTGCAGATTTGAATTGACCTGCGCATCCGTCTGACCATATCCAATGTTCATTGAATGTTATTCCATGATTTTTCAATGAATCATAAATTCTTCCAAAACAATGTTGTACAAAACATATATCATGTGTACGATCGTCACTTATATAAAAGTGATATTCTTTAAAGATATGTCGATTTTCACTCGTGCTTTCTATATGATCGACATTTTGTTTAGCATGTCTATATAGAATATGGACGAGCATTGAGATTTGGTCAGAATGATAGTATTCACTCTGAATTTCTTTTTGTGGAAAAAATGTGTAGTTTTCTGCAAAATCAATCACTGACAAAATGGTCCCTGGTGGAAAAACTTCACGAGATCTTTTGAATTGCAAGTCTTGCCATCGAGCTCTATGGGAATGCTTGGTGTATTTGTAAATTTCTGACTCAAACTTTCTCATAAAGTCTATCAGAAAAATTTCGTCTTCTCGTAATTCGATTCTTTTAACACTATTTTCACCTTGAATCGATGTACCAATATATTCATATCTCTTCCATTTCACTTTCATGTTGGACAATGATTGATCATTTATATCAATACGATATTTGTTTTTAAATTTAGTCAAATTTCCACAATCATTGCATTTTTTACCACCAACACATTTCTTTTTGTAAAATAGTTCATCTCTTTCTCTTTCACATAGAATTTGAGATATGAATTCACGGATAGTGGAAGGAGGAGGTGAATCCTTCCATAATGTTCTACCAAAATCAAGGAATGTGTCATAATATAACTCAAATTCCACATGATAACGGCAACAACAAGTGTCGCGTATGGTGATAGGTTTTACATACCATGGTTTTTGTTGAACAAAAGCACCGAGTGAAACATGAATTTGATGATTCTCTTCTTTTAACTTGTTGAATAACTCTATTTGAGTGGTTTCCAAGAGATGTTTTTCATGTTCTTTGTACTGATTCCGTGCTATTCTTCTTCGCATAACATGTCTTGTAGTTGGTGAAACACGCGAATTGTTCTTCCAATATTCATATATTATTTTTTTAACATTTTCTCCAAGTCTATATTTGTATGGTTGCCTACAAATAGCTCTCCAACAAGCGAGTTCATCATTTACATCTATTTGCAGTCAAAATTTTCGATGTTTGTGCAGATTTTTTCGCGAGGTTCCCAGTGCTCGTGCCATAGATGTTATCAAACGATTCTCTTGAGTACTTGGTGAAACCATTGCCATATGTATTCCTCTACATACATTTGAAACATCTTTATCTCTAGATCTCTTAATTGACTTTATAGCACTACTCATATTTTTTATCACCTCTTCCTTCATGTTTTTATCTTTGGTTGATTTTCGAATACCCAATAGTGTCGTCACTTCTTTTAATTTCCTTGATGATAGGAGACCTTTCAACATTTGAGTCTGCACTGTCACTCACTCATTTAAGAATTACTTTTTAAAAATGCAGTTGAAACGATATCGTATAACATGGTCAGGTGTTTTATCTCCATATGTGTGAGTCTCAACATTTTCTAACATCTCATTATCGATAGTGATTTCATCTATACATATTCGAAAAAATAGTACATATTCAATAAATCACTAAATTAATAAATATGTCAATAAATATTAGGAAAATTTTAAATATATCAATAGATCATAATATTTACATTTACATACCTGCTTCAATTTCTGCTTGAGGTTGATTTTCTTCTTCAATATTTTGAGGAATATCTCTGTCTTTTTACATTAAACAAAATATTTTTCAAATTAGTTCATCAAATAAAAATTAAGCTTCACATTTTACATTAGGAAAATTTTAAATATATCAATAGATCATAATATTTACATTTACATACATGCTTCAATTTCTGCTTGAGGTTGATTTTCTTCTTCAATATTTTGAGGAGTATCTCTGTCTGTTTACATTAAACAAAATATTTTTCAAACTAGTTCATCAAATAAAAATTAAGCTTCACATTTTCCATTAGGAAAATTTTAAATATATCAATAGATCATAATATTTACATTTACATACCTGCTTCAATTTCTTCTTGAGGTTGATTTTCTTCTTCAATATTTTGAAGAATATCTCTGTCTGTTTACATTAAACAAAATATTTTTCAAACTAGTTCATCAAATAAAAATTAAGCTTCACAGTTTACATTAGGAAAATTTTAAATATATATCAATAGATCATAATATTTACATTTACATACCTGCTTCAATTTCTGCTTGAGGTTGATTTTCCTCTTCAATATTTGAGAGGGCTTCTAACTTTCTTTTGCGAGATTGTCTAGTCTCTTCTCTACGTGCCTCAGGGTCTCTTTTTCGATCATATTTTCTCGCACAAGTTTTTCGATTTCCCATGATAATAGGGTATGAAGTTCAAAAAATTTCCTTCAAAAAATTAGACAATAACTCAATTAAAAAAAATATCACAAAAGATTTAATTAAAAATAATTCAGTGTAAATTTTTTGCAAAAAATACATATTCCAATCCAAAATACTTACTGTAAAAAATTCGAGAGAAAAATGTCTTATAAAAATGAAACGAAGCTCAAAATATTTACTTCAACTCAAAACACGTACATACCTCCAAGAAATGTTTTTTGAATGTACGTCCAAGAAATTTTTTACAATTTTTGCCAAAATCACGCTGCCTCTAAGAAATGTCTTCCAAAAAAATTCTTTAAACCCAAAATTGTAAAATCAACCAAGAAATGCTCTTAAACCCAAAATTTGAAGAAATTTTTTTGAACCCAAACCAAGATCTTTGTAAAATGAGAAGAAGTGTGCGAAATGTGAGAAAATTTTGAATCATTTCGCGGCAATTTATATTGACGCGAAATGTGTTTTAGTAGGGGGCTCCGCAAAAATTTCTGGCCGACGGAGAGTTATACAATAGTTCGGCCGAAATTTTGATCAAAAGTTCGGTCGAGCTATTAAGACGTTAGATTTAACGAGCCTTTGGCGGAAAACATAGTTCGGCCGAACTTGGACTAAAAGTTCGGCCGAACTAATGCGTCACCAATGACGCAAAAACCAAGCTCTGAAAACGGTTCTGCAACTTTGGACTGATTAAACTCCATGAAAGGTTGTTAATTAACTGTCAGAACCAAGACAATCATTTTCAGAATTGAATCTACTTTCAAGAAATATAACTTTTATGGAATTACATAAACGTTTATTAATTTTAATTATTTTTCTAATAAAATGGGTGCAAACAATTTCTGAGGGTCATTGTGATTCATTGAAATCAAAATTTTGTATCTCCCAAAATACATTATAAAAAAAATTGAAAAAATTATGGGGCATTACATTGGTCCATCGTCTCTAATGGGTAGCTTTTATATTTTTAGTTTATAACTTATATGTTAAGAAATTTCTTGCGACGCGAAACATAACCAAAATACGCAGTTTTTCGTATTGGACCAGTTCAAAAAATTCTAGTAATTATGATATGCATCCATTGGCTTTGTAAATATGACGAAAACAAAGTAGACTCTGTCTAGATTGTTGTAACACATTTTGTTTTTTCAAAAACACAAATTTTCAATGAATAAAACATTGCGTCATAGCATGAATTCTTATGAATCCTTTGATTGTTAATAAACACACACTCAAAGAAATGCTAAGTTGACATATCAAATCTGCATAAAAAAATTTCAAAAAATAAGTAATAGAAAGCTAACAAAATTTCTCACAACTTTTATTTTTATCGCAAAATGAAATTCTACACAGAAAAATTGGTGTAGTTCGTAGAAAGTTGAAGAACCGAAAAAAATGAAATTTTTTTCTTAAAAAAAGGGAAAAAAGTGTAACCCAGCTTCATATTTTCACCCTTAAATAATAAAATATAATTTGGGTGGAATTTCCAAAAACAATTTCTAGGTTCTTTGGAATACATCTGTCTATGTCTCCCTGCCAAATTTGAGGCTTAGAGCACATCCAATGCTACTCAAATAAACACTCCCTCTTAGTGATGAATGTGCTCTAGCAATACTCCTGATGATTAATTCTCTAATTCTACAACATATCCATTTGCACTACTGATGTATGACACTACTACCCACCAACTCTGCGAAAACCCTACATCTGTACCGGTGTTGATATTGCCACTATCAACACTACATCGGTACTGCAACTTCCTCTCAAATTTTGCATCTGTGATGTTTTTTACCCTACCACTACCACCTGCTACTGCACTGCAATATTGTTGCTTACTAAAACTGAAAAAAATCTAAAAATGTATGAGTGTTCACCATGATGCATCTTAGTACTGAATATCTAACTGCTGCTAGCCTCTACATTGTTTTTCTGAAGTTGTTGCTAACTTCTGCACTGACTTCTTACACTACTGCCAAATCTACTCTATGCTGCTTAGAATCTGGTGCTCCTAACCACTGCACTATCACTTCTACACTCCTCTTTACATCCAAATACATCAGATTTGGGTTCCCATAGCAAGGTATTGATCTAAGAGGTCGACTACTCAAGGATCCTGCCCATCCTATAGATCTCTGGGCCTACAACACCAAGTCACCCCACCTTCCTCCTAGATGTATATGGGCTATCATGGCGAAACTTCTCTTCATAGATCCTAGCAAGTGCATCTTACGGATAATTATTCTCATATTTTTCTCTCTTCTTGAGAGGGAACTATGCGGCATAATGACCCATCTCACCACATTGGAAGCATTTGACCTTGGAAAGGTCCTTCTTCCCCCTATGATGCTCCTGCTGCCCCTTTTATGTAAGGACCATATTATCCTCCTCCTCCTTCGGCTTCTTCCCACTTTTGTTGTTTCCCTCAAGTTGACACTTGAGTAAGTCCATCCTCATCTCTTCTTACTCAAGAGCAACCCACATTAACTTCCAGTTCATAAAATTCTCTCTGCCTAGTATGCTCTGGACAAAGACATGATAGTATTTAAACAATGAGTTGAGGGCCAATCTGATCATCTTTGTGGCTAGAGGAGCTGATCCCACAGCTTCTAGTTGATATCGGTTCTCTTGAATTCTAACCATGAACAAATGAATGTGCTCACATTTTTGTATCCTAGTAGTCTGCATCTTCTCCTCCAGATAAAACTTCCGTTGCTTGAAAGATCCTTGATAGATATTATCCAAATCCTACCACATTTCTCTAGCTATATCTTTAATAGCTATGTGATACATGACATGATCCATCACTCCATTAAGGATCAGGTGCTTTTCCTTAGCCATATTATTCTTGTATTCATTCAGAGGATATGAATATATTGGAACAATCTCCACACCTTTGATGAAGAGGTTAAGATCATGCTTATCCAGTAGGCATTTGATCCTTGCCTGGCAGATCACATAGTTGGAGGCTGACTCCAACCGATATTGATCTCTCAGCCCGCTTGCTGCCATCTCTATCGACTAAGATAAATATGTCGAACTAGTTCCCTCTCTCTCCTCTGCGTAGCTCTGGCCTGGCCTACACACTCCCTGTTGGATATGGTAGATCTTCCAGCCAATACTGCTACTCAGGTCTTGAAAATTAAAATTCCCCAACTAGGAATTCCCTAAGGAAGAAATTTCCCTCAAAGTGTCTCCAACTACTCTTCTTGACACTTCTGCACCCACAATCACTGTTATGCAAAAAAAATTGGTCCCACCGGCTACTGATCTGCACCGATCTGTTGCACTCCTCCCTCTTCCTCTAAAAAATTTGAAAATGGTACCTATTTTTCGAATCACTAAGAGAGATATTTCCTTGCAGGGACTAGCCCTCCTGGCTTGGTCTGTGCAATCACTCAAGAGATCGATCTGCTGCTTGCACAACTCTTTGATCCTAACTTCACCAACACTAGCTCTACTGGTATGTTCTTTTTTTACTCCTTCACTTAGCTATACAAGCTCTGATACCATATGAAAATTCCTTAAATATCGAATACTATTGCATAAACTGGTATTAATTCTTCTAACTAATAAATTAATTATTCAGTTAATTACTATGGAAACATTGAATTAAACACACTGCAACCTTCACTAAATAAACTATGGAAAAATACAAGTGTGAAAACAAAACTAAAAAAGAGTAAATCATAGATACATCTGACACATTTATTTTTGTACTAATGTACCTGGAAAAACCCAATACGGGAAAGCCAGTGCAGAAACAGAGGGTTTTATTATTAAGTAGTAGTAATTTTTTAATACAATCTCTGGATGCCTCTCCTGGAAATCCAGTTACAGAGAATATCACTAAAGAAGATATTGGTGAGGTTACCTCACACTATCATAGGAAATACTGGCTGACCTAACCACTGAATGAGTTGCCCCAGATAGCCTCTACGCTGCCTCTATGCAGTCCTAGTGTCAACCCTCCTAGGTACAATGTCACCCCTTCTACTGATTGATTTTTTTCCCAGGGAATTTGATTTCTCCCTCCCAATCTCACACCCTTGCGCCTGAATTTTGCAATCGATTCCTTCAAAAAAATTTGAGATTCCCTCTTATATTATGTTCAGCCTATGCATAGCCCTGCATGGATCTATGTCAGCCTCTTTGGCTCTGCACTGCCTCTACTGGATCTCTCTCTGCATTCTCTGCTAATGATTCTCCGAACAAGAAATATTTTTCTTCGGATACTATCCTTTCCCCTCTCTGTAAATAATATCTTAATCTATATTTCCTCTAAGCACTACTCATTTTAGAAAATCGATCTCTTGATCCTTATTATTTGTTTTTCAAAATAACCCTTCAAGCCCTTCTTATAATCTTCTCATTGAAACTTCAATGGCCAAGTTTAAATCTGTAGTAAACGAATAAGATTAAATTTTGACTTGATCCAATTTTTTTAGAATATTCACAACAATATTCTATTAATTCACTTTAGTTATTTTATTTTCCTAAGTTTAGACTTACGGTCCGTTTAAAAACAATTAATTTTTTTAATAAAACACAATTTGGGTGAAATTTCCGAAAATGATTTATGGGTTCTCTGGAATACATGTGTCTAAGTCTCCCTGCCAAATTTGAGACTTGGAGAACATTTGATGCTATCCAAATCAACTTCGGCCACATTAGCGATGTATCCCTTCAATGTCATCCGTACTAGATGAATAGGATTCCATGTGGGACCCTAAGGTCCACCATCAATTTTTTTTGTTATACAAAAACTCATATGGGCATAAATTTCTCATATTGTGTTGGATTGAGGTGTCATTCATGCCATTGGAAATATCTCGTTGAGATCTACAATTTAATGCTATTTTCACCGAGATATGAGGACTTTGAATTTTTTGCCTTTTGGGATCCTCTTGTATCAACCCCACTGCCTCTCAAGACATTAAAGAGGGGGATGGAATCGCTAACTCCCCCCATTTATTCACACATGCTATGAGTCACAATGATAAATCAATTTAATATGGTAACCCCCATGACCTTCACATCTTCATACCTACCTCAGGCCTGCTCTGCATTTTTCTGCCAATTCACATTTTCACTAGGCTATAGGTGGGATTTTCGCCCCTCAGAGACTAGTTATTTGGTGCTCCAATGAAGGAAGGCACTGACCCTCATGGATTGTACCTCTATATCTCTCATTACATCATTGGTTGGTTAATTTTCTACTCTTTCATAATAACATGGGTGTAGGTGATGAGACTAAGTAAAATTCAGTGAGGGTGTTGACACCAAGAAATATTATATATCACCTGGAGATAGCAAGTCATCTGCAAGTTGGTAATATATATATTTATTATCATATCTAAATAGTACTTTCTATTTAATTTGGTGTATCTAATTCATAATTTTAGGATATTGAGTTGCACCGCTGAGGTTGAACAATCTATTTCCAATACTATTGCTTCTAATCCTATGGCTCTCTCCTTCACCCAAATCTCTCTCCCATTACATTCCTTGGCCCAATTCCTTTTGTCTCCACCATGTTGTTTAGCTTTGTCTTTTCTCATTCCTCTTCACCCTACTAGACTCCAACTCCATATAATCCTTCTACTATCTTGCACATTCCCCGTAAGTCCCTAGTGTTGCATTCTATTTCTTTCTGGATGTAATGCCATGGAAGAGAACACACTCAAACATGTTTATACAAGTTGTGGTTCCTTAGTAAGACCTGTTACACTGAAATTTGTCACAATGAAATTTTAATACTCCCTTGAAAGTCTACAATATCAAAGTTCCCAAAGTCAAGCCTTGAAACTAAGAGAAAAGCTCATAAAAGCCTTAAAACTCTGGTACCACACTTTCTCCTAGTTTTTCCCGTGGACCTGCACTTTTTGGCTATAAATCCTGCATAGCCAAGCAAATTTTCTGCTTGTTAAAAGTGCGGACCCCCGTAAAATATTATAAAATGCGCAAGTAAAATCTAGAAGCTAAGTTAAAATCATTTTTAGAAGCTTCTAGAAACATTCATGCGGTGGTAAGTACGCTCCTTTCATGTTCATGCATCCCATCCAATAAGGAGCTAACCCCTTGATGTAAGGAACTAATCCCTTTGAAGGAAGAATCTATCCCTTCTTGTATGGAGCTGTAACCTCCTCTTCTCCACTATAAAAGGAGGCATAGGGAACCCTCAAAGGGTTACCATTAGTGAATTGAAGTTTTAGTACTGTTGGAGGCGAAGTGCTATTGAAACTTAGACCCTTTTAGCTGAGATTTCATGTGGGAAGGATTACATACCTGTATGTATCTCGGTTGGAAGAGTGCAAGGTTGATCTGAGTAAAGGAAGTGCCTGCTCCGGACCCCAGGAGGACCTGTACAACATCAAGGTGAACATAGTTGTAAGGGTCTTCCTTATTTAAGTTAATACAAATAAATCCATTTTTCTCAATAAGCTGTCAATTGATTGTTTATTTTATGGATTCCTTGATCACCATAATGGATATGATTTATGAATATATGCTATGTAGGTGCTATTTGATGTTTGTTTGTTTGTGATTGCAGATATTCAAAGATAACTCTTTAGGGTGACTGAAGGACTACTACTACAAACAAGCGTTGGATCAAAGGTAAGATCGTTAAAACCTTTATAACATTTAATTATGAATCACAACATATATAGAGAAATATTTTTTTTTTTGTCCGTTTGTTGCTAGCTGTCCATAGGACACTTGGGAGGTCTATCTTGTCCGCAAGAACGACTTATCCGTCCAACAAAATGGCAACTCCACTGGGGAGACTGTTTGAGCTTTTATTTCTTTTACTTTTCATTTATGAACTTATGTTTCCTGATTTTTATTGATTTATATTGGCTTGGGTAGTTAATCCCTATAGAATCCTTGAGAGCTTTTTGAGAATTTTTTGGTTTTTTCTCTTGTTTTCTTGTGTCTTCTCTTTTCCTTTTGAGACAGTGCAGGCAGTTCTGCACTTTTCATGTACCCACAGTGCGGGACCGCACTGGATTGCACTAAAGCTTGCGGAACCTGTCAATTTTTTGAAAAATCTTAAAATATTCTTTTCTAGACTAGTTTTATAGGTTCTCAGTGATTACCCAGACCTGTATCTTCTATCAGAAAGCCTTGATTAAGAGTTTGTTTCAACATTTTATTTTTTATTGATTTTCTAAAATATTTGCATGTTATAATGATTTTTGCTTTGTCTTACATCCCGCTCAAGATTAGAAACCTTGGTATGCCTTTAGATCACTGGTATTATCTTGTTTTCTTGTTGAGTTTGACATCATAGCAAAAAAAAATTTATGAGTTTTAGATCCTATTTTTCTCATTTGAAAATCGTTTAAACTTTTGTTAATAAGTTTGGAATTTCACTTAAAAAACGAAAATTGGATGTTTTTTCGAGTTGTTTCTGATTCAAGCAAATAATTTCTTAGTTAGATCACAAGCTAAGTAAGACATCCTTAAAATATTTGAAGTTTTAATTCAGATTTAGTCTTAGAATTGTTAGATCTCAAAATAGTGTTTTTAGCTTTGAGTGCTTTTCTAGATATTGTAGTGTCTTTTGAAGAAAAAGCTTAGTTTGTAGTTTCGATCTTGAAAAAAAGGGATTTTTATTGAGCATAGCTCATTTTGAGTTCTCATTGAAAGTTAGATTTCTTTTCATTTATTCTTGTTTGAAGGAAATATTTTTTTTTAAAAGATTGCATTTCTCAACTCTTCCTTTCGCTAAAATTCATTGAAAGAAAACAGATTGTTTCTCATTATAGATGCATTTTTTAGTTTGATTTGAGTCGGGTCATTTCATATCATCAGTTTCACTTTCACACCTATTGTCTTAAGAAACAGCCTTATAAAATCAACACTTAAATTAAAATTAACCTAGTAACTTTTATATTTCTAGGGCTCTTTTCACCAATATAGCTTAGGCTAGTGTCTTGGAGTAGGGAGTAATTAATTCTCCAAGACAGTTAAAACAAACAAGTAGTTAATCTTGCGGTAGGAAAAAATCCAATAGTCGCTTATATGCTCTGGGAAGCTCCTCTTAAAGGAGTCAAGCATGAGGTCATATCTAAACCACTGGGATAATCAATTCTATCTCATTGGGAACGATAGAATATTTGCGCGTAATAACAATGGTAAACCTCGGATAGACCATTGTCGAGGACCCTGGGGTCACTTGTTGGTACACCTTGGATTATTTCAAGGAGCCTTCAAAGGGATTGAGCTTTGTTACTCAACCCTTGCGTGTATGTCGGACTGTATACTGTTCCCCCAAGTATATTAGTTCCTGTTGGTAACCATAGTGACGATAATATTACAGTTTTTTCCTAAGGTGACGGTGGTGGAAAGATCCATTGTACCTGGAACAGACGTCGACTAGACTCACTTGGACTCTTCAGAGGGTTATCTTCACTCAATATGGTTTAAGTGAAGAAACCTGCACTTATCTGTTTCATTAAGTAGGTTGTCGGGGTAACTTCTCCAACCACCCTTTCTGCATTAAATACTATGACGTTGGATTTCATCACCAACTAGTGTTTTTATTGTGGGAAGTTACTATTTGTGTGTGGTTTGATCTCCTAGATTTTTAAGCGTGTAATTCATTTGTTTGTTTCCTTAGTGACTCTAGGAGTTTTCATTGAAATTTTCATTTGATTGCGTGTGATTAATAAGTTTTAATTGTGGTTGAATTACTGAGACAATCGCGCAGACTTCAGGGGAAGCCCCCTAAATATACACCAAGCCAACTTGAAGGGTTGTGAGCTCTAGTATCGCCTACTAACAATAGAATTAGATCAATAGAAGTAGGAGAGTCATCTATAGTTGTTCATCTTGATTATCAATTACAAACAATAGATCATATTCAAGAGCCGATTTCAGTTTCCGAGCTTACTGGTAGTATTTCTCCTTCCAGTGAATTCGCTGAAGAACTTGAAATTTTTGAACCCAACACTGAACCTGCTGTTTTAGAACCATCTTCATGATTTTTTACTCCAACTGCTAGTGATCTTGGTTCACCTAGGGTAAGACGTATTATTACTTAAAATCTTCCTTCTAACCTCATTTCCATTGAAGAACTTGTCGGTCCAGACGAAGAAGTAACTCTTCTTGAAACCCAATAGACTTTGAATCTTAGGGAGTGTGAATCTATATTCTATAGTCCTTTTAGAAGTGACACCTGGTACTTGTCATTGATAGATTTTTTAGAGAACCCGGGTCTTATTTTTACACCACCCCAAATTACTTTTCATCCTACACCAAGGGGTTATTATCCTTCATCAATCATGTCAAGTGAGTCGTCTATGTTTTCCCAATCACCGGAAGCATTTTTATATTGTGGTCCTTCAGTTCCTTTAGGGTACCAGTCACTCTCTGGTACATTCTCAGGAGCAACTCCTCGACCAACTGAACAAGTTTTATCAACTGGTACGAATGGAACTAAAACTGAAACATCAAACGAAGAGAAAATATTTATGATGTCTGGTAATATTCAAAATCCTCAACCTCAAGGTAGTCAATTACCACCTAGGGGGCAACCTCAAGGTAGTCAATTACCACCTGGGGGGCAACCTCAAGGTAGTCATTTACCGCTTGGGGGGCAGCCTCAAGGTAATTTTCTACCAGGACAAACTGTAGGACAATATTATTTACCTGGAGAACAACCTCAAGGACAATACATACCTCAAGGTTATCAAACTCAAGGACAGTACATACCCCAAATTCAACCCCAGACTTAGTATATTCCTCAGGGTCCTTATCAACCCTAGATTCAGTACATGCCTCAGGGTTATCAACCTCAAGGTCAGTACCCAACTCAAGGTTTCCAACCGCCTTCCGGTCAATCATTTTTACAAGGAGCTGGAAATTTACCACTTAATTATCAACCCTACATTCAACCAAGCTACGGTCCTTCATATGTACAACCTTCTACATGTCAATACCCCGGAATGAACATGATGTGGAATCCATCACAAGTTCAATAGACTATGCAACCTAATGTGCAGGTACCTAATCAACCTGAAAAACCTTTAGTTTCTGGTCCAATCCAACAACCTGTTCAGCCTACTGTTCAAATCCCTACACCTAGTTCTATTCATTAGCCTGGGCCCAGTATACCTCAGACTCCACCTCAAACTACTGCAACTACTGTAACCTCTATTCAACCTACAACACTTGTTTTTGGAGTATCTATAGCTCTGGTTTCTTCAGTGAAAATTCCTGAAGCCTCTGTACCACAGTCGAGACCTACAAGTCAGACTATGGCCCTGATGCCTACGGGACAAGTTGGTACAAGTACAATTGTTTCTATTCAACCTTAGTTTACTTATCAGCCATACCAAGGATAGTATCAAATTTGTCAAGCTACGTAAAATCCAGCGTATCAGTATCAGGAGTACTCTAGGTATACTTATCAAATACCTCAACAACCCCAGTATGGTTTGGTGAATCCTGGTTACCCAGGAGGTTACATGATCCAAAATGCACATCCGATTCCAGGATATCCTAGCTATCCTCCTCCTGGCATTAGTTTGATCACTCAAGTTTATCAAGACCCTATCCATCAGTTACCATTCATAGCAACTTTAGATTTACCGAATCTGTCACGCCTTACGAATGATCGCATTTTTTATCTTCCATATTGGTCATTGATGCCTAACAAGTTTCCCAGTGATATTTCGAAATTCGAAGGTAAGTCAGGAGAGGACCCGTCTAATCACGTTATGAATTATCACCTCTATTGTGCATCCAATTCACTAGTCGATGATTCTATTTGATTACGTCTTTTTCAAAGAACTCTCATTGGTTCAGCTACTAAATGGTATATTGAGTTACCACGCGGCTCTTTTAATAATTTTAACACATTAGCTACAGCTTTCTTAACCCATTTTCAGTTGCCTGTTAGATACAACAATGGCACAGAATTACTGAATTCATTAAAGAAATCTATGTCTACGTATATATCTGATCACATTCATGAATGGATACATAGAAGGTGTTTAGTGAAAGTCTTTATTCCTGATCAAATTTTGGCAGAATGGTTTATTAAATCGTTATTTCCCAAAATTGCTGAAGATGTGGCCAAAGGAGGTGTTGTTATGGAAGAGCAAGTTATTGATCAGGCTCAGTACCTTGACCTTGTCTATACTTAGTCAAGTACTTTGTACGATAAAATCCCCGATTTACCAATACCTGGTCAGTTAACTGCAACTCCTTCTGGCTCTCATGCCGCTAATGGTGTAATTGGTTCTGTTAGTACTGGTAAGAGTAAGAAGAAGTCTTCCAAGACTACTTCTCCTATTATCACTTTACCCGATTCACCCAAAGGAGATTCTTCCCTAGAAACGTCTGCCAATATCCATGTTGTAGAGACATCTACAGCCAAATCTAAAAATGGTAGTAAGAAGAAAGGTAAGAATAAAAAGAAGAAATCTTCAAAAGAAAAAACTGATACAACTAAACCAACTGACGAAAAACGCAAACCTTGATATCCTTGTCTCATCTGTGACCAGGATCATATTAAGAAAGAGTGCCTACATAGAGATGAGGTATCAAAATTCGTTAAGGGTTTTCCTATACCTGATGTCTTGAAGGATCCCTTTCCCACTCAAGATAGTAACATGGTTGGTTCTTCCTCCAATCCTATTGAGGATATTTTAATGGTTGCAACGCGATCGCAAGATTACGATAGTAAAAATACTGGAAGAGAAGCAGAAACATCCAATTATGCATCGAATAAATCTCCCTCAGTTTCTAATCCATTACAGATCGAGAAACAAAATCCTAACTTAGTGATTAAACCACCTGCAAAAGGTGTACTTTGTAAATCAACTTTTAATCCGCATGCGAGAGCTGTTCATAATTACAATATTGTTGAAGATTTGGCAATTTCCCCTTCAGCAATGTCGGCTTTGGAAGTATTGCAATCATGCCCATCCCAAAGAAAATTTCTTTTGTTATCCTTAGGAGCTGTAGATCTCTAAGATTCGAACCTCATGATCTTCAATTTAGAAAATTTTACACCGCGCCTACCTCATCAAATGGCTTTTCAAATTCCGGTAATAGTCAAGAACAAGCGTATCTTTCGTACTTTTGTTGATGAAGGGGATTCTACGTGTATACTGTTGATAAAATGTTGGAAATCACTTGGTTCTCCAACAATCAACCAATCACCAACTATTCTCAAATTTTTTTATGGAAGAGATTTTCAGCCATATGGTATTTTACAAGATCCACCAATAGAGGTTGAAGGCAAAACGGTTAATCTAGATGTGGAAGTGGTTGATGCCCCTTTAGATTATAACCTTCTCCTAGGTCGTAGTTGGTCATACGCTATTATTGTTTTTGTATCATTGATCTTTCATCTTATCATGTTTCCTCATAAAGGAAATATCATTAAGATAGATCAACTCTCATATTATTCATCCGACCCACCTTCTACTGATAGTATCCAACATATCGAAAAATCCACTATCCCTTATAAGGATGTCGGAGTAGGTTCGATTAAAGATTTAGATTTACTAGGAACTTTTTCCCTGCCTCCTCCTAACGTACAAACTCCTATTGCTAATATCAATATGATTACATCAAGTACTATTTCCTTTGATGATCCTTGGATAGTACCTTCAGAATCAGAATTGGATTCTTTCGAGGGCCTGATGCCTTTGAGTCCTTTTGAGCTAGCATATCAACAAGTACAGTCATTTTATAATACCCCTTCAACCAAATCTTATCCAGTGAATGTGATCAATTAGGAGTTGTTTTCAATATCGAGTTTAGCTTCGACACGAATTTCGGATCCTGCTCAACAAGTTTTCCATACTAATGAGCATATTCATGAATTCTTGTTAGTAGATGAATTACAATGGAAAGATCTACACCATAGGTCCTCATTTTTACCTGATCTCAGTCATTTTGAAAATTATTTTCCCCTATTTTTACCACTGATTACGTCAAAGAACCTCAGAATCCTCTCTCCAATGCCGATTTTGAATTGAATTTAGAAAATATTTCTACAACGGTTCCTCTTGACATTTCAGTAAAACCTGGAATTTTTGAAAACATTCACATAGGTGCTTCTTGTATGCCTAAAGAAATTCAAGCATATAAGGCCCTGTTTCAAGAATTCTAGGACATCTTTTCCTGAGCATATGAAGAAATGGTAGGAATCGATCCATCAATCATTGTACATGAAATTAAGACATACTCAAATGCCAAACTTGTTAGACAGAAATTACATCAGATTCATCCGAGGAAAGTTTCCGCTATTAAAGAAGAAGTTGAAAAATTACTTCATGCAGGTTTTATTTATCCAATCCTATTAACGGAATGGGTATCTAATATTGTTCTTGTCAATAAAAAACAAGGAACAATAACAGTATGTATCGACTATAGGGATATAAATCGAGCTTGTCCTAAAGACAATTATCCAACCCCTTACATCAATCAAATTATCGACGATTGTGCTGGAAGTGAAATGTTCTCATTCATGGATGGATTTTAGGGCTACAATCAAATAAACATACTCCCTGTAGATCAACCAAAAACAACTTTCATTTTTCCATGGGGAAATTTTGCTTATCGCAAATTACCTTTTAGCCTTAAGAACGCTGGCGCCACTTTTCAAAGGGCCATGTCTAATGCATTTCATGACATTAAGCATATTGTGCAACCCTACCTTGATGATCTGCCTGCTCATTCTTCACGTAGAGCAGATCATATTACTCATTTATGAGCAATATTTATGTGATTTAGGCGTAATATTCATTTGAATCCTCACAAATGTGTTTTCTCCATAGAATCCAGAAGATTATTGGGATTTATTGTCTCAAAGGCAGGCATTCATGTTGACCCATCAAAGGTTGAGGAAATCATCAAATTACCTCCTCCTTCTACTCTTCGGCAGCTCCAAATTTTTCAAGGGAAAAAAAACTTTTTATGTCGATTCATTCCTAACTACGTCAAGTTAACAAAAGGTTTCACTAGGTTGTCGAAACATAACATTCCATTCTTTTGGGACGAGGTTGCTGATTGAAATTTTTATGCTTTGAAAAATGCGTTGACCCATGCACCATTACTACATCCTCCCAACTACAGCCAAGATTACTTTGTGTACCTCGTCGCTTCCAATTCCACGATAGGGATGGTTTTAGTTCTGGAAGATGAATTCCATAGTGAACATGTGATTTACTATTTTATTAGAAATCTGTATCCGACCGAGATCAAATACTCACACGTGGAGAAACTGGCCTTGGTAGTTGTTCAATTTGTCCAACATTTTCGTCACTACATACTTTTACGAAAAATGACAGTGATCTCTGATTGCAACCCTATGATGTGCATCTTGACCAAACAATTGCTAGGGGGAAAATACTCCAAATGGATTGTTATCCTGCAGGAGTTTGATTTTGAGTTTGAAAAATCCAAATCCAAGAAATCACTAATATTTGTTGAACTTATGTGTGATTTCCCACGCACTGATATAGAAACTATGGTGGAACAACCAATCGTGGATGAAACCTTGTTTCTTATTAGTACCATTGATCCATGGTATGGAGATATTATCGTATATATTCAAACCCAATCTTTTTGGCCTGAGCTTTCATGGTCACAACAACGAAAAATTCATTTCCAGTCTCAACAATATCACATTATTGGCGAAACACTTTACCGTCGTGGTGCGGATTCGGTTTTTTGACATTGTCTAACTCCTGATGAAGCCGAAAAGGTTTTAAATGACTGTCACTCTAGAGCATGTGGCGGTCATATGTCTGGGTACGCCACAGCCAAAAAGATATTACGCGCGGGGTATTTCTGGCCGTCTATGTTTAAATATTGTATTTACATGGTCTGAAAATGTCATAATTGTCAAATCTTCGATCAAAAAATATGTGCACCACCTGCTCCTCTTCACTCCATAATTGTTGTCGGTCCTTTTGCAAAATGGGGCATCGATTTCATTACATGTAACCCTCACTCGGCCGGGGGGCATGGGTACATTATTCTAGCAGTAGATTATTTTACCAAATGGGCTAAGGCAGTGGATAAATTTGCGGCAGATGGAAAAACTGCAACTACTTTCGTATTCAATCATGTGATTGCTCGTTTTGGTGTACCCCAAGCAATAATTACTGATCACGGGATCCATTTTCGAAATATCATTATGAACGAGTTAACAGACCAGCTTGGCCTACACCATGATAGTTCTACACCATATTATCCACAGACCAATGGTTTATTTGAAGCGATTAATAAAGTTTTAGTCACCATGATCAAACGAATCATTGGAATTCATAAGTTGAATTGGCATACCATGCTCTTTTCAACACTTTGGGCGTATCGAACCTCAGCAAAAAACATCGACAAGTTTTACCCCTTTTCAACTGGTTTACGGTTTAGAAGCGGTATTACCCATTGAATACGAGATACCGTCACTCCAACTAGACATAGAGTTATTACCCGATACTTCTGAAGAGGATAAACTTTTTTTATACTTGGCTCAATTAGATGAGAATCGGCACATTGCTGCATTAGCTACCGAGGGTCATGCGAAAAGAATGAAAGCTCAGTATGATAGAAGTGTTACCCCTCATAATTTTTTAGAAGGAGACCTAGTTTTGATTTATGATCAAGCCAACGATAAACTAGGGGCTGGGAAATTTGAACCCATGTGGCATGTTCATTATATTGTCAAGCAACAACTTGCAAAAGGGGCCTATGAATTGATTGATTTTGATGGGGTCTCTTTGGGTAAACCCAGAAATGGACTTTATCTGAAGAGATATTATGCTTGACTTCGTGTGGAGATCTTCTCCGTATATTAGTTACTTTTTAGCTGGTGTGATATAGATTAGAAACGTGTGCCTAGTGTAAGTGTGCTCTTACTATTATTCCCGCTTATCTGGATATTTTTGATATCGTCAATGTCGACGTCCTTTCAAACGTATATTGGTTTATTGATGGCACTTTTCATAGTACACAGAACATCTCTTCTGCAGCTTGGGTTATTTACTCACCCACTGACGAGTTAGTATCGATTCATGGGGTAAGTCTCAGTCAAACGATGAACAATATTGCCGAATATAGTGCAGTTATTGAATCATTATCAGAATCCATTTCATTTGGAATTTGGAGTTTGATTGTTAAGTTAGATTCTGAACTCATTGTATTACAGTTAAATCGAGAATATTCCATTAGAAATTCAGTATTATTAAGATTATTTTTAAGGTTTCGTCTCTTGGAACGAGAGTTTGATTATATTGAATATCAACACATTTTAAGGAATTTAAATACATTATAATATGTGATTGCTTCTAATGTTATAAATAGACATTTGCGATAACAAAAGTAAAAAATCAAACATTCCATAACATGATTGAATAGGTAAACTAAAATAATAGTATATCATAGTATAAATGTAGCGTTCAAAAATATACATCGTCTTCAATCATAGGCTCAAAACGCCTTATGATCGGGAAAAGGTGATACAAAAATGAGTCTACAAAGTCAATCAGCCACTATCCGTGGTGATGATCATGATAATACACCACTGCTCATGCCACCCTAGTCAAAAACCTCTTGAATGGACTAGGAACACCTATGACATATCTCTGTATCTGGAGCGGGATATCATCTATAGTAGTCTCGGGAATATCTATAGTAAGCTGCTCCAGATGGTGCTCTATGTCAGTTAGGATCTCTGTAGTCTAATCCCGTGGGGGTGGTGGTGTTGCTGCTCCATCCCTTTGCCTCCGGTCAAAGGGGCGGAGAATGGTTGGTCGAGTTGGACCCACATCTGCATTTGAAAATTTTTGTTATTAGTTTTGGACGATTAAAAAACAAAATAAAAATTATAAATTAGAACATGTCAAAAATATTTTTACCTGATTTGTCCCATTGAGCTCCTGGAGGAAGGGGTATCACCCAGATGCCACAAAAATCCATGCCAGCATAAGGAAGATTCTCTATAGCGAAAAGTTGGAATTACAGCCAACGAAAATATGTAGAGGGAAATCTCACAATCTCCCCACCCTCACTGTGGCGGGCCATCAAAGCAACCCAATGAACCATCCTAGGCTCTCGAGGCCGACCAACATCGACAGTAATGTGTTGTGGGGCTAACATATGGATCCTCTCTAGAGCAAAGGTGACTACAATGGACCCATATCCAAAGTTGTTTAGCTTCCCATTCTTTTTTCTGGTAAGATGGCCTTTCAAATTTGCCAACACTGCCTCACACCAGTTGTATATGGTGCCTCAAAAGCAATCTACTGCTCTACACATCTAAGAACCAGTGGCTACATGCAAAGATGCACTTCCACACAACTTGACAATGGTAAAAGAAATCACCTTCAGCTCTGGATGGATGATAGTTTTTATGTCAATTCGTTTGTCTTGGGGATTGGCCTCATCATTGCAAAACTTTAATTGTAGGCTTGCAACAGACTAGCCACCTGGCCTAGTCCCAAATAGAGATAATGGTTCACCTCTCCTGGACAAAATAGTCAAAAAATAGATGTCTTCCAGCTCAATCTCAAGCCGGTGACCTCCGATCACAAAACACTAGTCCTGGACATCCCATTTACTTACCATCCAAGTAAGAATATCCACCTGTGCTCTCATGCCATTGATAGCCCAAAATTTATAAAGCCCGCATGGTCTTAAGGCTTGCAAAGTAGGTTGATGATTTATCGCTGCTTCATCTGCCTCTTCGTGCTCTCGTTCTCGCCAAATAAGCATTTTAGATTTCCTACAACAAGTAAAATGAAGGATTAGAATAATTTTAAAGAAAACAATTTGGGTAATTTAGGAAGAAAATATGTTTTTAAATTTTCCACGACGCCTCCGCACTTTACGCTCAGGGAAAATGCATAGATATGCACGGGCCCTATGTTAAAACTGTGGGGCCCAGCCATTTTTCTTTGTAGAAAAATTTCGAGGTCCACAGGTACCTAATACATTAGGTGCAGACCCCCGAGGGAAAAAATTTCGACATATTTTCCTACAAAAAATGAAATTTTGACCCAAAATTAAAAAATTGAACAGATGAAATGCAAGATAAGGAGGTTGTGGATTGCCTGAAATAGATGATTTTCGAATCCGACGCTCAATTTTCCCATAATCGTCTCTGTATCATTTTTTTCCCAGAGCTCTAAAAACTTCACTCCAAATTCAAACTGTAAAAATGAACTTGAAAAAATCCTTTTTATAATTTTTTTCGAATAGATGAATTTTAAATTTTTTTATTTTTCACTTTAAAAATCAGTTTTTCAAAATATCTTTATTATTGAAATAGGTATGTTTAATTTTTCGAGTTTTTGTGTAGAATAACGGACTTTTCAGGCAAAATGGTCATTTTTGATGAAGAGTAAACTTTTATCACTTTTTTGGGCTCTTTAAATTTTACGAAAAAGAGAAACCATGGAGTCCTCTTTTAAGCCATTTTTAGACTCTCTAAAAATGAAAATATCGCCGAGTACTTGACTATTCAAACTCGTTAAAGTAAATGAATAGTCGTCCCTTCAGTATAAGTTTACCCCTTTTCTGGACTGAAATGGACTATTTACGAAAAAGGTATACATTGACTAATCATAGTCAATAGAGTTCTATCTTGCATTATTTTATCCTTTTTCGGGCCCGAGGGACTAAATTTATGAAAAACAACACCCACAGAGTTTTCTTAAGTTTTTCTTCTAACTCCCTAAAAATGAAAAACATCGAGTTTCTCCTATACTGGACTCGTTAAAATTTAACAGTAAAGGACCTGTTGATTAGAAACAGGAATAGACCACTTCTTCTTAGGGTTTGATTTTAAACTAAGTTGGACTCATCTGAAGGATGAGCTTATAAACAAGCAAATGCTATCCTCCTCAAGCTTGTCAAAAATAAAGAGGTACTTGCCAGAAATGGTGGGGGAAAAGAGAGAAAAATAGATTCTTTTGTTACACTTTGATTTGTAAAAGAATTACACCGCTCTTGAACATGACACTTTTTGTCGCACTTCTACCTGGGTTGGGAAATCCTTTGCCTATTAGTTAATCAAACCACATTGAAAGTCTTCAGCCGGTTTCTGGGTATTAGCTTAGGGAAACTATTACCAAACCATATGTAAGTGTCGTTATGTGTTCAAGTGGACAGTCAAACAAGCCATTCATCTGCAAACACTTGTCTCCATTCGCGTTGACCATCCCTGAGTCAGTCATTGCAATTTTTTTTACAAAACTTGATCTATGGTTTCGTGTCGTGAGATTGCTTACAACAAATCACTTCTTATCGATTACATCTCATCATCTAGGAAGTTGATCTAGAATCTATCAGTACCTTGGAATCTGCATGCTTTAATGGCAAGTTTTTCGCCTTTGATGACAGGTTACATCATTGACCTTCAATCAAATGATTCCGTGAAATGTTCGACCTCAGATCACATATTCGCATTTCGTGGATTGTACTGAGTAATTTGAGAGCCATTTTCATTATTGGTGGTTTCTCTCACACTTGTTAACATTTCACATCATTGACTGGTAATCAAGTGGTTTCTACCATGTTCGACTTCAACACATTTAATCGCATGGATAGAATCATACTAGTTCGGGAAGCAGAAATCAAGACCCTAGATCTAGTTTCCACCATCCAAGCTACAAGGAGTTTTATTATTCATTATGAAATATATGATTCATTACAGATGGTTGCATCCATGCTGTGTCTACATTATTGATGTAATATTAAAATCATTTCTGTATCAGAACAAGTTTATTTAGTTTTTTATCTGAGTATGGGAATTCCTACCTCAGCGATGATATATACATATATATGTGTGTGTGTGTGTGTGTTTGTTGCATTAAATTTTTTTACAGGATTCCAACTAGGGTGTCCACAGGCTAATCCTTGAAATGATAAAGCACATCACTCTTCAAATATTCTTAGAATTTTCACTTTAGGGGGAAATTTGTTACACTAAAATTTGTCACCATGACATTTTAGTACTCCCTTGAAAGTATACAATATCAAATTTCTCAAATTCAAGCCCTGAAACTAAGAGAAAATCTCATAAAAGCCTTAAAACTCTGGTACCGCACTTTCTCCTACTTTTACCTACGATCCCGCACTTTTTGGCTATAAATCCTGCGTAGCCAAGCACACTTTCTGCTTGTTAAAAGTGCAGAACCATATAAAATATTAGAAAAGAAACAAGTAAAATCTATAAGCTTAGTTAAATTCATTTTAGAAGCTTCTAGAAACATTCCTACGGTGGGAAGTACGCTCCTTTCATGTTCATGCATCCCATCCAATAAGGAGCTAACCCCTTGATGTAAGGAACTAATCCCTTTGAAGGAGGAATCTATCCCTTCTTGTATGGAGCTGTAACCTCCTCTTCTCCACTATAAAAAGAGGTATAGGGCAGCCTCAAGTGCTTACCATTAATGAATTGAAGTTTTAGTATTGTTGGAGGCGAAGTGCTGTTGAAACTTAGATCCTTTTAGCTAAGATTTCATGTGGGAAGGATTACATACCTATATTTATCTCGGTTGGAAGAGTGCAAGGCTGATCTGAGTAAAGGAAACACTTGCTCTAGACCCAAGGAGGACATGTACAACATCAAGGCAGACACGGTTGTAAGGCTCTTCCTTATTTAAGTTAATACAAATAAATCCATTTTTCTCAATAAGCTGTCAATTGATTGTTTATTTTATGGATTCCTTGATCACCATAATGGATATGATTTATGAATATATGATATGCAGGTGCTATTTGATGTTTTTTTTTTTGTGATTGCAGTTCTTCAAAGATAACTCTTTAAGGCAACTAAAGGACTACTACTACAAACAAGCGTTGGATCAAAGGTAAGATTGTTAAAACCTTTATAGCATTTAATTATGAATTGCAACATATCTAGAGAAACGTAGTTTTGTTTGTTCATTTGTTGCTAGATGTCCATAGGACACTTGGGAGGTCTGTCTTGTCCACAAGAACGACTTATCCTTCCAGCAAGTCCCATAGCCTAGTCTCAAGCTCAAACAATGACTGAAATTTACTTCTCTTTCACCCCTCATAAAGTTCAAGAAGAAATCCAACATATTGAAGCCTTTTTCAATAAAAAAATAGTAGGCACATTTGGATTCTAAAATCCAATCTAAATTCTTTGGTTGTGTTCTAGTCCCCAACCATACTATGGGGAATAGGAACGAATATCTTCATTCCATCACCTTTCATTCGAAAATGAAAACTCTGTTGGGACATGTCATCAAAGAGAAACATGAGGACCACAATGAAATCATAGCCTACCTTGATGACATCAAGAGATTTCAAAGACACTGACACTCCTATTTTGTCAGTATGGATACCTAGTTGGCCCACATTGAGAGGAATATTCAATGTGGGTGTCACTCTCAAACATGCCCAAGCGTGAAATATTCAGCCCCACAACATCCTTTAATGAGTGATTCATTCATAGGTCTTCTGTTTTATAATTATGATCAAGGAATTTAATCTTATTTTCTTATATAATTACAAACATGGTATGCCAATATTTCCCAGTAGTTTGTAGGTAATGGTTTTGACAATGTTGCTAAACTTTTATCTTGGTGTAGGAATGTTCAACTAGTAGGATTATTTTTTCTCATTTCAATAAATAAAATATTGATACAACACCTTCATTGTTGTTTGTATGGTTTCCATTGTGGTAGGTAAAAACAATGAGGAGGAAGTTTGGTGTGTTATGTATTTCTGATTTATGATCTAAAATAATAAATTAATTAACAAAAAAAAGTGAAGTTTTGAAATATCATGGTCATGAATATGAATAATCATTATTTTAATTTATATGGTAAAATGGATTTTAATTTATAATTAATATTTGCATTTTTTGATAAATTTCACATCTCTTTGTATATGCATAGAAACATTATTATTTATAATTACTTATTTATTAATTAAAATTTAAACATAAAGTTTTAAAATATATTGGTTACAAATATGAATACTTTTTTGGTTGTAAGTTTAAATTATATTACCTTAGAAAAGAAATAGAAACAAGAAAATTTGTCATTCATCATAAACATATCTGACCCTAAGTAGGTGGTGTCAATATCCCCAGTAGGAAACCATATATTTTACCACCTACTTATGGAATAATTGGTCCAAAATTTGAGGTGTATCAAAATTACAAGTATAACTAAACTATCTATATGTTCACTGTAAAAATAAAAACTAGAACTAAACATGTAAACTCATGTAACAAAAGGCGTACCCAAAGTTGTGTCTCTAACACTTGAGCCTGGAGGGGCATGAGAATCATGTCTTCACTAGAAATGAAGCTTAATGTGAACTATTTGATCTTCAATCTTTTCTATACGATAGTTCCGATTATGCTGATATCTTTTCATATCCTCTAACTAGACAAAGATGTTGTATCTCTTAGCTTGTTTATCCATCAAGATTCTTCTCAACATAGTATTCATCTTACGATAGAGTGTTAAGGATCCAATTTAATGCTTATTTCATCCCCAGGGTTCCAAGGTCAGGAATCCACATGGCTACATTGTCTAGGATTACAAAATTTGAGAAGACCTATTTTCTTCAAAAACTTGACTATATAATTTATGGATTTCATTCTATGTATTGGGGGGAAACATTTTGCTAATAGCTCTTAGAAACCTCTTGGGCATTCTATTGTGCTCCGTTGTGGCCTTAGGGGCCATGACCCCCTCTCACCTCCTACCACACATTATTTGGTGTTCCATTTTCCACCAACAACCATAGGAACTTGTACTAATGCTCACTGGGTTCGACAATAGGTCGGGGGAGACATACCTAATGCACCTAATATAGATTTAATTAATGATCCTAAGCCCATCCTTAGGATACTAACATATAGTTTTGAGAGAATAAGACCATGGTAAGAGAATACAATGCTTGTCCACAAAAAAAAACCCATAGAAGACTAATTGTTGGCAAATTCTCATGAGGGTCGAAAAAGGTAATGCTAGACAAAGCCTTTCGTTTTTAAACAAATCCACCCCCACGTAGATACAAAAAATTCCAAATATTGTTCAATAAGACATAGACCCAGAATGAGGGACACATGCCTAGAATATCCCAAATACGACCCAACAAAGAATGATAGAATCAATGCAAACATCTCCACTAACAAAGACAATAGAAGCACATATGGATTTTTTTTTTTTAACCCACACATTATTAAAGCCATCACAACAATAAAACTGAATCTTTTTATAATTAAACTAATATCCAAAGATGTACTAGACTAAATGTAGAGAATAATCATTAATATATGAAAACACCCAAAAGAGGTGGAGAGGTACCTTTTTATTACAAGTTAGGGGAGGTGTCCCGCTCCAATAAGGGGTGTCAATATTTGAATTCTTGAGCTTGAAAAATTTGAGAGTTTCCCCGTAGGCACCTCCACCATTTCCTTCTTTAGATTACTCCAGCCTCTTCCCCCATTTAGCCCACCATGCCAGCCAGAGATCGGTGGCTCCCTTGCTCCTTTCCTCAAATACCATAAAAAATTCCTCTCTAAAGTAGATCCCACTACCTTTCTTCCACCATCTTAGCCAAACTATTTCTTGAAGTCTCTCCCATGGAAATGAAATAGCACCTTGGCATTCTGAATAACCAAGTTGGGACTCACTCTTTATTGGATTTATCACACCTTCAAAATTCATGTTAAATACAGGGATTAAGTTTGCATATTGATACATGTGCGGGGGTGACCATGCCACCTCCAGCATTAATTTTCCTCGTAAATATACAGTGGCAGGAACAACCCCCAAAATTCATTGGTCTCTCGAGATTCACTCCCGTCAAGCTAGGGGGTTACAAATATGAATTATCATTATTTAAAAATAAAAAGAATGATGCTATATGTCTATTAGGAAAAAAACTTTCCCCAAAAAAATTATTTGTAATTCTTTTAACAAAAACAATGTTACATATAATAAATTGAATTAAATAATCTTATTATTTTTAGTATTACTTGTATTAACCTTTTTAATTAAATCAACATTATTTATTACTATTGTTATTGTTTTTTTGTTGTTTTTATGTAATGCTTCATTACAACATCTCCCCATTATCAAAACTGTTGAACATCTCTTGACGTAATTATTTACAATTATCAACAATATATTTGACCCTATTTTTTTTAAGGTGCCTAAAAAATTCCCTTGTGGAAAATCCTCCATTGATTATACTGACAAATCTATCCAAAGTCATTTCAAATAACATATTGCTAACACATTTGATATTTTCCTTACTAAATAAGTGATAACAAAGCATTGTCACGACATCTAACACTTAATTTATTTTGATAAAACAAACATTTTAGCACCAACCCTCAATTAATATTTGTGCCTCATTGAGGATGCCATAAAAATTGAAAACCATCTTAACAAAATTCATAAAAAGATGGTTATGAAATTAACCACTCTTGGAAACCTATAATCGATCATTTTAATCATTAATGCAATTCAATGCTTCTTTAATACCTATTATTTGTGTAATTCATCTTTTCTTGTTAACCTCTTTACCTCACTTTATCATTATTTGTTTTGGTGATTTCACTTTTATTTTTATGTCTCAAAATATTTTAAATTTTAACTTATTTTTCTAAAATTTCATTCTTTTATATATTTCATAATTAATTATTTTTATTCTCTATTAAAACATAATTTAAAACATAATTTAATCTATTATAATTGTTATATATTATTTCTCACACTAAACCTCTTTTCTCTCACCCTAAACCCATACATACATACATACATATATATATATATATATATATATATATATATATATATATATATATATATATATAATTTTGACTTAGTTTTCCTCAATGTTAATAATTTCTCTTAGTTGAATTCTTGTTACCATTATTCATCTCACGTAATCCTCTTTAATATTAAGTATTTCTCCATTATTTTAGGCCAAAATGTGTTTTTCTATTATTTAAAATGTTTTTTCTAAATGAATAAAAAAATTCAATGACCTGAAAAACCTTTAGGAAACTCAAACTCTATAGATCAAAAAAATTACACTTATTATCCTTAAAAATTGTTGTGAGATTTCAAATAAAAAAATATCCGGAAAGGGCTCATTTTTCTATTAGCTAGACAATGTTGTTACTTATGAATTACTCACAACTTTTAGATTTTTATTAACTTTATTAATTTAAAGATTTATAATTGTCAATTATAAGTTTCCATTCAAAATGTTGTAAAATTTCCGAAGTCCAATAGAATGCAATTTTAGAAATTTGAGCATAATTATCACTTTCCATTAATTTTTTATAGTAAAATTCAAAAAACAAAATCACATAAATTATGTAATTAAGGATAATAATTGATAAAAACAAGTATAGAACTTCTTTAATATATCAAATGGAAAAAAAAATCATGAAGGGACTTTTTTTATAGTGTAAATGCAAAAAACAAGTCTTACAAATATGGAAATTATTCCAAATTAAATATATCATTCCAAGTATCCACAAGGATTATGATTTTTTCAATAAGAAATAAGAGACCAATTGTATTTTATAAGGTCCCTAGTTTTTAAATAAGAAATGGTTACTAGAGAAAAAGAAGTGCTAAGGTTGTGCTTTCAAAAAAAAAAAAAAACTATTTGTATTTGAATTTTACTAGGTATTTGGCTTTTTAAGAAAATAGGAATGGGCAAAAGACTATGCCATGACCATGAAACTTATGGCCTTTGAGATATATATGTGTGTGTGAAATTTGAAAATAATTTGAACAATTGTCTATAAATAAAATAGAGACAAAAGTGAGGCTAAACTTGAAGTTTTCTAGCCTAATAAACTTCCTCATCCAATGAGATGGGGTGATGTGGTTCAATCCCCAGTAATTTTTCCTCCTCCCCTCATATACTTCCTCTTCTAGAGCCTTTTTTTAATCCCCGAAGGGTTTGTAATAGATAATGATATTTTTCAATCAACTATTGTAGATCCTTCTTGATTGCTTGAAATTTTAGAGTTAATCCAGATTGGATTATTATATTTGTCATCTATCTCGATGCTTTTAGAGTGGAATATTTAGAGGAATCAATTTGTAGGATGCCAAATTATCCCCAAGTGCTCAAGGTAAAGGGTTAATATAAACATGAGAACTGTGAAGAAAAATCTAGAAAGGTTGAGCTTTAACTCATATTGAGGGTTGAATGGGTAAAAGTTAACCCCTATTTGTTTATTGGGTTGTGGTATAATTGGTCGAGTAGGAGGAAAATGTGGTTCCATTTTATTTGAGTGTATTTTCTTCCATAGATGAGCATAGTAGCTCAGAGGTCAAAAAGATAGAATATAGATAGGGTTTTTGAACTATCATTTCCCATGGGCCAGAATTCTTACTCCTTTGTACTTTAATCTATTTCCATTCAAATAAAGAGAGAGTAGAGTAACCTCACCTTCCAGCTATGTTTTCTCTCATATGGGTTTCCTAGATCATATCTTGTGTTCATTATGGTTTGTGATTTCTATTTCGTTGCTCTCTATTTTCATATTTTATCGTCCGTATGCATAATAATAACACAATAACTAACAAATCCATAAATTTGATGATAAATCAACCCTCACTATATAGATTTTAGATTTTCAAATATATTTTAATAGATCTATTGTGATAAATTTTCAATGGAATTTCCACAGAAAATTACCAATCATATTGGTATCAAAGAAGGTTTTTTTGGGTATGTTGTGAGGAGTTATAGGAGATCCATATAGGTTAAGATTAAGGTCATAAAATACAAACCATGGAAAAAATATATATTAATAACCCTCAAGATCCCACATAGGATAGGTTTGCATGACTCAAAGCACAATTTTCAAATATAAACCGTAATGTGAGACTCCCCATGGTTGCCTTGACCAATAAAATCAATCCATTCAAAGAACATGGAGATTTTAATGTAGAGGTCACATAATAGGGAAGATAGAGGTATTAGGAAGGAATAGAGAGGGAGCCTAAGAAAGAACTCGAAAAGGAACAACCTAGTTCAAGTGCCCTAAATCATTCATATTCCCTACTCACGATGGAAGAGAAGGTTGACATGAAGCCATATCAAGGCGAGATTGAAACTTTGAAGTTAAATCACTAGTTGAATCAATTAGAGTTTTATTTTAGTAATCACCATATAGAGGAAGAAAAAAAATCCATTTACATGTTTGTAATTAGAGATCCATGCCCTAACCTGGTCAAATATTGACACAAAAACACTAAGGATAATGGGAGATCCTATAATGACTAAGTGTGAGGATTTAAAAACTCTCATAAAATAAAAATTATACATTATTGGACATGTAGAGGACTAGTGGATCCAGTAGAATTAATTAAAGAAGAGATGGGGGTAGAGTGTATAAGAGTACACCATGAAATATAGGAAGATGAAAGTAATGTTTCATATCTCCGAAAGAACCTATATGTACTCCTTAAGTATCTAGGGGTCCACACAACCATATTCAAAATTAAGTGATGTTTTTCATACCAAAAATGGTGGATGAGGCTTGTGTACAATAATAACACCTAGATAACATACACCAAATGAAAGGGAAATAAAGTAGGTCGAAGCACTAGGAGCATTAGGAAGCTTCCAAGTAGGGGAATAAGAAGGGGGGAAATATAAAAATACAATAACCACAACACACTAGTGCAAATATATTAGAAACCACTACAACCACTTTAATATTCATGGTCAACATAGAAGTGTTGGAAATTATATCCAGAGTTCAAACTAAAGAACAAAAAGAATGATGCTAAGAAGAAAATGTGTGTGGTCATATATTCAAGTAATTAGGTGGAAATTAGTTCAGACAAGGATGAGAATATTTTATATTATTAGTACACAAGGGGGGTGAATTTGAGTAGCCTTAAGTAACATGAAGAGAAGGAAATGACCAGACTCTTCCATATAAGGATAACAGTCAAGAAGATGAAAATTAATGCTCTATCTGACTTTGGATCATAGGTGAATGTCATACTAGTGGATCTATTCAAGAAACTAGGATTAGAGACTCATGACCATCCTAGTCATATCCATTGGGTTGGCTCAATAAGGAGGTAGAGATAAATGTAAAATAAACATGGAGGAACAAAGTTTCTAGTAGTGTTAATTTTATTGATGAAGTAGAGTTGGATGTAGTTCCACTTGATGTATGTGGATTTTTGTTTGGAAGTCCCTATATGTACATTCAAGACGCAATGCTAATGTGGAGATCCAACCAATACTACGTCATCAAGTATGTAAAATAATTCACCATAAACATTCACAAGGGAAAGTAAAAGATCTTGTTGGTAAATGCTAACTAAGAAAACAATTTGATCAGTTCTAGCAAGAATTATGTTTTGTTATTTTTAAGAGAAAATAAACGTATTGAAGACTTCATGAAAGCTAAAATCATCCCTAGAGGGGTGTAATAAGGAAAAATAACAACTGGAAGAGTTGATACATGTGTAAAAGGGTGTGTTCTAGTAGCCTAAAGGGATACTTCCCAAGAGAGAAGTGAAGCACGACATCTAACTATTGTTGATCTCTCCATTTTCAAATATTGGTATATATAATTAGTCTATTATAGACGAAAACAAAGTGAATAAGCAGTTTCAATAGCTACTATAATAGGATGTCATTCGACCAAGTACCTCACCATGTGGTTCAACCATCGCTATTGTGCCAAAGAAAGATGGGACATGGTGTATGTGTATTGATAACAAGGTGTTAAGAAAATTTGTTTTCAAAGAGCAAGTACCCCTACCCAGGATACATGATATGTTGTATCAAGTGCATTAACCCAAAAAATTCACCAATTTGGACTTAAAGTCAGGATATCACGAAGTTCAAGTCAAAGAAGAAGATACCTCAAAGACCACCTTGAAAACTAGGAAGGGATTGTATTAGTTATTATTTATGTCATTTGGCCTATGTAATGCACCAACTATGTTCATGAGGCTAATGAATCATATGTTGCACCCTTTTGTAGATTAATTTTGTATTGTTTGTTTGTATTATATACTAGTATACAATGTTACTTGGGAGGATCACATATCACATTTGATGGAATCTTTCAACACATTAAAGAAACACTTGGTACTGTGAAATATAAAGAAGTGTGAATTTTCAAAATAGTATTTGGTTTATCAAGGATATGTGATAGGTGGAGGAGAGATGAAGATATATCATGCCAAGATGGAGGCCACCATGAAGTATCCAGTGGCTACTAATATTTTTAAGGTTAGTATATCTATTGGAGAACAAAAATACTTGAGGAAATTGATAACCATGATTTTAACAATAGAAACACCACTCCACACCATAAAATTGAGTGGAAAGATTTTCCAATGGGGAAAGGATTAGAAAAGGATCCTTTGATGAGTTAAATAATAATATCAGTTAAGCACTAGTTCTAGTGTTACTAAACTTGAAAAAACCCTTTAAAGTGGAGACATATGCAAGTGGGTATGCTAAGGGAGTGGTCTTGATGTAGGGAGGAAGGTAAATATGATACCATTATGAAGCATTTCATAGGGAATTTCTGAAGTACCCTACCTATTAGAAGGAGATTTATTCCCTTTTGTAAATTGTGAAGAAGGGGAAACACTATTTTATGGTAAAATATTTAGTAATCCACATAGATAACCAACCACTATAATTCATGTACGCCGCTATTAAGCTACAACATACTATGAATTACAAGTGGATGGATATTTTACAATAGTTACATTTAGTGATCAAGTACAATAATGGAAACACAAAAAATTTGGTGACATGATTTCAAGGCCACCCACATCAAATATCATACCTTGTGTAACTCTTATGCACATGGATCCTTTCACCCATGATGCATATAGAGAGGCATATATAAAGGATGAGGACTTCAAGGATATTTTTTAGTAGTTGCAAAGATAAATTCATATGAATAATGGTGACAACACAATTGACTACCATCTCTAGATATTGTTACTCTATAGGAGAGATTGTAAAAGTCACAAGAAAAATACAAGGCCATGCATTATTAACACATAATAAAAAAATCATTTAATGTGGGAGACATAGTATGGTTATAGTTGAACAAGGACATGCTACAGGGTCCTAGTATGAAAAAGAAGGCTCTTTGATACGTTCCCTTTGAGATATATTTAATCTTGGATAGGATGCTTATATAATTAGTCTACCCATATACATTCCCATTTAATTAGTAGTGGTTGTAGAGAATCTAAAACTTTATGATTCTTCTGTTATCACTCCCTCTGTTTCCCAAGGCTGAGAAAGGAGACTAAAGGAGGGAACCTCAAACCAATCTTTATATTTGGTAGCTAGCCCTACAAAACAAGAGAGGGCTCTATCAATTTCAATTTCACAGTAAATGATGTGACTGGAAAGGAAATTATCTTAGGCTAGATATAATTTTAGTGAATTAGGGTTTTGTTTTGAATTTTGCAGGATAGGATGTGTCAGTCTAGGAACTAGGTCTAGGTTTTCAAATTCTGATTTCAAATGAACAACTGTAGTGATGAATATGAGCCTAGGTAGGTATACTTAGAAAAATACTTATATTTTCATTGTGGTATAGGGTTTCAAAAGAGAGAGTCAGGAAGAGCATATTACATGAATTCATTCATAAGAGGAAGTAGAACAAATTTATAGATGTTTTATAAAACATAGCACAAAAAGTAAGAATTTTTTTTATAGAATCATAAGATTTATCATATAGAAGCATAAAAATTCAATTTGGTGGTGTTACTGAGAAAAAAAAATGCTAATAAGAATACCACTGGAGTCCCAAAATTATAGTTGCAACATGTCTTTGATTTCACTATTAAATATTGTGCATAAGCTCCACACTGCAATATCAACTATCCATCATACAAAAAGAGTTAGATTGGACTACATATATAAAATAGAGAAGATGCCACCTCATTGGGTCGAAACATGATCCAAAATACATCATAAATTCACCTAATGATTCATTACCTATAATTTAGGGAAGTTAGAAACAATCCCCCCAAATTTAGATAATAAATAGGAGTCTTTGTCTCCTTGAGTAATTACAAGATTCCTCAACAATGAGGAGCATAATCAGTCTTCCTTATCCATAAAATATCTCATGGGACAAGTGTAAACTCAATATTTTGACTATTTTGCACTGACACTTGTCTAGAAAGCATCCAAAACAGAAGCATCGTGTGCCTAGCAGAAATATCACATTTTTTAGCAGAAGCATCACGTGGCTTGGAGGGAATTTCTAGCTAAATTTTAGGCATCTTCTTGCTGATCTAAAAATTCGGTAAGGTATCCCTGGATTTTATTTATCCAACCCAACCTTGAAAATGAAAAATACCACATGCAAGGCCTTTAAAACTTCATTTTTCCAAGCTTACTCCAAAAGCGTAGCGTGCAGTGAAAAACAATGGTAGAAGCATGAAAATCAAGGTGTTTTTTGAGTTTTTATTCAAAAATAGGAGGTGTCATGAAAAACCAATACCATATTTGGAAAATACACTTCAAAAGTAATCCAACCATGTAAATAAGAGCTCCACTAGACCCTCTGAGGAAAAGTATCGCGTGGCTACACGACGCTTCTGCAAGAGTGAAATTTCCATAATTTACCAAAAATCACAAAAAATACCAAAAATTCCTAAAATGTGCTGAATTTTGGTTCATAGCACCCTTGAATGATGATATATAAAACTAGGGATGCGTTAGCTAGAAAATCCAAGTTTTCTTTCTCCTTTAGCTTAATTAGGGTTTCTTTAAAAAATTTCTTCAAATTCTTAACCCTGGTTTTGGTAATTTGGTTCTTGATGAATTAGTGTCTCACCATGTTCCTCTAGAGTTTATTTTTTCTTTTTTCCTTCTTAAAAATATTCTCTAGATGCTCATTCACCTTCTCAAGCCATGAATACTTGTCTAGTTAGATCTCCTCAACAACCATATCATCAAAACTTTATTTTCCTAAGGGAGGAGATAACTATGTTTCTTGTTCTTCTTGCCTGATTAATCCTCTTATTCTGGGCCTTCTTGGCTTTATCTGAGCTTCCTTATCTTGAAAATAATCAACCTCTATCATTTATTTTCCCTTACCTTTCTCTGCCTCAAGATACGCCTTTGGTTTGCTTAGGAGCATTTTTTTCACCTTTAATTGCACATTTTCTTGTTGTAGGAATGTTATCATAAAATTTACCCTTCAGAGGTTGTCCTTGAGATCTGTTATCTCTACCTCCTTTTCTCTGATTATCTCCTCAGATGAATTGTTTTCCACCTTCTCTACCATGTTAAACTCCAAAGGTTCTTTCTCCTCATGTTGTTGCAAGGTTGAATTACTCACATGCATAGGTGGTTGCTCCATGGTTTCTTTTTGCTCAACTGTAGGTTCAGGTGAAAGTACACCTTTGGCGATCACAGGAGAAAACACCATCCTTTTACCCTTCTCATAAGTTTGAGTTATTTCAGCCCCTGGCATCTTTGGAACCTATGCTTTTCTACTTGAAGAACCAACCTTTGTTGGCTTTGATGATTATGATGGTATAATCTAAATAATAGGTGGACTAGTAGCATGCATAGAAGCAACTGATTTCATGAATGTTTCCCAAGACATATTGATTTCTGAGATATGATGCAAGACTATTACCTTAAATAAACCATGGTGGAAAAAATTATTTTAGTGATCCTTGCCTTTAATTTTTACTTTTCAGTAATTTAACTAGACTCCTGAATAGATAATGAGGCAAATTGAGTGGCTTGGTGGCATTGAAATGCATCGATAGCCTTATGTGGTACTAGTACAATATTGATAACCTACCTTCACATGTAAAATAATTCATGATAAGCTTCATCAAAGGGGAATAACTATCAAGTAAATTCCTAAAGGGGAAGATGTGTTCAGGAGCATCTTTTTAATGTGGTTTTAATATTTTTTTTATAGTTCTCAATGTCCAAGTCAATCCCTTTGAACCATATTTCTCCATGGTTCGGGATACTTTTTGCTAAGGTGATGGTATCTGATGATAAAGTGAACTCAATGCCAACTATGTTGGCCTTATCTCTCCTAAAGCTAGAGGAAAAAAGGCTTGTCAATTGAGCATGACAGCATACCTCTTCGATTATTTCATGAAACCTGAAGCAACCAGTATCTTTAAAGAATTTATTGACATAGGAGGAAGCATTGATCTCCTAAAAATTAGATGGCTCAAACCTAGAATGATGACCTCCCTTATTTTTCTTTCTCTTCTCCCCTTCCATGATGTTTTTCATAAAAAAAAAACCCTAGATTTTTGTAAAGGAAAGGGAAGATGAAAATTAGGAAAACAGGGGATGATGATATAGTGGGTTTAGGGGTAGAAATAAGATGAAATGAAGTTATGGAAAAATCTCTAAAATTTTGGGGAGGTAGGATGATGTGTTAGAAACACAATGCAAGTGAAAATTTTGGAAATGAGTATGAGGAAGAGGGAAAATTGGTCAGAACACATAGTTAACCTAGTTATCTCTGCAGAAACGTAGTGAGAAATAGGGTTTGAGTGAAAATGGTAGCAATGAGAGGTGTGAATGCTATAGAGTGATTTGGTAAGGTGTATAAATTATGATGGAAGGTTATGTAGGTGATGAAAGTAGGGTTTTCCAACTGAATCAACCAAACATCAATGAAACTAAAACCGTAGTTGAAAACCCTAGAAGAGGGAATCCACTCTTTGCTGAAGAAATTCACTTGAATGAGAGGTAAGGAATGTGCACTTACTGAATTGGGAGAACCTAAACCTTGAGAAATGCCGAATTGACCCTTTTGATGGCTTTTTTGAGCTTGGATGCCAAAAGAGTAGCAATCTTCCAAAAGTGTAGTGTGGAGCAGAAGAGTAGGGAAGAGCAGTTTGGATTTGTTGTTTCTTGTTGTATTCGATCTTTGGATGACTGTGGAGAGTTGTGAGCATGAGAGAGGAGATATTTTGAAAACAAAAGGATGAAATGAACTCAAAAATCTTCATTTCCTTTTATAAATCACAACTTTTCTTTTTTGTCTTTAGTGAAATCAAATTGTACTTTGAGAAAATGTATTTTTGAAAAGCTTTGATCATGTAGTATATTTCTTTGAAAAAGGACAAATTTCCTTTGTTTTATTACCTATATTTTCTATCTCCCAATGAAGGTGATTTGAATGGTGAAAATGACTATTAGTTTCATTTATTTCTTACATGATTGGAAATTATGATGGTGATACAAAATAAGCCTAGACCATGACCTAGATAATGGTATGCTACCTGAACTATGACCCTAGATTGACGATGAATGACATGATATTGAAATTTATGATGACCATGAGTGGGTGGAGGTAGTAGCATAAGACCTAAACAACATTCAGTGAACAAAATTTTATTTGAGAATTTATTTGTAAAACATTAAATTTTGACCAAGGACAACTACCAAGTAGAATTGCAAAAGTGTATTTGATCACTATATGTTATAACACTAACCTCGGCTCTAGCTAGGGATGGAAGCTTCTTTTAGGAGTTTTCAAGAAAACCGTAGATTAGGTAGCCTCATCCGTTGGGCAATGGAGTCAAAACTGGAAACTGAAATAACTTGAAAAACCGAAATGACTAACTGAAACAAAAACTAACTTTGACTCAAAAAATTGACTACTGATTGAACTTACTTATGGAAGCAGACCATCAGAATCCTAGGACCTTCACCTCGAGCTTCAAATTTCAATGATAACCACCCACCTGTTGAATATATATATATATATATATATATATATATATATATATATATACAATCAAGCGATATGATCCCTCCAGTGTGTTATAGGTAAATTTGGGCATCCATTAGGGGAATTTTGAGGCCTAAAATGGCCCTCCTAAGAAAAATGTACAACAAAAATAAACTTTATAAGAACCAATAGGATTCAAGATGATTATGTCAACCATGGGGGATGATTCACCACTTTTTAAGTATAAGGGTAAAAACATTAAAAAATAATAAAATAATAAAACTATTTTTTTGACTCGTATTTTGAACTTATCTCCCAAATTTTTTACTCAAACTTCGAGTGGGATTACTCATTAGATGCAAAATTTAATTCCTCATCCAAGGAGTACCCATGTTGCATACCTTTGATGGGTCCCGCTACATGAAAAATGTGACTGCAATCATGTTTTTTTATGTATTTATCATTTTTCTTGTAGCGGGGTCCATCGAACGTATGCAACATGGGTACTACTTGGATGAGGAATTAAATTTTTCATCCAACAAGTACTCATGCTCGCAATTTGAGTAAACATTTTGGGAGATAAGTTGAAAATATGAGTTGAAAAAGTAGTTTTTTCTTTTTTCCCTCTAAAATTTGATGATGTAATCAAATATTATTTTATTATTTCCACTATTATTTTATAATTTCATTATGAGGGTCATTTTAGACCTCAAAATTCCCCTAATGATCCCCCAAGACCTGGTCAAACTGGACATCATCTCTAGGACTAATGAAATAGGGTCTATCATCCCCTTATATTTTATTTTCTATATGCCCTAAGTGAAGAAAATTTCATTCATGGCTTATATTGTGAGATTTCCAAGGTTTGAAGTACATATTATATGGCCCACTAACTCACCAATGCTCATATGCATGGGACTAACTTTGTTGCAGTTCCAATTACTCCATGCAAGGGTGCATTGTAGTGCACTTCCCGACATTCAAGAGTGCATTGGTCACCTTAGAGTGGAATTTTCATTATTCCGAGAATCTCCACATGGCCAGTGCCTTCTAGAAGAGTCCATAGGTATCATACTTCGAATCCAAATGTCCATCTAAAACCTCTGAACTTGGAAACATGTAGTGCCTATTATTAGAAATTCATTCATTGAGGAACTACCATTAGTTTCCCTATAAATTGAGCACTCATCCTAGTGTTAAGGAGGAATAATTTTGGGCAAATTTATGATGTTGGATTCTCTTTTGATAAGAGAGTGAAAGTATTGATATGCTACTGAGATGATGCTGGATGTGATGACGCTAGAATGAAGTTGGAGCAGGTTGACGACAAATCAATCCATTGGTTGTAAATCTTCTCCTCCTACTCTTTAATAAAGATTGTTGTTCATTTTCGCATATATATGTCTATTTGTTGTCTAATGTATTCTTGAATGATGTATGTATTTCAGATCTAATTTGTTTGGTTTGATTAAGATAAGTAGATATTTGTATATTGTATGTTGTTTGTTGTTCTTTGTTTGTGTTTGTAGGAATCGATCTAGTGACTTGAGTTGGATTAAAAGTGACGAAAACAACGACAAAAAGAGAAGGAGAAGCGAAAGAATCACAAGTAAGCTCCTTTCCCATTCTATATATCTACTTATTTTAGAGAAAATAATAGTTATTCTTTCCTCTGTTGTTCTAAGTGATAAACACCACACTTAGGGAATTTCATTTATCCGTAGGTTAAAATTTCGTATAACAAATTGGTGACTCCACTAGGGAGATCCCATCATTCCTGGTGTTGTTTCCTCTATTTATCTTTATCAGTAGCATCTACTTTCTGTTGTCAGTCATTTGAATGAAAAAATTGCATTAGAAGTGTGTTTTGCTGCTTGTTTTTTAAACCTAGTTGTGCCCAATGCACTGTTGGTCAAGATACAGTGTTCTACAACACATCGTCTCCCCTTAGAGACTGTGTTGCCCCCTCAGCAAAAACAATTCCATAAAAAATTGTCATTACTTTCAGTTTCAGCCACTTGTTTGTTGTATTCTGAGATGTTTGATACCTCTTAGAGACCAGTAAACTTTCCTGTTCTTCCTCCATTGAAAAGTAATTTGTTCAATGTTTCATTAACGTTTTTCTTTATCATTGGAAAATTAAATTCAAATTATTTTATTTTTGCATTAGATCAATTCTATTTTTGAAAAGGAAATTGTTGTTTCATTCCTCATTTCTCATCATAAGACATTTGTTTGATTGATTTATGCATATATTTTCCTTTCTTTCATTCATGTTAAAGGGGGATGAAAATAAAAACATGCATGTGCATATAGTGGATTATGTGTGTTGCATAGGAACAAGTTAGGAAAACTTAATTTAGTTTGTGCTCTTTATTTTATGCTCAAAAACTGATTGCTCTTTCCCTTAGTAGCTAGGATTTTCATTGGAAAAGCTAAATTGAAAATTTTTCTTATCATTTAGTTTTCATTTTTAGGAATTTCCATTACATCACGCGGTGAACCTCAAAGAAAAGTTTTTAAACAAGATCAACATAAAATTTACATCAATCAACCTAAGAAAGCATTGGAACATTAACGATAACATTTAGAAGGTCTAGGCTAGAGACGTGTTCCGACATTGTTAAACATTGCAGCTATTGTTAACTTGTATGCGATACATTTCGAGTGTGATACCTCACTCCACGTACATAAGTATATCATAGCTCATCCACGTACCTTCGGGTATACAGGGCGGTGTTATAGTATGAAAAGTATAAGGGGGTGCTCTCACTGTGCTGCTTCGCATTAGACAGTGCTAATACAGACTTGGGCCTCCACGTACCTTTGGGTATATTTGGGAGGACAACCTTAGGTTGCTATCCATCCACAGGTAGCCTTCTAACTTGTGATACACCAAACATAGCATTCGGGGAGACTGCCTGCCTATACTTCTTGGTTTACCAGGAGGTATTTTGTAGTTCACAATTACTTGGTAAACATGTTGCCTAGAATTACCCTTTTATTTTGTTTATTTGTTCTTGTAATAAAATAAATTAGTCATCGTGGAAGAATAACATCCATTTCCATGTCATTTGCATAGAATAACACTTAAACCACCTTTACCACCGGAAGCCACTTTTGGTCGGCGAAGCCGACATCATTCTATCAAAACCAGTAATATCAATACCTCTGGTGTGACATCATCATCACATATAACAGAGTCATCTCGAGTTGTTTCTAGAAATCCTGGTTCATCCACTGTTGTTGAGACGAAGTCCTCATAGCTACCTGTGGTCATGATGCATCCAATGACTGAGACCATACCTCCTGAACCCATCGTTGTTCAACTGGAAGTTGATCTAGATCCTGTAATTATTTTACCAAAACATATAGATCCTGAAGTTGAACAACTGGAAGTTGTTCCTGTATCGGTCGCTCCACACTCAATTATGGCCATTGAGTCTCCCATATTGTGTAGTTAACCACCTAAAATATATCTCGATCTTGACAGCGAAATCCTTCCACCTGGTTTGATTTCTATTGAAGAAATACCACAAGACAAAATACCTTCAACTCCAACTCATTTTTTGGAGGAGCTTTATCTTTACGATTCTTTTCCTCAATCACCTTGAAATGCTATCTTTGATCCTGTTTCAACTCGAGTTCCCATAGATCCTATAGGGTATACATTAGGTCGTATGACCATGGCTGACTCTGCATATTCGGTTGTACCATATGGTATAGTTGCAACGACATCAATTGTTGCTACCCTGTTGATGTTCACCACATCACCTGAATCATATCTATATGGTGGTCCTTCCATCCCACCTAGTTACCAATATTTATCTAGAACCTTCTCTGGTACATCCTCAAACCCATGGAACTCACCCATGTCATCATTTTATATTCTATCCAATACATCTCTAATGAGTACTGAACAACTTGGTCCTTTATATACATCTTTAGTGCAATATCAAGCTGGTCCATCTGGGTATATTCCATCTATTACAATCTCAACTAGACTTCCAACATTTAGAGAAAACTATATTCCATCTTATTATACTCCTCATGCTAGGGGGAAACCTATGGTAACCCATTTTGACATTACTCCATTGTTATATGGCATCCTAATGTTGGAATGATTGCTTGTCAGTGACAACCTATCCTGCCTATTCAAACACAAATGACAGTGCATTCATATCAACTGGTTCAACCTATTGCACCCACAACTACTTCAGTTGTTAATACATCATTACCCCTGTTACATGCTCAGAGTGTTGTACCTCTACTATCTTAGGTGGGTCCTTCAACCCAATACCCTCAAGTATTGGGACCTCAGACTCCAACTCCTTCGGTTGGTTTACAATAACCACCCATCTCCGGAATTCTTTATTCACAAGCTTGATTACCCTATTATGGGATTTAATAGGCACATCCAAGTCTTACCTATTCACAATCGGGCCCAAGATATTATAGTTTGAGCTATAATCTTGGTGGAAAGACACCTTGGCAGCCACAGGTGCAAATTCCATAACAATCATTCCAACAAAAAGTAGCTTATGTAGGTTTTGATCAACAGAATCCTTAATCATTTTCTTATCAAAACAAACTCTATCTGGGTTTCCAGCAACATATTCCTTATGCTGGTGTTCAAAGGCTTGTTTCCCAAGAAATTCCATCATACCCTGGCTATGCTCGACCTGACTTAAATAAAAAATTTTCATTTGTGGCAATTTTTGAATTACCCAATTTAAACCGACTTACCAACGATCCAATTATCTATGCTCCTTGGTGGCCAGTGATACCACATAAATTACCCTCAAATATTACTAATTTCAATGGAAACACTAGAGAATACTCGTCGACGCATGTTATGACTTATCATTTTTGGTGTTCATCCAACTCCTTAAATGATGACTCCGTTCGACCACGTCTTTTCCAGCATACTCTCACTGGTCCGACTGCGAAGTGGCACATTGAGTTACCACGAGCTTCATTTGATAATTTCATTACCTTACCTTATACCTTTCTAACCCACTTCTAGTTACCCATACAATATGAAACTAGAATGGAACTCTTGACCAATTTCAAACAGACTAATGCTACTCACATTTTTGATCATATTCATGATTGGCCTCATCGTTGTAGAATGGTTCATTAAGTCCTTGCTACCATATATCATTGAGGATGTGGCTAAGGGTGGCATCGTCACTAAAGGGAAGGTCATTTCTCATGCCTAGTACTTAGATTTGATTTATAATTAGTCTGCCAAGCTCTATGAGAAAATTCCAAACATTTCGTGATCTAATTTTACTATTCCTCCTCCATCTAAGGACTCTCATGCCGGCGATGGTATGATCAGTATTGCAAGCACACATCACTATACTACATCTGATCCTGCACCTTCTTTTGAAATTCATGCCATGTCATCTAAAAAAGGAAAAAGTGACAAGCAACCCAGAAGTAAGAAATAGGGGAAAGTGAAGAAAAGGAAAAATACAACCCTGCAGGAATGATCATCTGATAAAAAAATTGTAAAAAATCTAAAACCTCGTTACCCTTGAATAATATGTAATGAGGAGAAATCTGTTTGAGACTGCCCTCACCACACCGAAGTCTCAAAATTCTTAAGACTTTGAATGCATCTGTTGTGTTAACAGATCCATTTCCGAATCCAAACACAAATATGGTTGCTAGAGATCCAACTTCTAGTTCCCAAGTGCTTAATATGATATTTGTCACAAATAGGGAAAATTTTAAGGATGGAAGTTTATCTTAAATTTTATAAACCTTGGCAAATATTGCCAGCCCCTAATATGTAAACTGTAAATTTTTTGTTGATATTTTGTAGAAATATTTAGATTTCCAATGATTTCATATCAGTCTATATAATATTTTGGAAATTTTAAGATAAAATAGTGGTGTGCTATAAAATTTGGGTGAATAATTTTAGAAAAAAATTGGAAATTGATGAATCATTTTTTTGGAAAAAAGCATGGAAAATTAGCCCACCTACGAATATTAGCCCCTAAAATTTTCCCTGGTGACAAAGACAAAAACTGATGTTTTGGTGTCAACGCGAAATAAATATTACGGTAGTCAGGCTATTGATCAACCTAATACCTTGACCACGAGCTCATCTATAGAATATATTCTGCCAACTACTAATCCTAAATTAACGATAAATCCACTAAAGGGAGTCATCTATAAATCGACATTCAATCCTCAAGCCCAAACTGCTCAAAATTATAATATAGTTGAAGATTTGGCTCAATCCACTTTAGCTATGTCGAATGCTTGAGCTACTTCAAAATTTCCCTCTCAGAAGCAGGCTTTGTTGTCGGAAATTGGTGGAATTGATCTGATATATTCCAATCTTTTAGTCTTTAATCATATGGGCTATGTTCCAAAATTACCAGCCGAATTGGAATTCTCCTTCCAAGTAAATGTTCTCAATCACCTTGTTCATCATACTATTATTGATGAGAGAGAATCTACCTACATTATGTCTCTAAACCGTTCGAATTCACTTGGCTCACTGCACCTATATCAAATTCCTACGACGTTGAAAGCTTTTGACAATCGTACTTATATGCCTTGTGGTATCATCAATAACCTGCATGTCGAACTAGGGGGAAAAAAAATAACTGTTGAATTTGAGGTCGTTGATGGACTCCTTTACTAGAACATTTTACTCAAAAGGCCATGGGTTTATGCTATGACTGCGATCATCTCTACTTATTTTAGAATGATCATCTTTCCTCATAAAGGTGTTATTACAGTAATCAATAAAATAACATTCTTTTCCTCTAGTTCCCAGGTAACTGGAAGCGTTCCATAAGTTCAGGCACCCCAGCTAGCACTTAAAAACATTAGTGTAGGAATCTTAAAGGATTATTCCCTAATGGGAACCTTTGCATTACCGTCGCCTGTGACATCGACATAAATTGCAAGAATAGAGACCTGCTTCATGATATCTTCCACTCCATTTGGCTTAAGGAATATTACCAATGATTCTGAATTTCTTACGTTGGATGAATTCCTGTCGCCCAGCCCAATTGAGTTGGCATAGCAATCAATCTACATGGCTTGGGCGGCGAATCTTAAATCATCATCGCCGATCATTTGGGTCGATTTTTCATTAGATTTTGGTACTCCATATGATCCTTTTTCATCCACTTTCTTGAATGATGAGAACAATGTGGAATCCATGATGCTAGAAGGAGAACCATAGGAATATCATCATTATCATTCCCATATTTAGGATTACGAAGAAGATAATCTTATTTAACTATATCACCCATTGATCAAAACATTCTTTTCAAATTCTTTTCCTTTTATTGTAATCAAATCCGAGTGAAATTTATCAAATATTGAAGAAACCATTTCTATCGATATTTCGACCAAACCTGACGCTGTAGAAAGCAATCATGTCGGCATGTCTTGTTCTCCATCAGAACTCGAAACTTAGGACTCTCTCTTTCATTAATTCTGAGATAAATTTTCCTGTTCTTACAAGGAAATTCCATGCATAGATACTAGTATCGTTGAACACATGAATAAAATGTACCCTAATATCATACCGATACGTCAACACATTCATCCTATTAATCCAAAGAAGGCTGCTACCATGAAAGTAGAAGTTGAAAGACTTTTGCATGCTGGTTTCATTTACTCTGTTTCACTTACTGATTGGGTTTCCAACATTGTTCATGTCATGAAGAAACAAGGGACAATCAGAGTGTGCATTGGTTATTAGGATTTCAAACTTGCTTGTCCAAAAGACAACTATCCTACTCCCTTTATCGACCAACTTATTGAAAATTGTGTTGGGTCTAAAATATTTTCGTTCATGGATGAATTATCCGGTTATGATCAAATCAATATCCACCCAGAGGACCAATATAACACAACATTCATCTATCCCTGGGGCACATTTTCTTATTGGAAACTCCCATTTGGTTTAAATAACACTAGGGAAACATTTCAGAGAGCAATGGATTATGCTTTCAATGGCATCAAGAACATTGTTAAACCTTATCTAGATGATTTACCCACACATTCATGAAACCAGACTGATCACCCGATGTATTTGAGAGCTATCTTTCTATGTTGCTGACATTATAAAATACACCTCAATCCGCACAAATGTGTGTTTTTCATTGGTTCTAGTCGTTTTCTAGGATTCGTCGTCTCAAAAGAAGGAATTCAAATCGTCCCATTGAAGGTTGAGGCCATTCTTGATTTTCCTGTGCTATCAAATTTACCTATATTACAAAAAATTCAAGGAAAGGCTAACTTCCTAAGGAGGTTCATACCCAAATACGCCGAAATGGATAAAGGATTTACTCATCTCTTGAAAAAGGGGATTCCCTTCCATTGGGATAATGTTGCGCAAGATTATTTTGATGTTGTCAAGGATACACTTGTCTGGATGTCATTAATGTATCCCCCTATTACATAGTATTTCATCACCGTCCCTGTAATTCCCCATCCCACACATTGGAGGGCTATTCCCATGACCTGTGAGCAGTGACATGACCTGAAACCACTTTCGTGGCATCCCCTTGCATAAGGACAAACATTCCCCTAAAGAAATTTTCCTCTGAAAAACCATAAAAACAGATCTTTTTGCCTTAACATGACTAGCCAGTTCAGCCCTCGTGCCAATGGGGGAAATCCACCATAGAGGGCGTGCCAGCTGGAACTTTGTCCTTGTGTATCACTCACGCCAAGCTTAATAAGGGATGTTTTTTAAAAATAAATGGCGGAATTTTGATTCCAACAAACTCCTGAACGAGTCGCCAAAAAGATTTGGGTGGTTTGGCTCCGGATCTCCATGTATGGGAAGTGGTTTTCCACCTATCATCAAAGCTTCCTTAGAGATAGGGCCTATCCCATGATTATAGGGATCCCAAATCCCCTTCCTCCATCTATAAAGGCTTGCCTTCTCCCTTAGCAAGCTAGCTGAACTTGTAGGAAGGAAACTATAACCAGACAGTTGTTGAGAGCCAAGCCGAAGAGAGAGAGCTTTGTCCAGATTCCCGACAGGCTTTGTTGAGACGTGCTCCGCTGTCAGCCCCGCCGAAGCAAGATCAAGCGTTAGAGCTTTGGGTTGTAATATTTCCTTTGTTATTTTAATATAAGAAACTTTGATTATGGTTCCATTCATGTGTTTATTTCGTTACGCAATGAATTATATCCTCTCTGACTGATGTATGGTTACACGCTTTAAGTTTTACGTTGTACATCATTGTTTCCTTGCATATGTGTAGGTGTTCGGATGTGTCAAGTGTGTTGTAGACAATTTTTTCATCCCCTAGAGACAGTCTAGAGTTGCCATAGACGAGTGCCTAGGACATCTTAACATAGCAAGGAGCTCATAATATAGCTTGGGTTGTCAGTCCAAAAGCTCTCTTACTATCTCTTGTTAAACAAAGAAATTAGTTTAAATGGAACCAAACTCTCTCAGAAGCTGATACAAAGATAAGAATAATGTATGAAAAGCATGAAAAACTCCAATACAAAAGCATCAGACAGTTAAGAGACAACTTACTGCAAAGAGGGCCAGTTCAAATAGTATGGCACAGAAATCAAATATCAGAAAGTGGATGCAGTGAAGAAACATGAAGAAGATACTAGTTAGCATGAGGCTGATACCCAGATACACAACAAAATCACATATGGGCTTATCCAACTAAGAATCCATACATGACAATGGTGTTTTAAAAGCACCCTCCTCAAGTAACTAATATAGCAGAAAATATGGATGACATGAACATGGAACAGTATATCATGACTAGGCCTATTTAAAGTGCTTGACTAATCCAAGTATGGGCACAAACTAGGATGAATCCTTACTTAGGACCAGAGCCACTCGCATTCTAGAACATGATACAAGAAGATAAATAGCATGGAATGAGATTTTATATTAACACATAGGAGAAAATTACATACTGTGAGATACCAAAGACCAGAATCCTCATTACAGTTATAAATCCTCCTCACTGAGACCCTACAGGCTCTGAGCCTTCATACAGAAGTGTTATAGGATGTATACAAGAACTTCTCATTGCACAGTTTGCTGATAGAAATCTGGAACCCTTACAATGCCTTTCTTTCTAGTTTTTATAGGAGAAGGGGAAAACTCTAGAGAATGAGGTAGGTGATATACATTTAATGATATTATTTAAAACGAATTTGAAAGGAAAAACCCGCCTATGCATGTTTGGCGGTGCTGAACTGGTGCAATTGCTCTGCTACTACTTCATGAAATGAATGCTGAGGATGAAAATCTCCTCATGAAAAAGACATAAATAATAAAATATACATATGTTCTGTACTTGGCAGGAAGAGAAAAATCTGCTGCAATAAAACCTTGAGGTTGCCTGTATTTGTGCATGGTACTCTCATCCCCTTGAGCCCCGAACTGAAATTTTCATTTTTCAATGCCAGACACTGAGCTCTTAGATCTTCTCTTGATATTCTTCGTAACCTCATTTATGCTTCCAACTACCACAATCTGCCTCCTTTGAATTGCTCTGAGATGTTCAATGGATTTTCTTTCTGTGTCTATTAATGAGGTCATATCCTACAACTGCCTCCAACTACCATAGATGACGAAATGATACGGGGCAGTGGAAGACACAGAGGGACCATGGTGGATAGACAGGGCGAGGATATATATATATATAACATGAACACTGTAATATGACAAGAAAATGAAGTAGATGAATGGTGGAGGTGAACGTATAGGACACGTGGGCGTATGGAGGATCAAGTAGGGGGGTGATGTGGAGATGTGGAGTCAACAGGCAGAGGAGAATGCGTCCTGGACCGTCGGATCTTGAAACCGGATCAACAGCTCAAAGGCACTGGGAGTGATGTAATGGTGGGCCACGGGACATTGTAGACTGGTGCTAACACCCGTGTAACTAAGTCAAGTGGTAGCCGTTGGATGAAGACTTCGAGATCTGATGGTTTACGATCATTCCACTGCCCGGACTTTGACCAATCTTTAATGCGCGAAATGGGTGGTTTTTTAAATAGCACACGAGGACACGCGTCACCCAGCATGTGGAATCGCTGGGTCCGCGAGAAATACCGCCAGCCTGGGGTAAGCAGTGCGGAATGATACCACCGGTTTCTGAGCGGGTGCGGGGACCACCATGGTAAGCGAACTCTGCTCCGTCGATTCACTTTTGATCGGACGGCGACGGGTGCCCCCGGAACTTTGAACGATTAGCCCTTTCCCCTCAGGCATATGGTTTTGTGCCCGAGTCACATGGAAAACAAAATAAGAGTGGCTAATGCTAAAGGGCTAGGCCCGATATGTTTTTGAATGCAGGTTTTTAACCTTTGAAGAGTGTATTTTTCAGTGGAAAGGGTAACGGTAGACAGCATATGAGGGTTTTTTTCCACGGTAGCAGTTTTGAAAGGTTCATGAGGAGCATTAGGCCAAAAATTTAAATGAGGGGGACACATGGATAACATCGGCTCCAGTTGGGGACGGCGTGTTCATTCTTGGACACGTCGAGAACCTAGAGACCACTGAACATCTTGTATGTAGATTCCGCTCTTCAGCCCTTTTTCTTTTTCTTCAAAACTCATTAGCACACATCCCTTATTAAAATAAAAACTGAAACAAAGTCTATATACAACATAATACAACAGACATACTCTGCCCGAATCAAAATTGAAAATAGGGCTTGAGGAATTGACCATTTACAGGGGAGTCAAGCAGATCACCCTGTAAGTTTTCCAATATGAACGTGTTGTTACCTCCCTGTTCCACAACTTTAAATGGACCAAACCAAAGTGGATCAAATTTAGCATGCTTGCCCTGCTCTGCTCTTCGAACATCCCATCTGAGAACCAGGTCTCCAATTTGAAATTTTCTATCTTTCGCATGCCGATCAAAGATGCTTTTCATTTTCTCCTGATACTCCGCCAATCTTTGATTCACTTGGCTCCGTGTTTCTTCCAAATCTACTAGTTGGTTAATCCTTTTGACCATGTCATCTGGTTCCTCCTTAATTTCCTGCATGAAACGTGTCATTGGCAAAGCCAATTGCACAGGAAACACAACTGCTCATCCATATACTAATTCATAAGGAGATTTCCCTGTTGCTCTCTTGCTGGTTATCCTATTCGCCCATAGAGCAAATTTTAATTGGGAATCCCAGTTTTTCTGATTCTCATTTATTGTTTTCTTCAAAGTCCTCACCAGGGTTTTATTTGAGGACTCTGCCAGGCCATTCCCCTGTGGATAGTAATCCATTGAGTGATTCAATATAATGTTGTACTGCCGGCAGAAATTTACGAACCTGGCAGACTTGAAGGCCTGTGCGTTATCAGTTACAATTATAGCAAGACAACCAAACCTGGATATGATATTTTCTTCCACAAATTTGATTATCACAACATCTGTAGCATTTCTTGCAGGTACGGCTTCCACCCATTTTGTAAAATAATCCATGGCTATTAGTATCCATTTATATTGGCCACTTGATGGAGGATGTATTTCCCCTAAAAAATCTAATCCCCATTTCTGAAAGGGTTCATTTAAATGGATAGGAATCAAGGGAAAAGCTGCTAATTTCTGTCTTTCTACAAATCTTTGGCACTTATCACATGTTCTGACCCAAGAAAAAGCATCTGTAAATAATTTTGGCTAGTAGAAGCCAGCCTTTAGGATCTTATGAGCTGTAGCCCTCCAGCTGTAATGCCCTCCACATATTCCCTCATGAAATTCTATCATTATATTCTCCACTTCATTTTCTGTGAGGCATAATAGTAATATACTTGAAGGATCTCTCCAGTATAGCTGTCCATTAGCAATTATGTATTTCTGGGATTTCATTCTTACAGCCCTGTATTTTACCTTATCACAACTTGGAGGACAGCTGAGTGTTAAGAGATATTCAATTATTTCTTTGTACCAAGGACTAGTGAGATATTTCATGTGTATCTTTTGAGAGGCCATCTCTAGTCCTTGTTGTTCTTCTCCTTTCTCAGATTCTTCATTCACTATCATGGATAAATTTATGCCTAAAGCCTGATGATTTGATTCTGACAAAATTTTGGCTAGCCCTTGTCCTTTAACCAGCTTAGTGGGTCTTATGTCCAGATCGTACTCCTGTATTTTTGCAATCCATCTTCCTCTTTTGCCTTCACTATCTCCTTGAACGAGGATGTCTTTGACAGCTGCTGTAGGAACATATGCAGTAATGTGGGATTGCAAAACATATGTTCTAAAATCTTTGAGAGACTTCACCAAGGCATATGCCTGCTTTTCTAGTATGTTATATTTCAATTCTGCATCATGCAACACCTGACTGAAAAAGGCTATTGGTTGCTCCAATCCATCTTCGTTTTTCTGCAACAAGACTCCAACTACTGTATGAGGTGTAGAAAATGAAAAGATCATAAATGGATTTGCATAATCTGGTCCAGCTAGCACAGGAGCTTCAATAAATTCCTGTTTTATCCTTGTGAATGCATCTCTAGATTCTTCGGACCATTTTACTTCATTATTATTTTTCAACATATCAGTTATATGCCTAACTATCTCAGCATAGTTAGGAATAAACCTTCTTAGAAAATTGATTCGGCCTAAGAATACTTGCACTTCCTTCTTATTCCTGGGTAAAGGAATACTGTTTATAACTTCAACTCTCTTAGGGTCTATTTTCACACCATCTTTAGTTACAATGTGCCCTAAGAGTTTTCCCTCATCTAATGCAAATAAATATTTTTGAGGATTGAGGGAAAGACCATACCTTCTGCATTTTTCAAAGGTTCTATGCAAGTGCTAAATGTGTTCAGTATCATCCCTTGAAAATACTGTGATATCATCCAGATATACCACCAGAAACTTGTCCTGCTCTCCAACAAAAGCTATGTCCATTGCCCTCTGAAAAGTAGCTCCTGCATTAATTAGCCCAAATGGCATTCAGGCGTACATAAATGTACCCCATGGTGTTGTAAATGCAGTTTTCTTCTGATCCTCTGGGAACACAGCTACCTGATTATAACCAGAAAACCCATCCATCATTGACATTCTAGAGGCTCCGACCACTTTCTACAGAATGTGATCCATCTTAGGCAGTGGATAATTATCTTTTAAAGATTCTCTATTTAAGTTTCTGAAATATACACACAGCCTTATTTCTCCATTTTTCTTTCGAACAGGAATAAGGTTTGCTACCCATTCTGAGTATCTCAGTGGCACAAATATTTTGGCCTTCAGCAGCTTCTTGATTTCTTTTTCAATAGAGGGAAGCAGCAGAGGATTTATCTGCCTGAGCTTCTACTTATAAGGCTTTGCATCTTCTCTCAAGGGAATTTTATGCTGCATTATATCAACATCAAAATTTTTAAGGTCTTGATAAGACCATGCAAATACATCCTTATATGACTGAAATAATTTCAGATATTTCTCTTTATATTCTTCTGGGACCTTTTTGGATAATTTGACAATTTTGGGATCAGCATAAGTACCCGGATTTAAATCTTCCACTTGTTCTTCTTCTACTGTTTTACTGTGCTGCAATGGAACATCGTTTTTATCAAAAAATCTTTCTAGAGGCACCAGCCCTCTAGGTATGATATTTCCTTTTAGCTGCAGCACTTTATTTCCTGCTATTTTCTCTTCCCATTTGTTTTCTACAACATTTTCAGCTTCCTCTTCTTCATTATCATTAATCTCCATATTGGAGAATGCCCCCACTGTCTCCAGGAAACTCTTCATCTGTTCATCATCTTCAAAAACCTGCCAATGTTTAACATTATCTGGGATTGATGGTCTGTATCGTACTTCAATTTCATACCTCAAAAGAGGATTCTGTGGAGGACGAAATGTACTTGCAGCCACAGCAAGAGAATCTGCTATTTTGTTCTGCTCCCGGGGCATGAACTGTATATTAAATGCTGAGAAGAAATTCTCCACCATGTCCCATACTTCATTTATGTAGGCTCTTAGCCATGGATGCTTAGTTTGACATTGATTTCTGACCTGCTTTACCACCAGCTCAGAGTCTCCCATGACTTTTAGACTTTGGATGCCCATGTTTCTAGTTGTCTACAGTCCCAATAAAAGCACTTCATATTCAGCTACATTATTGGTAGCCTCATATTCCAATTTAAAGGACAGTGGGACCCATTTTCCTGTAGGAGAGATTAATAGCACTCCAGCTCCATTACCTTCCTTTGAATTTGCTCCATCAAAATGTAAAGTCCAAATTTCTTATCCCTGACCTTCTGAAGGCTGCTCAGCTTGGATTTGACCAAAATGGGGCTCATGGGCATAATTTTTATTTACTTCTAACATCAAACATGAGAAGTCTCCCTCTTTGTTATAAACTAGGGAATTCTCTGAGCAGTTAGTTGTAGTTACCATTTTAACAAATCTAGTCTCCCTGTATAACCTCCTCTCCTGGCCTCCAAAGACTGGGAAAGTAGCATATGTTAAGTCCATTTTAAGTGACCCGCCAATTTTTGTACCCCAGGATCTTGACAGTAACATGCCAAAGCGAGCTGGGATATCAGCAACCACAATGTCCATGACCACACTTTTTGCTAGGATTTGGGCCAAATTGACCACTAAATCTTTAATCATTCCCAAGCATTTAACTCTTTTGGAATCAAATTAATATAGGTCTTTATATGGTCTTGTAATTTGCAGTCCTAGTTGTTCCATGACAGACATAGGCATAAGATTATGGGAAGCCCGAGAATCTAACATGGAGTTGTGTAATAGCAGGTCATGAATAACTAGAGACACATAAAAAGGAGGAGTAGAAGGATATACCTCCTCAACATGTGGGTCGAAGACTACCATGGGTCTTTCTTCTTGAAGGTTTAAACTATCAGGCACAATTGGTATTTCAGGAGGAAGCATGAAGGAAGTAACTTGAGACTGATATGCAGGATGTTTTAACAGCTCAGTTAGGGGGACTGGGATCTTAATTTTCTCGAGCTATTTTTGTAAATTAAAAGCAGAGGAAGGATTTTCCGTTACAACTTATTTAAATTCTTTGTTTTTACCTGAAGATTTAATTTCTTTTGACACTGACTCAGCATGGGGAGGACTAAGTACTTTTGAAGAAGAAGGAATCTGATCATTAGGTTGCAAGGGAGTATTTAGAGGACTCTTCCCTTTTTCTGTATTTCTCTTTGTTGTTGATTCCTTTTGAGCAGGTGCTTCATTTTGAGAAGGCTCTTCTTCTTGATCTTGAATTTGGGTCCTCTTCCTTGAAGATCTGAGATCGTATTTTACATTGAATTGTGCTTGCATGAAATCAGAAAATTGCTTACAATAATGTTCAATCTCTGCTTCTTCTTCTTCTTCTTGCAATGGGCATTCCATTTCATCATTGTTTGAGAAAGCAAGATTTGAATCTTCTAGTTCATAAGCAGCATCTTCAATGGAGTCATCTGCTGGACCCTCCAAGTACAATGGATGTGGTACTTGGTCTTGTTGCTCCTTTTCTTCCCTAGGCAATATCTGTAGTGGTGGTCTTTTGTACTGAGGATTGTATCCTCTGTTTGGGGCATTATAAAAATTCTTGGGGGCCGAACTCTTAGCCTCCAGTTCAAGTTTGACCAACTTCTTAATCATCTTGCCTATTTCATCCATCTTGTCTGAATCCTTCTCTTGGCTAGAGGAGGAAACCTCTTCTTTACCTCTCCTCCTAGTATCTTGTTCGGCTTTTCCTTTTAATTTCCCAGTGGAGGCAAAGTTTGCTTCCAATTCCAGAGCATCTGACTGAGCATCGTCTAAAGTGGCAGGTTTTCTTTCCCTTAGAGAGAATCCAAAATCTGAGTCAAATTCTGCTATGAAAACAACTTTGGCAGCATTATGATGTGGCTTCATATCTGCAGGGAGATTTAGATATAACTTATTAAATCTCTTGATAAACTGTGACACTCCTTCATTATGTTTCTTCTTAAGAGTATTAAATTCAGTAAGACACTGTCCATGGTCTTTATTTTCTCCCCATTTCCTGAGAAAAGTACTCTCCATGTCATCCCAGGTGGTCACTGAACAGTTTCCCAATGTCTTGAACCATTTTCTGGCTTCACCCTCCAAAGATTGTACAAATAATCTTAAGAACACATCCAAATGTTCAACATTAAGGTTCTCTGCAAAAGAGCAGAAAGTCTCAATATGTTTCTGAGCATCAATTTCATTTTCTCCATTAAATCTAGGTAGAATCTTCAAATAATCCTGTGGCATATCATTTAGCACTTGGGGTAAGGCCAGTGGAGCATATTTGTTTAATAGGAAAGCTGGCACATTCGCCATTGGAGGAGGTGGGGTTTGTGCAACAATCTGAGATACAAATGAAGGAAGAGGAGGCAGAGAGAGTGGAGTATGTGCGACAATCGGTATGTGTTGTACAGAGGTCTAGGGTGTGGATGGAAACAATTCACGATTAACAAAGGCTACCTCTGTAACTTCTTTAATTTCCTCAGCCTTAGGAGTAGGACGAAAATCCTCTTCAATCTCAGCACTTCCCCTAGGTGGACTTTCTGAGTAATATTCGGGATTTTCCTTGGTGGAATTAGGACGTTCAGTTTTTATTTCTTGAGAGGAAGAGGGCGGAAAATCTTCTGCAGAATATTCAGGGATTTCAGCACGAACTGATTTCCTCTCTTTCCAAATTCTTTTATGAATGATATTCTCTGGGTCAGACACGTAGAGTGTCTTCGACTCAGATGTATCTGACCTCAAATGTGGCTTACGAGGAGCCAGGAATACCAATATATTTATTGAATATATAACAGTGAAGTCGCCAAGGTGAGAGATATGCAACTCTTCAACTCTCTGTGCTCACCTGATTAGAGAGTGAATATGATTTGTCGAGGCCCATGGAAACTGATATTCTTGAATTCGATCCCCGGAAACGGTGCCAGAAAGATGTTGTAGACAATTTTTTCATCCCCTAGAGACAGTCTAGAGTTGCCATAGACCAGTGCCTACGACATCTTAACATAGCAAGGAGCTCATAATATAGCTTGGGTTGTCAGTCCAAAAGCTCTCTTACTATCTCTTGTTAAACAAGGAAATTAGTTTAAATGGAACCAAAATCTCTCAGAAGCTGATACAAAGATAAGAATAATGTATGAACAGCATGCAAAACTCCAATACAAAAGCATCAGACAATTAAGAGACAACTTACTGCAAAGAGGGCCAGTTCAAATAGTATGGCACAAAAATCAAATATCAGAAAGTGGATGCAGTGAAGAAACATGAAGAAGATACTAGTTAGCATGAGGCTGATACCCAGATACACAACAAAATCACATATGGGCTTATCCAACTAAGAATCCATACATGACAATGGCGTTTTAAAAGCACCCTCCTCAAGTAACTAATATAGCAAAAAATATGGATGACATGAACATGGAAAAGTATATCATGACTAGGCCTATTTAAAGCGCTTGACTAATCCAAGTATGGGCACCAGCTAGGATGAATCCTTACTTAAGACCAGTGAGCCACTCGCATTCTAGAACATCATACAATAAGATAAATAGCATGGAATGAGATTTTATATTAACACATAGGAGAAAATTACATACTGTGAGATACCAAAGACCAGAATCCTCATTACAGTTATAACTCCTCCTCACTGAGATCCTATGGGCTCTGAGCCTTCATACAGAAGTGGTACAGGATGTATACAAGAACTTCTCACTGCACATTTTGCTGATAGAAATCTGGAACCCTTACAATGCCTTTCTTTCTAGTTTTTATAGGAGAAGGGGAAAACTCTAGAGAATGAGGTAGGTGATATACATTTAATGATCTTATTTAAAATGAATTTGAAAGGAAAAACCTGCCTATGCATGTTTGGCAGTGCTGAACTGGTGCAAGTACTCTGCTACTACTTCATGAAATAAATGTTGAGGATGAAAATCTCCTCATGAACAAGACATAAAGAATAAAATATACATATGTTCTGTACTTGGCGGGAAGAGAAAAATCTGGTGCAATAAAACCTTGAGGTTGCCTGTATTTGTGCATGGTACTCTTGTCCCCTTGAGCCCCGAACTGGAATTTGCATTTTTCAATGCCAGACACTGAGCTCTTCGATCTTCTATTGATATTCTTCGTAACCTTATTTATGCTTCCAGCTACCAGAATCTGCCTCCTTTGAATTACTTTGAGATGTTCAATGGATTTTCTTTCTGTGTCTATTAATGAGGTCATATCCTACAGCTGCCTCCAACTACCATCTTAAATTTCTCCCTCGGAGACTATTAATGGCGGTGCTATGAGCCTCTGTAAGAAAAGCAGTGAACCATGGTAATTCTCAGCCGCAGCAAACCTGCAAAAACCCAAAACACATTAAATAAAACCGATCACATGGATGGCGAACACGGTGGGGTTGATGGAAATGATGGTGTAAGTCTGAGGAGATGATGAAACGAAACGGGGTGGTGGAAGACACAGAGGGACCATGGTGGATAGACAGGGCGAGGATATATATATATATAACATGAACACTGTAATATGATGAGAAAACAAAGTAGATGAATGGTGGAGGTGAACGTATAGGACACGTGGGCGTATGGAGGATCAAGCAGGGGGGGTGACGTGGAGATGTGGAGTCAACAGGTGGAGGAGAATGCGTCTTGGACCGTCGGATCTTGAAACCAGATCAATGGCTCAAAGACACCGGGAGCGATGTAATGGTGGGCCATGGGACATTGTATACTAGCGTTAACACCCGTGCAACTAAGTCAAGAGGTAACCGTTGGATGACGACTTCGAGATCAGATGGTTTACAATCATTCCACTTCCCGGACTTTGACCAATCTTTAATGCGCGAAATGGGCGGTTTTTGAAATAGCCCACGAGGACACGCGTCACCCAGCGTGTGGAATCGCTGGGTCCATGGGAAATACCGCCAGCCTAGGGTAAGCGGTGCGGAATGAAACCACCGGTTTCTGAGCGGGTGCGGGGACCACCATGGTAAGCGAACTCCTCTCCGTCGATTTACTTCTGATCGGACGGCGACAGGTGCCCCCGGAACTTTGAATGATTAGCCCTTTCCCCTCAGGCATATGGTTTTGTGCACGGGTCACATGGAAAACAAAATAAGAGTGGGTAAGGCTAAAGGGCTAGGCCCGATATGTTTTTGAATGCGGGTTTTTAACCTTTGAAGAGTGTATTTTTCGGCGGAAAGGGTAACGGTAGACAACATATGAGGGTTTTTGGCCACGGTAGCAGTTTTGAAAGGTTCATGAGGAGCATTAGGCCAAAAATTTAAATGAGGGGGGCACATGGATAACAAAGTGGAAGGATCGTGATCTGCCTAGCCAGGGATGGGAAGCATCACCTTTTCTTTAACAACCACTGTGTAAGATTTGAGGTAGGCAATTCGTTATGATTTTTGTCATTTTGTAACTAGGAACCTGCGTGGCTGTGTGACTTGATTGTTGCTAGACCCGATCTGGGCTAGTAGGGATCACCTCTGTTTGCAGAGGGGATTTACCTCCTCAAAAAACTGGCAACTCCGCTGGGGAGAGTCAGTTGGAGTTAGTCTTTCTTCTTTTGGTTTTTTTTGGCTTTTGATTAATTTTTTTCTCTTCTGGTTTTCCTCCTTTGGTGTCAAACCCGTGTTTAACCCCCAGAAGACCTGATCTAGTCTCTGTTTGCTCTTTTTTCATTTCTTCCCATAGTAAACTCAATTGGCACAGTTTATAGCTTGACATTCGCGCCAACTGGCGCCTGTTGCTAGTTAGGCCCCCACGCCAATGCTGTTTTGGCACAGATTACAGCCAAATAGTTGCACCAACCCTATTTGGTGTTAGGGTTTTCTTGTTTTCTAGCCCTCTAAACTTGATTTCTAGTCCTGGTGTCACTTTTATGAGTGATTGAGTGCCTTGAAGTATTGTTTGACTGTGTTTGACCCTTTTCCTCCGGTTTTTTTCCCTTTACCATCAGTGTTGCATTCTAGCCCTAGGGTTTCTAGGTGTTATAGTGTGCTGAGCCTCCTATGGGTGTTTTTGGGTCCTTGTTTTCCCGGTCAACTTCGTTTTCGCTTATTTTCATTCGTTTTGCTGGATTTCATTGTATCATTGCATTACTTGAGTGATTGCTCTATTTTTCATTCAAGTTTCACTTTGTCTCATTTCGAGCCTAGATTACATGGTTTGTATGAGTCTTTGTGAGATTCTTCTTCGATTTGAGGGATTTCTCCATCAGTTTAAGTTCTGATTGTGTGTGTTTGCATTAAGTGAACTTGCTTGTTTCAACTCCTTCACTGTCATTTCTAAAATTGGTTTCTTCGGTAGTTTTTCATTTCGTTTGGTGCATGTGCTCTAAAACATTGAAAAATAAAAAAACAAATTTCTTTGCATTTTTTATTAGTTTAGTGAAAATTGAAATCTTTTCCACATTATTAGTGTTATATAACTCTAAGAGAAATTTTTTTAGTTTCATTAGCGTGCATTAGAGACAGTAGTGGATGTTTGTGTGATCATTTTTTTGTTATTTGAAAAGCTCTCAACCCTCCCGTAGTCAGCTCTTCATCGAACAAAGTGATATATTGTGGCATGTAGTGTGCATTTAGAGGATTTTTTGGAGATCCAACATTCGATAGGGCCTGAAATTGAAACATAAATTGAAGATCAACTATAAAATTTATTCAATTAACCTAAGGAAACATTGAAACATTAACATAATATCTAGAGGTTTAGGGTAGTGACGTGTTCTGGCGTCCTTAAACCTAGTAGTTTTCGTTCGCCTTTTGGCTTTAGACAGTGCTAGTACAGATTTTTTCTCCCCATACTGTCGCGTATATAAAGGGAGACCCCACTAGGTTGCTATCCTTTATCCGTAGGAAGCTGAGAGTGCCGCCTTTTACCCGTGATACACCGAACATAGCATTCGAGGAGATTACCTCCATGTACGTCAAGTCATTGGTTGATTTCTCTTTCAATTTTTAACCAAGGTGTATATCATTGTTCACGGATATCTGGTACACCCATCTGCCTAGATTACCAGAGCAGTCATTTCGATCTTTTTTGACTCATTAAATTTGAAAATATCATCAAGTGCTTGTCCTTTCACGCTTGTTTCCAAATTGAAAGAGATAGAGTCATCTTTTACTTGTTTCCAGACTCTTAAAACATAAAACAGTAAAATTTTCCAAGTTTCAATGTGGTAAAATTAGTCACCTACGATCAAATTCCCTTTTAGAGATTGTTTTTCGGCCTGTTGATTGTTTGCCTTGGTTTTTGCCCGTGTGTATTTGTTTTGATCCCTTGCTATAGTCACAGTGGCGGAACCCTCAGTTTCATCTACTGGTAGTCCTTACACAGATGATTCATCAGAGGTATCTTAGTCCTCTACTGAACATCAACAGCCTATTGTATCCGAGTTTCCTGACGGGGGACTGATTATATATGAACTTCCCTTTGGAGGACCAGTTGACTTCAATTGGACATGGTCCAACGCTTGGTTTGGATTTGGAGTACACTTCCCTCCTCTTACATCAGGATCGCCTTTCTTGGCTACTGTTATACCTCCTATCCCTCGTCGTCTTTTAGAAGATCTTACTGCAGGGTCAGATATGGACTCACTTAGTTCTTCTCCCAATGAGGAAATTCCCACATCTGGTGAAGATTACCAGATTTTTCCAGAAAACATCCCCGAGTCTTCTATCATGTCTTCACCTAGTCCTTCGGTTCCAGCTGGATATAGGTCTTTAAGTCAGGTCATGGATGTTGTTGCCTCTATGGGAATATTGAATCCATCTACGAGGACGGTTATTCCCTCGTTAGGAATGTCGCCATCGACACCTCTCATGGCATCTCCTTTCGTTACGTCAGTACCTATTAGACCTACTGTCTGCGTAGCTGCGTCTATGCCAGCTATCACTACTCAGTCAACCAGGACCTCGTCCGCTCCTGAAGACGTTTACATATCTTCTGCTATTCTTGAGAATATTTCTCCTGAGGAGTATCGGTTGTCTTTACAGCCGTCAAACTTGGAGGTTACCCCATCCTCTCAAGACCTCAACTGTCCTTACTTTTCCCATTATGGACAGGATGGTGCCCCGATATACATATTTCCATATCAGTATGATGAGTAGGGAAACCCCCTTCATTTTCCTGCTCCTGAGGCTTATCAGTATATTAACAGTTTTTTGTCCGCCCAGGTTGGGCAACCTTCTAACCCACAAGGACAACCCTTCCATGGAAAACCTTTGGCCCAACCAGGTTATCTATACGACCTGCAAGGAAAACCCTTACAAGGACAACCTTCGGGCCAACAGGGATTGTTGTATGGTCTGCAAGGGTAGTCTTACAACCCTCAAGGTCAACCTCTATAGCCTCAACCTGTGGTCCAACCAGGGCAACCTCAAGGACCCATAGGCCAACCAGGGTATCAACCTGTACCGTTGTATGGTCCTGGGGGGAAAACCCATCCTTCGACTCAATCATTGGTGCAACCTCAGTTTCCAATTGGTCCAAATGTTGCACAACCAGGGCCATCCTCTGGTCCTGTCATAGGTCAACATGGTTATCAAGCACAACGTGGTCCTCTCCTACCATCAAGCCAACCTGCTCAGCCAGGGTAGCCTGGTGTCCTTCATCAGCTAGGCCAACCTGTTCACCAAGGCCAAGCTGTTCAACTAGGGCAGCCTATGCATCCAGGTCAACTTGTTCAACCAGGACAACCTACACAACCAATTAACCTTTCTCAGCAGCCGATCTATTCTATGCCATAACTGAACCTGCCTGTGCACCCAACTTATCAGGCTCAACAGGTTCCCACTTACCAACAGCCCATTCAACCCCAAGGCGGTTATTACCTTTAAGGTCAGTCTCGACTGGTTTACAACCCGCCCCAAGGTTCTGGTTATTGCCTTCAACAGCCAAGCTATACTTATACTCTGCAGTCAAATCCATACACTGCTCAAATAGGGCCCATGTATAATCAGGGTCAGTACCCTAGTTATCAACCCCCATACCCTAGTTATCAGCAACCGTATCAACCCAATTATACTGCTTATACCCCCTATGGTCAGAATCCTCTGGGACAGAACCGATGGGGGAAAAATTATGCTCAACCAGGTTGGAGTACAGGTACAAGTCCTTATCGGGGACTTGGCATGCCTTTTAATCCTTAGTTACCTTTCCTCGCCACATTGGAATTGCCAGATGTATCCAAGTTGACCAATGATCCGATTCCTCATAATCCATATTGGCCTCCGGTTCCGACAAAGGTACCTGGTGACTGTCCCAAGTTTGAGGGTAAATCTAGAGAATACCCCCAAGCACATGTCATGACCTACCATTTGTGGTGTTCTTCGAACTCTTGGGTGGATGACTCGGTCCATTTACATCTTTTCTAGTGCACTCTTACAGGCACTACTGATAAATGGTACATAGAACTACCCTGCAATATTTTTCAAGACTTTAATACTCTAGCTATGGTGTTCCTGACACATTTCCAGTTACCGGTTCATTATGACGTCGGGACGCATCTCCTGACATCTCTCAAATAGGACAAAGCCAGTCATATTTTAGATCATATTCATGAGTGGAGATGTCATCATCGTCTGATCAAGTTTGACATTCCTGATCAGCTTCTAACTCACTAGTTCACTACCTCCTTTGTCAACAATATTGCATAGGACATTGCTATGGGGGCATGTGTAACCGAGGAACAAGCCATCGCTCGGGCCCAGTACCTTGATTTGGTGTACTCTCAGTCCAGCACGTTATATGATATCTTGACTGATGCCCCGTCGCCAAGGACCTCTAAAGCACCACCTACCCCATCGGTTGACAGTGTTATGGGTTCTATCTCTCAAACCTCTCGTAAGTCCTCTAATCGGAAGCAGAATTTGAATTCTTCCAACAATTCTTCTCCCTCTGCCACTCCAGATTCTGGTAAAACTACGGTGTTCAATGTTGTTCAGGCCAATCCTATGGAAAATACTTCCAAAGGGAAGAAGAATGGCAGAGGAAAACACAAATCCGATGCCCTGAAACTAGAATCCTCTAAACCACGTGTTGATGATGGTTCGCAATGGAAACCAAAGTACCCTTTCCTGATGTGCGTCAGAGACCACTACATCAAAGATGCAGTCGATCCGAGGTTAGTCAACTTCTTAAAGGGTCTAAGGGAACTCTGGCAGTTCTTAAGGAACCTTTTCCATCTCAGAAGACCCAGATGGTCGAGCAACCTTCACCATCTACACCATTTGGGTCCCAAGTTTTTATGATGAATGGTGCTGCACCTATTTCGATTGCCACTTGTTCAAAGGATTATGCTGGATCACGCTAGGCAGCTGGGAAGGAAGTCATTGATGGCCCGCCTCCCCTACCTGCCTTTGGTCCTTTAGAAATTGAGAAACTCAACGCTGAACCCATTGTACGACCACCTTCCAAAGGTGTTCTTCAAAAGTCTTCCTATAATCCGAAAGCCCATGTTGCTCAGCATTAAAACATTTTTGAGGATTTGGCACAAGCACCCTCCGCAATGTCTACATTGGAAGTGTTTCAAAGTTTCCCATCTCAATGGAAAGCTCTGTTATCTGCAATCGATGGAATTGATACTACCGATTCTAGCCTTCTCACTTCGATCTAAGGAATTTTGTCCCCTGACTTCCAAGTCGGCATCAATGGCTTCAACATTCACATATCCACTGTGGACGAAGGTACCTCTACCTGCATTATGTCATCTGCCTACTGGAAAGCCATCGGCTCTCCAGCCCTCACCTCATCTCCTAATGCCCTCGAGGCATTCGATGGTAGGGAATTGAAACCCTTGGGTGTTCTCGCAAGTTTATCGATCACATTACAAGTTAAGATAGTCAACGTTGAAGTAGAGGTGGTTGATACCAAAATCAACTACAATATTCTACTTGGTCGCAGCTGGACCCACGCCATGCTATGCGTTCCATCCACCTTCTTTTGGCTTTTGAAGTTTCCACATGAGGGAAATATTATTATAGTCGATCAGTTGTATTTCTTTACCTCGTCCTTTGAGAACAACGTGCCATACATGGATCAAATTCCTAATCCCCCCGACAGTGTAGGACCTGGTATTTTCAAGGACCCCGTTCTCATGGTTATTTTTCCCATGCCACCACCAAACACCGTTCAAGTCAACATGATCTCTAGGTCAGATGACCCATGGATCATCCCTTCTCCTGAGCAGGTGACCTCTTTTGGAGAATCAATGCCTCTGACCCCAGTTGAAATTAATTATTGTGAGATTGTTGCTGCATCGAATCCTCCTCCTGCTGAAAATGATCCTTTGAGCATGGCTCTTGATGTTTATTCTCAATCCCCTTGGCTAGGAAATGCAGATTTTCCCGATCCTTTGAGAGAAGTATTTCTGTCTGACGAAGCTATCATGGAGATGATGTCTCTCGAAGATCTTCCGTGGAGTGATGGACATCATCGTTCCTCATTCATGCCCATCCTAGGGGCAATGTCTAATTTTCTTGAGCGCTTTGCATCTTAGGTTCCCTCTCTGCTTCTCCAAATGCAAATATTAACTCACGAGGTTATTTCGGAAGGAAATATGATTAATATCACACAAACAATGCCTATCGACATCTCTGTTAAACTAGGGGTCATCAAGAACATTCACGTGGGGGTTACTTGTTCTCCCGAAGAGATTCAAGTATACACTAGCCTTTTCTGTGAATTCCGAGATGTTTTCACATGGTATTATGAAGAGATGCCTGAGATCGATCCCAGTATCATCGTGCACGAAATTCCCACCTATCCTGGTGCGAAGCCTGTGTGCCAGCGTCTGCACTCAGTGCATCCTCGAAAAGCCATGGCTATAAAAGCAGAAGTTGTGAAACTTCTTAACGCAGGCTTCATATATCCAATCCCCCTCAGAGAATGGGTTTCCAATATTGTCCCTGTAGATAAGAAGCAGGGCATAATACGAGTCTTTGTTGACTATAAAGACATCAATCATGCTTGTCTTAAGGACAACTATCCCACTCCCTTTATTGATTAGATCATCAATGATTGTGCGGGGAGTGATATCTATTTCCTTATTGAAGTATTTTCGGGTTATAATCAAATTAATATTTTACCCTCCGATCAACATAAGACCACCTTCATCTGTCCATGGGGCAAGTTCACCTATAAGAAGCTCCCTTTCGGCTTGAAGAATGCTAGAGCCACCTTCCAGCGTGCCATGTCCTATGCCTTTCATGACATACGTCACATTTTTTAGCCATATCTGGACGACCTGCCAGCTCATTCAGCTTGGTGCAAAGACCATCCCGAACACCTTCGCCAGATTTTTCTCCACTGCAGACGTTACAATATCAAGCTCAATCCTCACAAGTGTGTCTTCTGCATTGATTCTGGTTGTCTTTTTGGATTCATTGTCTCTTAAGATGAAATTTTCCTAGACCCCCTCAAGGTCGAGGCTATTTTTAATCTCCCATCCCCATCCTCATTGCATCAACTTAAGAGTCGTCAGGGGAAAGCGAATTTTTTATGTCGCTTTATCCCAAACTATGCAGAAGTGGCAAAAGGGTTTACACGACTTCTAAAATAGGACATTCCCTTCCATTGGGACGATATTTCTTAGCAATCGTTCATTAACTTAAAATTTTTCTTGTCAATGCTCCGTTAATACGTCCTCCTAAATATCATCGCGACTTTACCCTCTATTTGGCTGCCGCATTCAGCACAATTGCCATGGTTCTAGTACAGGATGATGATGATGGAAATGAACATGTAGTTTACTATATGTCTCAGAATCTCCTTGACACTGAAATGCGTTATTCCCACATCAAGAAGTTGGTGCTTGCCGCAGTCCAAGCTGTTCAGCGGTTTCGCTATTACATCTCGTTGCACACGGTAACCGTGATTTCCGATTGAAACCCCATGACTTACATCTTGTCTCGAAAATTGCTGGGGGTAAAGTACTCCAAATGGATTGTGATCCTTTAGGAGTTCGATTTGGAGTTCAGTACTGCAAAATCAACAAAGTCACTAGTTTTTTCTGATCTCATTAGCTCTCTCCCTATCGAATTTGTTCCGTCTCAATCTGAGGATCATATCCTGGATGAATCTCTCTTTTCAATCAGAAATCTTGATCCATGGTACGGGGACATCATTTTGTACCTTCAGACATCTACCTTTCGGTCCGAGTTAATGACGAATGCTCAACATAGCGTTCGGCATCAATCGCAACCATATCGCATTGTCAGAGATACCTTATATCGTGTCGGAGTCAATTCTGTGTTCTGCCAATGTTTGACCTTGGAAGAGGATGAGAAAGTCCTGAATGACTGTCATAGTGGCACCTGTGGCGGTCGCATGTCTAGTTATGCTACCACCCAGAAGATTCTATGTGTGGGTTACTTTTGGCTGTCTATATTTAAAGACTATATTGTTGCAGTAAGAAAATGTCATGCATGCCAGATATTTCAATGCAAGATGCATGTGCCACCCCTACCTTTACATCCTGTCATTACCATAGGAAATTTTTCCAAATGGGGCATTGATTTTATGTCATGTAACACTCACTCGGCTAGGGGGCATGCTTATATCATCATTGCCATGGACTACTTCACCAAGTGGGACGAGGTGATGCCTACATTAGTTGCCGACGGTAAGACAACCACTCAATTCATTTTCAACCATGTGATTATGCATTTCGGCATTCCTCAAGCCATCATCATCGATCATGGCACTCATTTTCAGGACTTCATGATGGCAAAGCTGACATCAAATTTGGGCTTGTGTCATGACAGCTCAACGCCATATTACCCTCAAGCGAATGGCCAGGTTGAGGCCGTGAACAATGTGCTTGTCACGATGCTTAAACAAACAATTGGTATTCAAAAATCCAACTGGCATCTCCAATTGTTCTCAGCTCTTTAGGCCTACCGAACGTTAGTAAAGAGCGCTAGATTCACACCTTTCTAGTTGGTGTATGGTCTAGAAGCAACTCTTCTAGTTGAATGTGAGATCCCTTCACTAATGTTGGCTATGGAATTACTGCCCGACACTTCCCCGGAGGAAGAACGTCTCTTGTATCTTGAACGAGTGGATGAAACTAGCTGCTTGGCTTATTTGGTTATAGAGGCACAAAAAAAGCAGGTTAAAGCTCATTTTGATCAAATGGTTTCTCCACATTCTTTTATAGAAGGGGACCTCATCCTCTTATATGATCAAGCACATCAGAAAATTGGGGCAGGAAAATTCCATCCCATGTGGCATGGGCTCTATATTGTTAAACGTGTATTGAAAAATGGGGCCTATGAGCTAATCGATTATGAAGGTATTCCTTTGGCGCAACCTAGAAATGGGTTGTACCTGAAGAAGTACTACGCTTGAATTATTCTTGTGTGGTGTGTGTACATAAGTGAGTGATTTAATTTTTGTGCATGTGTGGTGTGGTGTGCTTTGTAAGCATATTTTTGTTGATTGGGTCTTCCTGATTGTGCAGATGTCTATTACTCCTTTTGTCAGTTTCGTGGATGGTGCCTCCCGCAGTACCAGGAATCTGTCCTCGACAACCTGGGTAATCTACAATCCTGCTAGTGAGTTAGTTAATTTACAAGGTGTTTTCCTAGGGCCTACTACAAATAATGTCATAGAATATAGTGCCATTTTGGAATTATTGAACAAGGCCGTTAACCTAAGTATTCATGCATTACTTGTATACCTGGACTCACAGCTTATAGTGTTACAACTCAATGGTCATTATTCAGTTAGGAACCCATCCATTTTAAGACTGTATCTACGTATTCGTTTACTGGAAAGAAATTTTGATTACATCACATATCAGCATATATCAAGATGAATGAATGCGTTAATAGATTCAGTAGCTAACATGGTATTAGATAGACATTTACGCAACTTGTAAAAAACATCATCATATGTGAAAAAGGTCCATGCAGAAATATATATATATATATATATATATATATATGTCAAAAATTTTATAGTTTCTGTGCATTACATAAAATCCAAAAATATACATGTCTATTTTTAATAATATCTAGAGACAACATGTCTCTCAAAAATATGCAAATGAAAAGCCTAGGCGACTAATTAGCATGGTGCTCATGGTAGCATGTTATTTCCCACACCAATCGCCTCAGTAAGTGATGAAGGCGACTAGGAACCCCTACAGTGTGCCTCTAATAAGCCATAGGGACATCTGCTAGATGAGCATAATCAGGAATCCCACGAGAAATTCCCTCTAAGATTTGAACTAACTCATTCCCCTCACACGCCTCACCTTGAGGGTCATAGGAGAGAGGGGTCCGACGCGCGATCGAAGACATCCTAGCGGGCCTCTCATGGCCAACATCTGCATACATATAGGACCAATTGTTAGAACATGCATGTATACCCAAAAAAATCGTAAAATTCATAAAATCAAAAAGAGTCTTACCTAGCTCCTCATCCCAGTCCTCTCCCTCTGGGAGTGGAAGGTCTGGGTCTCCTATGAAATCAGTACCGGCATAGGGCCAGTCCTCTACGATTATCAACTATCTCCGAAGCCATCCAAAGAACTCTGGCCACCATGAAATTTTCTGGCCCCCTCCTGCTCTGAGCATCAATGCTTCCCATTGAGCCATCCATGGCTCTCTCAAAGTTGGATCTGCGACTATCGCCCCCTAGCCCTGGAAGATAGGTAGTTGTTTGAGGATGACCGATACCAAGATTGACCCGTACCCAAACTACTTCAGTTTGGCCTTTTTACATTTAGTCAATTTCCGTTTGATATTCATGGTTACCGTTGTAGCCCAATCAAATAATGTTGGGTTCATACATTCTGCAGCTAGGAGGAGCTGTGTTTTGGTAGCCTCGTGCGGTGCCTATGACCCTGCGGCCCCCGTAACGGTATGGAGCACCACTCTGAGTGCCAGATTAGGAACAGTGTGAATGTCCACTTTACCACTACCTGATCCTGTTTGTGCCCCTAGGCACACTCTTTCCATAACCATTGACATATTTTCACCAAAAGGCCTAGTGCCTATCATAATCGGGACTGGACCTCTGCAAGACAATCTAGTGATGAAGTAAACATCAGACACTTTGAGTTCCAGGACTTGATCTCGAAGCCTAAACTTCTCCTCATTCTCATCCTAGATACTAATCAAGTATTGTAACAATTCAGGTTGTGCCGTGAGACATGGTGTTAAGAAGAATTTCTTTAATCTGCAATTCCAAAAAGTATTCATGCATTGCTCATTCTCCATTGCCATTTTGTCCTCTTCACTGTGCTCCCTTCCTTTCCATTTGATCACCATTGTGGCTTTATGCCTGCATCAAAATGGTCATAAGCACATTATAAGATCCCTTGGGAATTCAAAAATTCAATTGATTGGTTCATTTTTTGCGAAATTTAAGTGGAAATTGAGGTTGCACGGTTGGCGCAACTGTTTTGCTGACAGTCGTGCCAGCGGGCATGGACCCTTTCCAAAAAGAACTCGATTCGCACGGGTCTGTGCCTCATACCCGCGCCAATCTCCAAAGCCCTAAATTTGCAAAGTTCCCCCTCAGGGATGCCAAATCACGATGGAAAACTATGAAATATGGATTAAAACATAGCTAATGAAAGTGCCTCTTACCTGGAAAAGACGAGTTTTAGAATGATGCACCGGATCGTCCATAATCGTCACTGCAAGATCATAGGGAAATAACTCACTATCATTCTACACAAGAGGTAAAAAGTAAAAATTAAATATGTTTTTACTATTTTGTTCATATTTTTAACTTTTCAAAATCAAATTAGGTTTTGGGAGCTTATTTTTCTAAATATTTTATCATATTTTATCGAAAAATGGGTTTTATGCTTGCTTTTTGTGCAGCGACAGGTTTTCACGTGACTAGGACGATGATACAAGTTGTATTTTATACATTTTTGGACTCAGTAAAAACGTGAAAAAGTCACTACTGGAGTCATCTTTCATCTCTTTTCTAACTCTCTAAAAACGAAAAGATTGCCGAGTCGCTTGCCGTTTTGATCTCATTAAATTGGCTGCGAAACGAAATCTACCTAGTATACATTTACCCCTTTTTCAGGCTAGGATAGATTATTTATGAAACAATAATACCCTAGCCTATCGCGACTAGGAGGTTTTCTCAGACACAGTTTTCTACCTTTTTGGATCTGAGGAACTATCTACGAAAAGGGATTGTTGGAGTTTTCTTTTCTGCTGTCTTTTCAAACTCTCTAAACATGAAAATATGCTGAGTTCTTCCTTTTTCAGACTCGTTAAAAACTGATGACATCGGACTCCATTGTAATGACGATACTCAAGTTCCTCCTTCCTAGGGCTCGTTAAATGTACTAGGTTGTATTTGTCCGAAGGAAAAACTTATATCGTAAGCATATGCTATCCCCTTCAAGCTTGTTTCCAAAAATAATTGGGGTACTCGCCAAAAATGGTGGGGGGAAAATGGAACCAGTATCACCGTTGTGTCGGGAGTATGTCACTCTTGAACATGGCACTTGTCTACATTCGTGTCAGGTTGGGACATCTCACCTCGTTTTCTCCTTGCCTCCATGGGTTTGGGTAATCATTTTTGACCGCTCATCTACTCTTTTCCTCGTCATCATGAGCTCAAATCCTTTGATGTCAAATACTTTCAAATCTAGTGTCATGCCGCCGATATGTTCAAGAGAAGTCGGCCTCTGCAGTTTTCAACCTCCCTCTAATTCTCCACTAATCTTGATTCACAAACATCATGTTCCTCTGTATCACGTCGATGATGTGCGAAACGCTATGGCCCACCTTCGATCAAGGTCACTTCCTATCGACTTCAGCTCATTATCTAGGAATTTGATCTAGAGACTCCCTTCTAGTACCTTGGAGCTTGCATTCCTCAATGGCAGGTTCTTCGCATTCGACACAAGGTTTTCATTATTGGCCTTCGATCGGATGATTCTATGGGTGGTCAACGCCAACTAACTATTCACATTCCATGGATTGTACCTATAGTACCTTGAGGGCCATCCTCATTATTGGTGGTACCTCTCGCGTCTATTAATGACTTTCATTATTGGCTAGTAATCAGACGATGTTCTTGCATCTTCGACTTCAGCTCACTTATTCACATGTTGGGACTTGTACTCTGTTCGGGTCGAGATGGAGCACAAGACCCTGGATTTTGTCTGATAAAATCTAGGTTGTGGATTATTTGTGGATTATCATGATTGGTTACATGACTCATTTGATTGGATGTTTGCGACCATACCTGAGTCTACTTGTTGATCCTTCTTGGATGGTTGTGTCCATACCTTGGATCTCGATTATTGTACACTCTATTACGGATGGTTGCGCCCATACAACATATCATGTATCATATATCAGTTTTACTTGTATGTAGGTCTTACGATGACAGTGTTTTAAGTTGGGCATGTTCTCATAAAGAATTTCACCCCTCCCTCTCTCTTGGGCCTCATGCTTTAAGGGGCATATTTTACACATTATTTTGTCACCGTCCCTTCAATCCCCCATCCCACACATTGGAGGGCTATTCCCATGACCTGTGAGCAGTGACATGACCTAAAACCACTTTCATGGCATCCCCTTGCATAAGGACAAATATTCCCCTAAATAAAGTTTCCTCTAAAAAACCCTAAAAATAGATCTTTTTTCCTTGGCACGACTAGCCAATTCAGCCCTTGTGCCAAGATTAATAAGGGATGTTTTTTAAAAATAAATGGCAAAAGTTTGATTCCAAAAAAATCCTGAACGAGTCACAAAAAAGATTTGGGTGGTTTGGCTCTGGATCTCCATGTATGGGAAGTGGTTTTCCACCTATCATGGAAGCTTCCTTAGAGATAGGGCCTATCCAATGATTATAGGGATCCCAACTCCCCTTCCTCCATCTATAAAAGCTTGCTTTCTCCCTTAGAAAGCTAGCTGAACTTGTAGGAAGGAAAATATAACCAGACAGCTGTTGAGATCCAAGCCGAAGAGAGAGACATTTGTCCCAATTCCCGATAGGATTTTTTGAGACGTGCTCTGCTGTCAGCCCCGCCAAAGGAAGATCAAGCATCAGAGCTTTGGGTTGTAATATTTCGTTTGTTATTTTAATATAAGAGACTTTGATTATGGTTCCATTCATATGTTCATTTCTTTACACAATGAATTATATCCTCTCTGACTGATGTATGGTTACACGCTTTAGATTTTACATTGTACGTCATTGTTTCCTTGCATGTGTGCAGGTGTTCGGACGTGTCAAGTGGAAGGATCGTGATCTGCCTAGCGAGGGACGAGAAGCATCACCTTTTCTTCAGTGACCATTGTGTAGGATTTGAGGTAGGTAATTATTTATGATTTTTGTCGTTTTGTAACTAGGAACCTGCGTCACTGCATGACTTGATTTTTGCTAGACTTGATCTAGGCTAGTAGGGATCGCCTCTGTCTACAGAGGGGATTTACCTCCTCAGCAGCCCCCAATTATCAAACTGATTATTTCTTATATATCATTGTGGAAGATATGAACATTGCTATGGTATTGGTACAAGACTAAGATGGGATAGAACATCCGATATATTATTTGAGTTGTAATCTAAATGATATATAAGTGAAGTATTCATACATCAAAAATCTCACCTTGGCGGCCATTCAAGCTGTCCAAATATTTTACCATTATATCCTATTACGGAAGACCTTTGTCATTTCAGATTGCAACCCCATGACATACATTCTATCACGTCAATTGCTGGGGGGGAATATTCAAAATGGATTTCCATTTTGTAGGAATTTGATTTGGAATTCATAAAATCCAAGGCAAAAAAGTCTTTATTTTTAGCTGAGCTTGTAATGTTCCCAATTTTTATGGAACATTAATTTTTTCCATTTTCACATAGAGATAAATAAAATGGGTAGGAAACCCATTCATTTCATGAATATTTAATAAAAATCCTCTTAGAATGAAGGGGGATCACTTTTGGAGCTTGAGTTCACACCTCCATGTGTGAAAAGGGACTTTTGTAGGGTGACTAGGTCAGGTTTGACCAAGTCAACAATGCAATAGCATGAGGTGGAGAGCACATTGTGGGACAGTGCAAAGAAAGAGGAGGGAATATTCCTTGAGAAAGCAAACCCTAATGAGTCGGGCCCATGGAGAGGGAGCTCACAATTGTATAAGAGGAGGGCAAGGCAACCATTGTTTCTCATGTTATGGATTATAGATTTCCATGTTTGTTTAGACTTGGAGCATCTTCTTGTTGTTTAGCAAGAGTTTCTAAGGGAATTTTTATTTAGGATTTCTTCTCCTTCCTGAGATACCTCTTGAGGGATTGTAATTGATTATCCCCATATCTAGGCTTGACGCCAAATCATTTCATTTAGCTACAATGCAGTCTCCGTTGGTGGCTGGGTTGTGTTGCTAAGTGTTGCAAGGGAGAGTTCCACAACATCACTCTAGAGATTGATTTTCAGAGGATGGGATCTCATTGGGAGATCATTGAGGAGCGTTCCTGGGTAGATTTTCATATCTTATCATGAGGCCAATGTTTTCCATCTCACATACAGCACATTATCTCTCCTAGACTATGTTATTCTCATGGTGTATTTGCAGTGAGGGACTGCAAGTCTGATTGGAGGGGAAATCTTGGGTGAAGGGATAAGCCTTTCAGTTTAGAGATCCATTGGAGGAGGCTATTTTATATTGCAGATCATATTCAGCCATCTCCTTCTATCTTGTTTATGAGTTGCTATTGCTACCCAGCAACGCCGGCATTATTGTATTTTCCCATTTTGTACATGTATTGTAGCCAATCCTTCTAAGGATTGTTGTATTTATGTTTTCAGGGGTTGAGAGCTTGCTCCCCCATTATTTCTTGAGCTATCATTGATATACCATTATATTTCCATTATACATGTTGCAATATCTTCATATAACTGCGCAGTCTTAGCTTGGGTGTACTTGTGTAGCAGTATTTTGAGACAAGGTTTGCTTTTCATTGAGCAAAATTTCCCTCTTGAACTTGTATTCATTTGATAATGCTATTATCTAATGAGATGACCATGGATTTAATTCACATTTATATGAGATATATGTCATTGCTATTTTAATGGTGTGTTTGAATAACATTGATGCTCCAAGTCTTGTGCATGTATTGCTGCAACCCTTTCACTGGGAAATTTCTGAAGGGAACTAGGTGTGGGAAGCTTGTCTCAACACCCTAGAAGGATTTCATAGATCCCAACTCCTGGATTTTGGTCTTAGACACATTGGTCTAAGGAATCTAGGTCTTGGTATCAAATCCTATTTTCTCCATTTCTAGAAAATGCATTTTCCATCCATAGATTGCTAGCTATTCCTAAAAGGGAACATTACAGTGGTGTCAGAGCCCCTTTCTTGGCTTAGCCTGTGGCCTTCAAGCCCAAGAAAGAAGAAGAAGATGAGATTGATCTCATCTATTTTCAGAACAAAGAAGAGCCTCCCCGAGGAGGAGAAGCAAAGAGAAGAAGAGGAAGGTCCATGCACTTCATATTCTCAAAGAGAAAGCAAGCATGAGAGATGCTTGGATCATCATTTTCTAGATCAATACCTAAGTGAGTATAAATCCCATTTTGCAGCATTCAGGGGAGCTACAACGTTCCCACAGTTTATTTAGAAGATAGAGGAGAGAAGGCCCTATGGAAAAAGAGAAATCAAAGGCAATAGGTTCCTATTATCTAAATTTGATGGGAACACTTCAGCTAGAGCTTGGGTGAAAAAGCTAGAGGCATTTTTCTTGCTACATCCAGTGGCATAGAAAGAGACAGTGGAGATTGCATCGTTACACATGGAGGATGAAGCCTCTATTTGGTGGTTCAAGCCCTTGGTCCATTCAAGGGTGAGTTATTTTGTAGACTTTGCTCAAAGGATAATCCAAACCTTTGATGGAGATAGGATAAAGAAATAAAAAGCCATTCCACCATGGGAGGAGAATTGCACCAATGTTGCCACAGTTGTGGGAGGGCAGCCTTTTTCATCTATGGAGGAGGAAGCTATTGCATTGGAGGAGGAAAATAATGCCATACAAGAAGAAAACCCCAAGTTCCACCGAGGTATGAATGAATTTCCACTTTTTATTTCAGCAAGAAATTTGAGAGAATGTGGAAACTCACATGAAGAGGTCCAAGGATCTACACATTTTTCTATTTTAGAGCACCATGATTGCACTGCACTGTGAAATGGTTTCAGAGAGGATATGGGTCCTCATATACATGCAATATTGATGAGTCTCATTCAGCCCTTGAGGTTGGGATGTGAACCATTGGAGGATGAAACAAACCATGGCACCTTCATGATAAACAAGGGAGCAAATTTTAAAATGGAGGTTGCGGAAGCTACTACTCTATGGGAGGAATTGACAGCGTTGCTAAACATTGATGGAGAGGAGATTTTAACTCCATCACATTTGAATCCTCATGGATTAAATACATTCATGGGTGATAGGTCTCCCTTAGGAGGTCTCCAAGGAGCTGCATTCCAATCTTCCATGGAATGCAAGAGAGGTGATTTGGTTTGGGAGGATGGTAGCCCTCATGGGAGGAGTACCAAAGGAGGAATAAAGAGAAGACATCCACAAGGAGCTGAGTGGGTGTGGATGAGAATCAAGAGGCTGATTTTCCACTTGTAAATATATGATACCAAGTAGCAAGAGGCTTGGCTACATTGGCTCCTCTTGAAGGAGTTTGGCCATCACTTGGCGTACCGTTTTTCCAAGAGGGTGGGTGTAGAGAAGAAGTGGCGGGATGTTTACATCATTGAGCAACATAGATTAGGGATACATGGAGATGATATATCATATATATCAGTCATGATACCTTCATCACATGAGTTACATGATGTGAGCATGAGGAGGCAGCAAGCACTTGGATTTCTTGGACTATCTTGGAGAGAGAGCACAAGAAGATTTTCTCTCATATGATGTATGGTGTTGCAGGAGTAGAGGAGGGCACTCTAATAGTGGAAAGGGATTACTCTCTGGCTTGGATTGATCGATAGGAATTTCCATCTTGGGAAAATCTTCACATTTGCAACAACATCACCAGAGGTGTTCTTGACAAGGAGCATGTCAAGAAACAAATATTGGCATGGGCAAGAGCCTTTTTGCATGAGCTCATAGTGCTGACACTTGGGAGAAGGGTCACATACATGGATGCATCTATCATCTTACTTCCAGTCTATGGTAAGATATTTTTGTTTACATTTTTTGATTTACATACTCTTATCATTATGTTGCAGTGCATGGCTCCTCAAAGGGGAAGATTTTTCATGTTGCTCCATGAGAAAAGTTGGGCCAAACCATATGATGGAGACAACCATATTTTATATGGCCTTGGGAAAAGGTTTTCTCATTGCATGTATTTTCAGCAAATTCATGTAGTTGACCATGTATTAAGAAACATTTTTCCATGTAAAACACTGAAACAGCAGTTTGAAAAACTGCGCTGTTGCTACTTGGGAGACTGTTGGTGCCATCAAGCATCATGTAAAACCATTAGAACTTCCTCTATTTTGATGACTAGCATGTTTCCACTTGTTGATATTGTCCACATTATTATTGGGAGCATGATTGGTGAATTGACACATGATTTGAATGTGTCTTTGAAGGGAGGTGATCCCCATAGTTTATGCATTGCATGTTCTAGTGGGAACATGAGAGGAGACATGGCCACCACAACCACCTATTTGCCTTATTTTGAGGTGGGCCATGGATTTGATGTTTCTATCCATCCATTGTATGTATATGGGCATGTTGTTTATTGTGTATTGCTGATTCACTCATCTATTTACTATCCAGTAGTAGAGATGAAATTTTTTGTACAATGCTTGCCATGTTATTTTCTGCAGCTACAGTGGATGAGGTTTCGTTGTAACCCTATGAGACATTGTTTTTACCTTTCTGCACATGATATAACCTACAAAAAACATGTCATTTGGGTATTCTATGATGATCATGTCCTACTCATCATGGATGAAATGTTTTGGGCCAGCTAGATTATCATTGATGGAGGAGAAATCCTTGGACGATTGCTCTTCATTTTTCCACTTGAGGGCAATAATTTTGCAGCCCATGACCAGAAAAAACTCAAAAATTATCATAATTTGAGGGGAGGAAAGCAAGGGGCAAGCTATGAGACTTTCCATATTCATAATTTTAGCCCACCTACTTTGCCGGAGCTTCAGGTGGAGGATGATTTGCATGAGTTACCATTTTGGAGGGTGACTCATTTTGTTTGGTTGATAGCTTAGGGATGGGAGATTCATATGGGGATGATGATTCCCATTATATATCATATCTCATGCCTCAAGGAGGCCCTTAGATAGCCCATTTTTTCCTTCATGGATATTTGTTTCTACATGATAGAAATTTGGGGATGTTCACCAAAAGTTCAATTGCACATGTTGGAGGGACAACTTGGAAACTTGATTGATGATATGGAATCCTTTTCTCAGAGGATTTAATCATGCATGGATGCTATAGGGAGAGTAAGGGAAAATATATCAGTTTATCCTTGCACTTGCTTGAGGACAGGAAATCTTTGAGAGGGGAGGACTGTAATGTTCCCAATTTTTATGGAACATTAATTTTTTCCATTTTCACATAGGAGATAAATAAAATGGGTAGGAGACCCATTAATTTCATGAATAGGTAATAAAAATCCTCTTAGCATGAAGGGGGGTCACTTTTGGAGCTTGATTTCACACCTCCATGTGTGAAAAGGGACTTTTGTAGGGTGACTAGGTCAGGTTTGACCAAGTCAACGACGCAGTAGCATGAGGTGGAGAGCACATTGTGGGACAACGCAGAGAAAGAGGAGGGAAGATTCCTTGAGAATTAAAACCCTAATTAATGGGGGCCATAGAGAGGGAGCTCACAATTGTATAAGAGGAGGGCAAGGCAACCATTGTTTCTCATATTATGGATTATAGATTTCCATGTCTGTTTAGACTTGGAGCATATTCTTGTTGTTTAGCAAGAGTTGTTGAGGGAATTCCTGTTTAGGATTTCCTCTCCTTCCTGAGATACCTCTTGAGAGATTTTACTTCATTATCCCCATATCTAGGCTTGAGGCCAAAGCATTTCATTTAGCTACAATGCAGTCTCCCTTGGTGGCTGGGTTGTGTTGCTAGGTGTTGCAAGGGAGAGTTCCACAACATCACTCCGGAGATTGATTTTCAGAGGAGGGGATCTATATTTCATTGGGAGATCATTGAGGAGTGTTCTTGGGCAGATTTTCATATCTTGGCATCAGGCCAATGTTTTCTAGCTCACATACAGCGCAGTATCTCTCCTAGACTGCATTATTCCCATGGTGTATTTGTAGTGAGGGACTGCAAGATTTATTGGAGGGGAAATATTGGGTGAAGGGGTCAGCCTTTCACTTTAGAGATCCATTGGAGGAGGCTATTTCAGATTGTAGATCATATTCATCCATCTCCTTCTATATTACATATGAGTTGCTGCTGCTACCCAGCAACTCCAGCATTATTGTATTTTCCCATTTTGTACATGTATTGTAGCCAATCCTCCTAAGGATTGCTGTACTTGTGTTTTTAGGGGTTGAGAGCTTTCTCCCCCCTTATTTCTTGAGCTATCATTGATATAACATTATATTTCCATTATACATGTTGTAGTATCTTCATATAAATGCATAGTCTTAGCTTGGATGTACTTGTGTAGCAGTATTTTGAGGCAGGGTTTGCTTGTCATTGAGCAACATTTCCCTCATGAACTTGTATTCATTTTCTGCTACTATTATCTAATGAGATGACCATGGATTTCATTCACATTTCTATGAGATATATGTCACTACTGTTCTAATGGTGTGTTTGAATAACATTGATGCTCCAAGTCTTGTGCATGTATTGTTGCAGCCCTTTCATTGGGAAATTTCTGAAGGGAAATAGGTGTGGGAAGCTTGTCTCACCAACATTAAAGGATTTAATAGATCCAAACTCTTGGATTTTGGTCTTAGACACATTGGTCTAAGGAATACAGGTCTTAGTATCAAATCCTACTGCTTGCATTTCTGGAAAATGCATTTTCCAGCCATGGATTGCTAGCTATTCCAAAAAGGGAACATTACAGAGCTTCTCTGTGACCTTCCCTTTGATAGTACTATTGCTACATTGGAACCATGAATTCCTGATGAGTCTCTATTTTTTATCGGAACATCTAATCCTTGATATGGCGATTTTATCATTTATCTTCAAACCCAAAATTTTCGGCCCAATACCTATTGCTCTCAACAACGACATATTCAATACTAAGCGAAAAATTATCTGATCGTCAATGATACACTTTATCATCATGGTGTCCATACAATTTTAAGGAGGTGCCTCAGTCATGACAAGGATGAGAAGGTTATAAATGATTATCATGATGGGGATTTTGGTGGACACTTGTCTAGATATGCTACCGTACAAAAGATATTCTACACTGGTTACTTTTGGCCTACCATATTTTGCAACTGCATCCTTGCAGTCAAAAGTTGTCATGCGTGCCAGATTTTTTATTGTAAAATCCACATACCACTAGCACCGATGCATCATGTTATTAATGTGGGAACATTTGAAAAATGGGGCATTGATTTCATGACCTACAACCCTTGTTCGTCCAAGGGGCATGGTTATATTATTGTCACAGAGGACTACTTTACCAAGTGGGCCGAAGGGATGCCTACATTCAATAACAAAGGCGAAATAGCTACATCATTATTTTTCAATCATGTCATCTCAGGGTTTGGTTTTCCACAAGCTATAGTCATAGATCATGGTAATAATTTTCGCAATCACATGATGAATGAGTTGACTGCCAAATTAGGACTGTCACATGATAGTTCTACTCCTTATTATCCACAATCCAATGGACAAGTTGAAGCTATTAAAAATATTCTTAAGCGAATGCTTCAATGAATGATAGGAGTTCATAAATTAAATTGGCATTACTATTGTACTAGCATTTTTGGGCATACCAAACCTCAGTAAGAAATGCAACCAGATTTATCCCCTTTAAATTGGTGTATGGTCTGGAAGCTATCTTTCCTACCCAATCTGAAACATAATCGTTAAAAATCATTGTTGACTTGGTATCTAACACCTCTACTGAAGAAGTGCGTATTTTTAATCTCATCCATCTTGATGAAACACATTGTGAAGCTTCATTGGCCAAGAAAGCACATAAGGGACGAATCAAGGTGCAATACAACTAACATATCCAGACTCGCATCTTCTCAGAGGGTGACTTGGTATTACTTTATGATCAAGAAGCTAATGTAATAGGTACAGGGAAATTTGAGTTGTTATGGCATGGCCCCTATATTTTCAAAATATTTATTTCTAAGGGAACCTACGAGTTAGTATATTATGGTGGAGTTCCATTGGCGCAGCCTCGAGATGGGTTGTATATCAAATGTTACTATGATTAAACATGAGCATAGTAAAAATTTGTATTATATTGTATATATGATTTTGATTTGCATTTACTGTCTTAGTTTGTTTTCCCAGAGTTCTTGAAGTTAATAATCTGATTTACATTTCATCGTAGATGTCCGAATCTTTGGAACCATTTGTTGGATACATTGATGATGCTAGTCGTAGTACGCAAAATATATCCTTTGCAGCATGGGCCATTTTTTCTCTGAGTGGTGAGTTAGTGAGTTTTCAAGGGATTTTTATCGGTATATCTGTTAGCACCCAATCTGAACCTCAGGCTGAAAAAGGAAAATCAGGGTAACAACTAAACCACGCTCAACCTTGTAGCTAGCCCTAAAAGGATAGGAGAGGGCTCTCTCCATAGAATAGATATTCAATAAAATAATAATGAACTGATTTTAGGCTAGGTATATAAATGGGAAGAGGGAATTTAATAAATGACTAAAATTTCAGGGATGTATGGGACAAAGGATAACATGAGCTAAGGAATTAAATTAGGATACAGGATATTTCATGGGGCAAGATAGGCAGGATATTTAGCAATAAAATTGAAATACAATGGAGTGGAAATATTGTTGAGAAAGTTGAAAAGGGCATAATAAATGAATCCTTTTCAGATAGAATAAAATACACAGAGCATGAATGATTCCCTAAGGCAAAGCATATAAAATGGATTCTACCTTTCTAACTTGAAAACATTCAACTGGAAATGTTTATGACTGAATGGTGAAACATAACAATGTACATATGAAACATAAAGGAGAAAAATATGCTAAAAATCATACCACATGAATCCCATAAATCAGAGCTGCATCACTTTATTTAATTCCCTGCAAAACTGTACAATGGAGTGCAGAGCTCACTGCCACACTATTCCCCTACTTCTGAGTTTTCAGACCTCAGACTTTCAGGCCTTTACAAATAATTAGAATTTACAATATATAGACAGATTTTCAAGAATACAAATCAATGGGGAGAGGAGGAATCACAACTGAAGATGGAAGGCCAAAAGCTAACAGTCTCTCAGTAAAGGGAGAGCTGCGTTACATTATTTCATTCGAAATTTTTGGATATCCAATTAGAAGACGAAACATAGTAGCGTGGATCTTTTTGAATCATTACTGGAGATGTGACTATTACGAATTTGTTTCTCGGCCTATGACGTTTTGCTTTCCATTATTTCTTTATTCTCTGCCATTTTGATAGAACACTGATAAAATGAATTTATGCTTTTTCGTGAAGGGAAAAATGTATTTTAAATGGGAAAAGGGAAGGGAAATGGAGGCGGGACCCATATGGAAATCGCAATCGAGATTGGGAGCAGGGTGGAATGATTGCAATCGCAAAATTTTCAATGCAATTGGAGGATTTTCGATGCGATCGGAGTTTTGCGATCGATCACATTGCAAATATTTGTGATGGGCTCATCGGGGCATACAAATGAACTTTGTGATTTGCGATGGTGCGATCAATCGCATTGGGGTATATTGCGATGGTGCGATCAATCACATTGGGGTATATTGCAATGGTGTGATCAATCGCATTGGGGTATATTGCGATGGTGCGATCAAAGGTTTTGTGATTGCGACTTATAACAAAAACTCTAAACTTTATATTATAAGGTTGTATTATATGCATGGTGGGGAAGTGGTTATATAATCAAATCACATATGTATTCAAAGTTTTATAATGCGATTTTATAATCGGAAAAAGGGGGGAATAAGGGGTTTTTAAAGAAATTTGAACATAAGGTTAAAAGGGAAACATGGGAAATATGGGGGGCTTAGGGAATAGAGGGCTTTTACTTCACTTAAGCATAGAATTCAATCCAGAAGTCAGTTTTGAGAGTGTAGTATACCGTTGGAAAGCTCTTTCCGAGCTCTTTCTGATGGATCTGTTTTGAATATGATCTAGAACTAAAAATGCTATAGAAAACTCCTTTGAAGTCAGGGACATCACTTTGTGGAGATAACAACTTCTGAATTGTGACTGAAAGGCAACGTATTATGTTTTCACCTCAAAACATGGTTTTGAGGTGAAAATTACATCAAAACAAATGAATGATATCTCTGATCTTCCTAGTGATATAATTTTGAGTTTATTTACCTCCTCATGACCTTGCTGATCTTTATTGACACTCGACTCATTTATTTGACCATGGTGAGACCTTAGAGGTTAATGAGACCCATCCTATGACCTACTGATATGATTTTGAGAATGAAAGAAACTAATGACTGAAGACCATAGGGAGGAAAGTCAGCAAGTACCTCATGAGGGAAAAATGATAAATATTACTACCATCAATGAATCCATGACCTAGCGGAATGGTGAAATTTATTCGGTATGAGACACCTAATATGCAAATGCAAAAGAGAAATTTTGATCACTGATGGCAGTATGACTAGACTGAAACTAACAATATCTACAAATAATATCACTGAGTATAGCACATTGATCGAACTTATTTTTTATGCCATTTCATTTGGAATTAATTGCATCATCATTAAGTTAGACTCACAACTTGTTGTACTAAACTTACTAGCACTTATACTGTTCAAAATCCAACACTGCATCATATTTTCCTAAGAGTTCGACTTTTGGAAATACATTTTGATTTCATTCAATATCAACACATTTCTAGAAATTTGAACACATTAACTGATTCCTTAGAAAATTATGTTTTAAATAGAGATTTGCAACACATGTAAAGACATATTTTCAATTCACATCACGTAATTGAATAGCATTATGAAATAAACATAGGAAAACACTGAAAACAAATAGATAGATATTTATAGGTTTTTACAAAATTTGGGCCCAAGAAACATTGGTCATCTAACCTCAAAATGTATGCAAAATGTCAAAGTAAACTAGTAATGCTCGTGATAACAAGCTACTGATCTAGCTATCTTACTCAATAACCACATCCAACGGTTAAGAACGACAATAGTATGGCACTGCAGTCTCATAAGTAACTCTTTGATATGGAAATATGGAATCCCAAGAGTCAATCCCTCCACGTCTTGTTGTAGCTCAACAAGAGTCTCGGTCATATCTAAATCCCAAAGAAATTCTCTCCCAAAATCCCTCTCTACTGGCTCATCTGCTCCCTGCTCTGGCTGACCCACTGGTCTAAATCAACCCACATATGCATACATAAAAACTTTAGTTTAGTCTTGGGAAACATAAAAATAAAAAATCATGTAGAAACCTTATAAAAAATAAAAAAACATGGTCAAAATATTCTTACCATTTGAACCCCATTGAGCGACATTTGGTAGAATCAAGCCTAGATCTCCTCGGAAATCTATGCCTGCATAAGGATACTAATCTATGGCGATCATCTGTCATCTGAACCAGGTGAAGAATGAAGTAGAGAATACGATGGTCTATTTACCAACATGTCTAGACATCAATTCAACCCATCTCTACATCCATGGATCTCTAGGGCCAGATATACCCAGTGTAACATGCCGGGGTTGCATCAATATAATTCGCTCTAAGGAAAAGGAAATCAGGATCGAGCCATAGTTTAAATTATTCTTCCTTCCTCCCTTTAATTTGGTCATATGTTCTTTCATCTGAAATAGGACAGCTTCAACCCAGTTAAATATTGTTGGTTCTAAACACTCTAGTGCATATTGCATGTATGATCTATTTGCTACATGTAGTGTAGTGGAGCCGTCAAGCTTTGAATAGTAAACAGGATGGTCCTCAAAGGAAAATCATGTACATCGCGGATGTTTATTTTCCCATCCTTACTTGGTTCAGTCCCTGGATGGAAGTGCTATAGTATGTAATCTCTCACTATCTCTCCTCCAAGAGAAGATCCTGAAAGAGAAATGGGAGAACCTTGCCTCGATAATCCAGTGAGAAAATAAATTTCCTCCACAAATTTTGGAAACCCTTTGTCCCCAATTTGAAAATATTGTAGTACCAGATCCCATGAACGAACAGGGAACTCCAATAGTTCCATTTGTTGCCTCATCCTTGACAGCCTGAAGTATTTTAGCAACTCACAATCTCTGAGGACTCTTACTGTACCTTGATAGTTTAGGGCAATCATATTATGTTATTCATGTTATATTTATCTCCAAGTAATCATCATTTTGATCTGATGAATACCTGAAACACAATCATAAGCTTTATCAAGATCCATTTCACGCAAAAAAATAGGGAAAATTTGGGCACAATAAGAAACAAAAATGTAAATTGCACCCAACGCACCCCAGGTCAAGGGACACAGTGTTGTAGTGCATTTGGCCTTCAATTTCAGTGCACTGCAACACACTTTTTGACATTCAAGGGTGTGTTTCCCTCTAAGCGTAATATATTTACCCTAAGGGGCTCAAAACCCTAAAAATTTACCATGAAATGCACACTAAATGATACTAAAAGAAAGATAAGGTTCATAGCTCCAACCTAGATTGAGCGATAAGAGAAATCGTCCACTGAAATCTATCACAATCAACTACTGATGTTTGGGGGAAAAAACTGGTTCAAAGCTCCTAATTTTTAAATGGTAAGTTTGGAATGGTAACGATGAATGATAAAAAATATTGTAATTAGTTAATTTGATTATTTTGAATCATATTTAATGCTATGACTATAGTTTTTATTCATTTTTGCTATGAAACGGGTACTTTTAATCCATTTGATGGTGTTCTGAACAAGTTTTACAACTCATATAGTAGATTAGTCGTGCACACTTATTCAAGAATAATTTGACCACAAAAAATACTTTTTTCCTTAATTTTCAAGCCTTGATAAAAATGAAAAATGAATTGAAGTGCACTTTTATCTCTTTTTCGAGATTTCATAATGGCAAAAAAGGAACCCCTGGAGTATTCTTTTAGCTCTTTTCACACTCCAATAATGTGAAAATATTGTCAAGCACTTGTCTTTTAGAGATCGTAAAAGTAAATGAAATGACATCTACTTAGTATAAATTTAACCCTTTTTTGAACAGAGATAGATTATTTACGAAAAATGAAAACCTTAGTCGAACATGGCTAAGAGGTTCCTCAGGTATCATTTTACACTTTTTCAGACCTTAGTGACATATGTACAAAAAATGACTCATGGATTTTTCTTTTTTCCTCTTTTTCAAACTCTCTAAATATGAAAAAGGACTGGTTTGTCACTGTCGTTAGGCTCGTTAAAACATAAAATAGCGACAAACTTGTCGATCCTGGAAAGAATCACATTTCATTTATCGCTAGACTTGTTAAATTATTAAATAGTGATGGATTCACCGGAAGTGCGAATTATAGATCAAGCATATGTTATCCTCCTCAAGCTTGTTAAAAAATAAAGAGGTATTGGTCGACAGATGACCGGGGAAAAATTTGGGAAAAAGAAAAAAACACTTTATGGTAGCAGGTCGCTCTTGAACATGACACTTTTCACTCCATCGCCATGACTTTTGGGTTGGGTATTCTTCTTGACAGTTCATCATACCTATATTTAATCATATCTTCACTTCAGTTTCCAGTCAATGTTGAAAGCTCATCTCATTCTTGCCAATATGTTCAAGAGAAGTCATCTAGTAAATCCTCATCCTTCTACAATACTCATAAGCCTTCATTTTCATGACAGTCATCCCTGAACATTGCTATATCAAGTCACATTTTGTGTCCTAAATCATTACTCCCATTTTGTGATAAAGTTTCCTCCTATCAACATCAACTCATTATCCATGAAGTTTACTTAGAAACATCTTCCATTACCCTGAGGCTTGTTACATCATCAACAAGTTTCTCACTTTCAAAAATTTTACTGAAATATTTTGTTTGGCATTCAACATCAAATCATCTATTCATGCCTTAAAAATTGTACTTCTGTACCTTGAGAGCCATTAATATCAATGGTGGTTTTATTGCGTCTGTTAACAACTCACGTCATTGCCTGGTAATCAGATGATGTCTTCCCATGTTCGACTAAAAATCATATATTTTCATGGTTATAATTTTACTTGAACGATCGAGTGAATGAGATAAGAAGACCTTAGATCTAGTTTCATCCACCTGAGATGCGATTTTAGGATTGTTGTACACATCATTTGTATGATCGCTTTACATACAGATCGTCATCCGAACACGGGCCTATATTTGTAGGTGTCTCTATACTGGGCAACATTCCAATTTAGATGAATTTTTGAATTATGTACATGTTATTAGATAATTTATTTGTTGAGCATGGAAATTCCTCCCTCAAAAATTCGTGATCAAGATGAAATATATCATGATGTAATGTATTGCAAGATTGATGCAGATCACCATATGATTCAGTTCCTACTCATCACATCGTAAAGCATCTCATCCAAATATTATTATTATTTTGACTTCATGCTTTACAAGGCAGCTATTATAGGTCAATTTTGGCATAATCCCCCAAGACCTGATAAAAATAGACATCATCCGCAGGAAAAATGAAATAGGGTCTATCATCCCATTATATTGAAGTTGTTATATGCCCTAAGTGAAGAACAATTCATTCATGCCTTCTATTGTAAGATTTCCAAGGTTTGAAGTACATATTATATGACCCATTGACTCACCAACGCTCATCTACAAGGGACTAACTACGTTGTAGTTCCAATTCCTCCATGCAAGGGTGAAATGCAGTGAAATTCCTGACATTCAAGAGTGCGTTGGTCACCTCGAGGTGGAATTATCATTGTTTTGGGAATCTCCACATGGCTAGTGCTTTCTAGAAGGGTCCATAGGTGTCATACTTTGAATCTAAGTGTCCATCTAACACCTCTGAACTTGGGAACATGTCTTTCCTAATATTAGAAAGTCATTCATTGAGAAACTACCATCAGTTTCCCTATAAATTGAGCACTCATCCTAGTGCTAGGGAGGAATAATTTTGTACAAATTTATGTTGTTGGATTCTCATTTGACAAGAGAGTGAAAGTACGAATATGCTACTGAGATGATGCTGGATGTCATGAGGCTAGAATGAAGTTAGAGTAGGTTGACGATAAATCGATCCATTGGTTTAAATATTCTCCTCCTAATATTTTATAAATATTGTTTTTCATTTTCCCATATATATGTCAATTTCTTGTGCAATATATTCTTGAATGATCTATGTATTTTAGATCTAATTGGTTTGATTTTATTAAGATAAGTAGATATTTGTATATTGTATGTTTTTTTATTTTCTTTGAATTTTTTTGCAGGAATCGATCTAGCGAATTGAGTTGGATTGACAGTGACGACAACAACGACAGAAGGAGAAGGAGAAGGAGAACCAAAATAATCACAAGTAGGCTCCTTTCCCATTCTGTATATTTGCTTGTTTTAGAGAAAATAATAGTTATTATTTCCTTTGTTTTTCTAAGTGATAAAAACCATACTTAGGGATTTGATTTATTCATAGATTAAAATTCCGTATAACAGAGTGTAACCAATCCAGAAAATGGCTACTTACTTGAATCTTTCTCACACTTTCCTTAAGAAGACAAAGAAACAAGTATAGGAAACTCAAAGTGTCCACTGAATAGGTGTTCATGATTCATAAATACAAAAATATTCATCTTCCTAGATGGATGAAACAAATTGGTAATATGGTCTTCAATAATATCATGATAAAGGGAAGTTTGTTCTTGAAAATCTGCATTTGAGGCACCAAGAATGTGCACTTTCATATGATTAAGGAAAAAATCCTCTTCTTCAGTAGACTCTTCATTTTCTGAACCTAGAGGAAGATCATCATTTGCAAAAGGCTCTAAAACAACCTCTTATTTTTCACTACTTTACCCTTTAATCCCATCGTCTTGGGATGCATTCTCATGCTGCTGAAAATAAAAATTTTTAAAAGGATCTGTAATATTATTTTCCTTGATCATTGACCAATAAGATGAATAAAATGATGGATTGTCTATTTCTTTTTCTTGTTTGAAAGCTTTCTCATAATCTTGATCATGAAAATATGGAAAAGGCTGCACAAATTTTTTAACTTCATGGGATATAAATTAACTGTTAGGATGTAGATCTATTTCATCTTCAAGCAAAAAAGGATTTGATGTGTGTTGTGAATGATCCTTTGTATCAAGGCAACTAATCTCTATTGTTTTTTTTTGCGAAGAAATTCATGAAGGGCCTCTATGATCTCATAATCTAGACACTCTTCATCACCAAAAGCCTCTTCAAGGTATTGAATGAAATCTTCATAGGATTCACAAAAATATTTGAAAAACAAGAATGAATGGTGAGACTTTCCATAAAATTCAAAGAATGTTATGGTGGAAATAGTTAAGAGAAAATAAACTACCTGACTTCAACCCTTCATACCATGATCTTGATTTCCCTTCCTAGGTAGCCATAAACATTTTCATCAAAAAATCCTCATGAAATCTAATCATAAGCTTATGTATATGTCAATGAAATTTTATTAGATGCAAAATAGCCTCATCCTCATTTCCATCTATGAATTTGGGCAGATAATTTTTCCAATCTATGCAAAGAATTAAATTTGGAAAGCTGAGAATGTGAGAAAGATTCATAGGAGCGTACCTTCTAGTAGTTGAATCCATCTTGAAAATAGTGAAGTCACCAAGAAGTTCTTCAAGCTACCAGTTTTTGAATAGAAGATTTGCCATGAAAACTCTAAAAAATTTCATTCTTCGACACTGGAGTTGTCAGGTGAAAGATGCACAACCTTCTTGTGCATGATCAATTTGCACCATCAACAATAAAAGCTAATATTTTTCATTCTTTCTCGGGAAATATTTAACCTTCACTCCTCGGCAACGACACCAAAAATGTTATCACTCCCTCTATTTTCCAAGGCTGAGAAAGGGAATTGAATCAGATATCCTCAAACCAATATTTAGATTTGGTAGCTAGCCCTACCAAACTAGAGAGGGATCTATCAATGTCAATTTCACAATCATTAAGGTGACTGGAAAGGAAATGATCTTAGGCTAGATATAAGTTCAGTGAATTAGGGTTTTGTTTTTAATTTTGCTGGATAGGAGGTGTCAGTCTAGGAAATAGGTCTAGGTTTTAAAAGTGTGATTTGAAACGCATAGCTGTAGAGATGAAGATGAGGCCAGGTAGGTATACTTAGAAACATACTTAGATTTTCATTATGGTATACGGTTTGAAAAGAGAGATTCAAAATGAGAATATTACATGAGTTCATTCATAAGAGGAAGTAGAAAAAATTTATAAAAATCTTATGAAACAAAGCACAAAAGTAAGAATTATGTTTATAAACTCATAATATTTATCATATAGAATCATATATGTGATTTCATGGAAGCGTAAACATTAACTTTGATGGTGTTACTAAGAGAAAAAAAATTCTAATAAGCATACCACTAGAGTCCCAAAATTATAGCTACAACATGTCTTTGATTTCACTGTTAAGGATTGTACATAAGCTCCACACAGCAATATCAACTATCCAACCTCTAAAAAGACTTGGATTGGAATACATATATAAAATAGAGAATATTCCACCTCATTGGGTCAAAACCTGGTCGGAAATACATCAGAAATGCACCTAATGAGTCATTAACTGAAATTTACGGAAGTTAGAAACAATCCCCCAAAATTTAGCTAATAACTCAGAGTCTTTGTCTCCTTGATTAATTACAAGACTAGTCAACAATGAGGAGCATAAAAGATCATACTTATCCTTAAAAAAGCTCATGGGATATATTTAACCTCATATTTTGACCGTTATTCACTAACACATATCCACAAAGCATCGAAGAGAGAAGTGTTGTGTGCCTAGAAAAAGCGTCACATTTTTTAGCAGAACCGTCGTGTGGCTTGGAGGGAATTTTTAGCTGACTTTTAGGCTTATTATTGCTGATATGAAAATTGGGTAAGGTAGACCTAGATTTCCCCTATCTATCCCAACCTTGAAACTGAGAAAATACCACCTACAACGCCTTCAAAACTTCATTTTTCCAAGCTTACTCCAAAAGCATAGTGTGCAATGAAAAACAATGGCAGAAGCATGAAAATCAAGTTGTTTTTTGAGTTTTTCTTAAAAACTAGGATGTGTCATGAAAAACCAATGGCATATTTAGAAATTACACTTCAAAAGAAATCTAACCATGTAAGGAAGAGCTCCATTGGACCCTCTGAGGAAAAGCGTCATGTGGCTACGCGACGCTTCTACAAGAGTGAAATTTCCATAATTTGCTAAAAATCACAAAAAATACCAAAATTTCTGAAAAGTTGCTGAATTTTCGTCCATATAATCCTTGAATGATGATATAGACTACTAGGGATCCCTCAGCTAGAAAATCCAAGATGTATTTCCCCTTTAGCCTAATTCGGGATTCTTTAAGCTTTTTCTTCAAATTCTTAACCCTAGTTTTGGCAATTTGGTTCGTGGTTAAGCAGTGTCTCGCCATGTGCCTTTCGATGTTATTGTTTCTTTATGCCTTCTTTAAAAGCTTATCTATATGCTCATTCACCCTATCAAGTTAGGACTCTTTTTCTTGTTCGATCTCCTCAACAATCATAGCATCAAAGCTTTGTTCGACTAAGGGAGGAGATAACTCTGTTTCTTGTTCTTCTTGCCTGATTATTCCTCTTTTTATAGGCCTCCTTGGCTTTATCTGAGCTTCCTTATCTTCAAAATGATCAACCTCTATCACTTCTTTTCCCTTACCTTTATTTTCCTCAAAATTTGCCTTTGGTTTTCTTAGGAGCAGTTGTTTCACCTTAAATTGCACGTTTTCTTGTTGTAGGAATGCTATTATGAAATTTTCCCTTGAGAGGATATCCTTGAGCTCTCCTATATCTGCTTCCTTCTCTTTGATTATATCCTCAGCTGATTTTATTTCCACCTGATATTCCATGTCATCCTCCAAAGGTGATTTCTCCTCATGTTGCTGCAAGGATGACGCATTCTCATGCATAGGTGGATGCTCCATGGTTTCTTTTTGATCAGTTGTAGATTCAGGTGAAAGTACACCTTTGGTGATCTTAGGAGAAAACACCATCCTTTTACCCTTCTCATAATTTTTAGTGATTTCATCCCTTAGCATCTTTGGATCCTCTACTTGTATACTTGAGGAACCAACCTCCTTTGGCTTTGATGATGCTGATGGTATACTCTGAATAATATGTGGAATAGTAGTAGGCATAGAAGGAACTGACTTCATGAATGCTTCCCAAGATATATTTATTTTTGAGAGCTGATGAAAGAAAATTAACTTGAACAAACCATGGTGGAACAAATTAGTTTGGTGATCCTTTCCTTTACTTTGTACTTTTTTAGTCATTTTTGCGAAAATCCTTAATAGATAATGAGGAAAATTGAGTGGCTTGGTGGCAATGAAATGCATCAATAGCCTTATGTGGTACTAGTAAAATAATGAGAACCTCCCTTCACATGTAAAATAATTCATGATCAACTTTATCAAGGGGGCATACATGTCATGTAAATTCCTGAAGGGAAAGATGTGTTCAAGAGCATCATTGTAATGTGGTTTTAATTTTTTTTTATAGTTCTAAATGTCCAAGTCCGTCCCTTTGAACAAGATTTCTCTAGGGTTAGAGATACCTATTACTAAGGTGATGGTATCTACTGGTAAATTGAACTCAATGCCCACTATGTTAGCCTTATCTCTCCTAAATTTGGTGGCAAAAATGCTCTTCAATTGAGCATGAAAACCTACCTCTTGGATTTTTTCACAAAACCTTAAACATCCTGTATCTTCAAAGGATTTCTTAACATAGGGAGAAGCATTGATCTCCTGAAAATTGGATGGATCGAACGTGGATTGATGAAATCCCTTATTGGGCTTTCTCTTCACACCTTCCATGACATTTTTTATAAAAATAAAACCCTAGCTTGTCATAAAGTAAAGGGAAGATGAAAATTTGGAAAATAGTGGATGATGATATAGTGGGTTTAGGGACATAAATGAGATGGAATGGAGTTAGGGAAAAATCCATTAAAATTTGGGGAGATAGGATGATGAGTTAGAAACACAATTAAAGTGAAAATTTTGGAAATGAGTATGAGGAAGATGGAAAAATGGTCAAAACATAGATTTAACCTAGTTATCTCTGCTGAAATGTAGTGAGAACTAGGGTTTGAGTGAAAATGGTAGCAATGAGAGGTGTGAATGATATAGAGGGATTTGGTAAGGTGTATAATTTTTTTGGAAGGTTATTTAGGTGATGAAACTAGGGTTTTCCAACTAAAGCAACCAAACATCAATGAAACTAAAAATGTAGTTGAAAACCTTAGAAGAGGGAATCCACCCTTTGTTAAAGAAATTCACTTGAATGAGAGGTAAGGAATGTTCACTTAATGACTTGGGAGCACCTGAACCTTGAAAAATGTTGGATTTACCCTTTTTATGGATTTTTGGAGCTTGAATCCCAAAACTGTAGAAAACTGCTAGAAGCGTAGCGTGGAGCAGAAGCATAGCAAAGAGTAGTTTGGATTAGTTTCTGCTTGTTTTCTTCGATCTTTGGATGAATGTGGATATTTGTGAGCATGAGAAAGGAGATCCTTTGAAAACCAAAGGATGAAATTAACTCAAAAATATTCATTTCCTTTTATAACTCACAACTTTTCTTTTTTTTCTTTAGTGAAATTAAATTGTACTATTAGAAAATGTATTTTTGAAAATATTTGATCATGTAGAATATTTCTTTGAAAAAGGAAAATTTTCCTTTGTTTTATTACCTATCTTTTCTAACTCCCAATGAAGGTGATTTGAATGGTGAAAATGACTATTATTTTCCTTTCTTTCATGACATGATTGGACATTATGATGTTGAAAAAAAAGAATCCTATACCATGACCTAGATGATGGTATGCTACCTGACCTATGACCCTAGATTGATGATGAATGACATGATATTGAAATTGATGATGACCATGAGTGGGTGGAGGAATAAACATAAGACCTAAACAAAATTCAGTGAATTTTTTTTTATTTGAGAATTTATTTGAAAACATACAATTTTGACCAAGGACCACTACCAAGTAAACTTGAAAGAGTGTATTTGATCACTGAACATTATAACACTAACACCTTCAATTATGGATCAAAAAAAGTACAAGGTACTAAATTCTATATATGATTCAACAACATATTATTGGGAGAAGTTGGAAGATGATATAATACTATAAAAGAGCTACAAAACTACAAGATAGGGGCAACATGACCTTTGGCATATTGGGCTAAAAAGACAACTTCTATGGAAGGGTAGATGGTACTTGAAGGAGAAGGTAGAGGAAATATTTCCTTACCTCATTTAGTAAAATATTTTGGGGACAAAAATCCTCCAAAAAATGGGAGGTGTGATCCATATTGGATCAATATATTATTTTTAATCCATATTGATTCTCTTAGAGGGGAAAATTTAGAGGAATCAACTTGTAAGGCCATTTTTACTAGTAATCCCAGTTTGGAAATTTTCATTTGAAAAAATTAGGATGCATTTAAAGACATTAAATTACTATTTTTTATGGTATTTTGTTATTATAAACTGATATCCCATAATATACACATCGATATCTTTTCAACGGTGCTATAACTTCCTCAAATGGAGCTCGTATGAGAAAGTTATGTCTTCCTTAAGTTGAGGTATCAAAATTGACCACCATAATTCAAGAGGATTCTACATCAAGCCTAGTTACTCATGGAAAAGGGGATATCCGCATGGGTTCTATGAAAAATACTCTATAAGGATAAAGTTATAACTCATATTTAGGGTTTAATAGATCAAATTTAATCCCTAGTTGATTATCAGTCTATTTGAGTGCATTGTGTTCCATAAATGTGTAGAGTATATGAGAATGGATAGAGAGAGAGAGAGAGAAAAGAGAGGGTTCGTGTATTATAGCACTCATTGTATTCCATAGACGTGTAGAGTAGATGAGAGTGGATAGAGAGAGAGAGAAAAACCGAGGTTCGTGTGTTGTAGCATTCATGAACCACATGTCTCACTCCTTCATACTGACATCCATTTCCATTCAAATAAAAATAGAGCAAACTAGCCTTACCTCCAACAAGGTTTTCTTATATAAGGGCTTCCTAGATCACATATTGTGTACATTCTAGTTTGTGATTTCTATTTCATTTTTCTATGTTTTTCATATTTTATCTATTTCATGCATAACAATAGTAAAGTAATTAATCAATCCATAAAATAAGGATAAATTAGCCCTCATAATGTAGATTTTGGATTTTCAAATGTATTCTAATATAGTTATTCTGATGAAATATCTAATGGAATATCCACGCCAATTTAAAGATCAAGAGTATTATATTCCTCAATATATTCCATTAAATAAATAATAGGACCCCTAGTATGCAAAGAAAAATCCAATGACAAGGAATCTATGGTATTCCTACTCCTAGATAATCCTATATTAGGGACAATGGTGGCTAGCTTGTCCTCAATTTTGGCACTTCTGATAAGTCCTTGTGTGCTTGTTATTTTTCCTTCTATCTTCTGTATGCATTGTAATTTCTTATATTTAAGTCTATTATTAAATCCCCTTTCTATCCTAAGTACCTTGTATTACTTTATGATTGTCCTAGTAGAGAAAATGCATAGTTCTCTTGTGATTTTCAAATTTGAGGATGATCTTGGGGAGTTAATGGAACCATTTATTTATCATTTCTTATCTTATCCTTGTGATACCTATAAATTAATAAAATTCCTCCCTATAAAGGGATCTTTTCCACTTCATATATCAAAATTGGAATCCTATACTTGATGATGCCTTGTTTCACTTCCTTAAGTTGTATCTACTTGTCACATAGTCTATATGCTACCAAAAATGGTCTAATATGGCTAGGGTGAGCTATCATGAGAGGGAGATATGTTAAAATAGTCATTCCTTCATCATTTTCAAGGAAAATAACCACCTCCTCCAACTTACAATCTCCTCTTTATATTATATTTTGTTTCCTGTTGTATAAGTTAAATGACCTATTGAAGGGTCATATGCTATCCCCTATATGTATGAATTAATATGCCATTAGCCATTCCCATATGGTGTATATTATGGGTAATGATTGGTGGTAGGATGGGTCTTTACTTGTCCTCACTCATCCAAAGGTATTTATAAAGACTAGGTTGTAGAAGTAAAAATAATAATAAAATTATAATTAAATAACCACATTAAAAATATATAGACCAATAATTTAAGTATTAAGAAATTAAATAATTGTAATGATAATTTTCCACCATTACAACAAATACAACTATTTCATAAATGCCATAAACAAGCCAGTTATGACATGTCTTTGCAAACTTGAACTCATGCAACTTAGGTAATGAATTGTACCAAAGCACTCGATTTAAGATCCTTTAACATCAAATAAAATTTATTTTTAACATAATAACCTAATATTAAAATTTAGAATATAATAAATAATTAAAAAAAAAAATAACAAAAATACCTATTTATTAACGATATTTTCATTGAATTAAAAAGAATGATAAAATTAATATTAATTAATATTAAATATTAGATATCAACATGCATAATTGAAAACAATTCTATAATGAAAGTTGGTCCTTGTTCTTTTTGTTATCACTAAGTTGGAACCAATTGAGTTGTTCAATTATCAACCTAGTGCAACTATTTCAAACCACTTTTGAATGGAAGTTAGCCCTTCCAATCTGAGAGGGCTCTCTAGAGGAAAATAATGAAATTTTCAAGATGAAATAAATTTGCAGATGGCTAATATTTTATGTTTTAAGTGATTTTGCAGGTGGAAGATTATATGAAGGATACCATTGGGCATGGAGTCAGCTAAGAGACTTCAATTGAAAGAAAATATAATCCATGGAAACTGAGGAAATTGAGCTTAAAAGATAAATTTTTACAGGAAAAACATAATACATGAAGGAAATTGGAGCATAGTACTATGGATTCCAAGTAATCATGATACTATGAAGCTGATGATAATATGAGAAATGGAAAAACAAAAACACATAATCTCAAAAGAAATCTCAGGTCTGAAAGACAATTGCTGCAACTGTTTATTAGCTTGGTAAAACAAAATTACATAATATCCCTCTCATTTACATTCATCAACCAACCCCCTCAAATTCAATAAACCTATAATTTATAGAGTGAGATCTGTGTTACAAAGGTCTGCCACCTGGGCTAGACTTCGATACTGACCTAGAGACCTAATTCAAATAGGATTACATCATATTTAAGATTAATAGGGATATTTTGTACTTTAATGGAGTTCGTAATAAAAAAGGACTCTATGACCACTACTTACTTCAACAAAATATCTAATAACCCATGCTTGTCATCCCTATCGAACCAAACTTCCATGTTGAGGTGCCCAACTAATACACTATATTTAAGGTCTTCATAAACCTAAGTTGATGATGATTTTTCCATTTGTGAGGTGGCATCATGATGAGTTGTCAACCATGTTAGCCGTGTGGAGTTGATTGCTAATATTCCCCCTTAAACAAATGGCCCAATGATATTATTGATTTCATTTGATGACCCAACCACCTCTTTACTACATTGAATGCCCTAAAAGATAAAAAATACATAACATTGGAATACACATAGAGTATTAGGAACTTTCGTAGCGCACTTTCGCAGTAACCTCAAAATTCCACCTTTTTCCAATTTTTTTAATTTTCTGACTGTTGGAGGATATTCCTTCGGGCTAATGAAGTAAACACATGCTCTAGGTCAACCCTGTTTTGAGATTTTTTAAGAAGCTTTCCCTCAAATAAACCTACAACACTTTCATAGAAAAAACTCATCTTTAAGCCTGGAATGCACTACGAAACCTAGTTCATTGACATTTTTCTCCTTATTCCTTTATTTTTACCTCAAAAACACTTATAAATAATGTATATGCGTGGTTATGATAGCATAAGACAAAATGTGATCCAAAAATGTGTGGCCTACCATGTTTCATGGAGTAACATCATCATCTTTCACAATAATATTAAGAACCTTTTTCTTCAATTCTTCCTTTACCATCTCCATCTTTAATTCCAAGATTTTGTATTGATCTTGCAACCTCCTTATTTATTCTTGTAGCCACCTATTTCTCCTATAAAGATGATTCATCATCCGATGCAAGGGCAGTGTCCTATTAAACATCTACCCTAACTTGTCTGCCATTTCATTGTAGAAATCTAGTTTCTTTCTCACTTCCTTTTTTAAATATTCCATCTCCGCCCTTTCTTGTTTTAAATCTTCCAACTCCAACATAGCTTCTAGAACCTCTTCTCTAGTTTCCCTCAGTTTCTCTTGTAAGAGCTCCAACTCAGTCTTTCTTGAATCCGATATCTTCCCTTTACTCCCTTGATTAAATCTACCTCTAATAGAGATAGTCCTGGCAGTTCCCCCCATGACAGAAGCTTCTTATTTTCTGGTTTCTTGTGCATATTCTCTGACATTTTTCCTTTATAAAACTGTAACCTAGTGAATGGCTTCCTAGGTTTAAAAATAAACCCTGAATATTCTTTTGAAAAGTCCAATTTCTTGGCCTTAAGGCTCTTCTTGTTAGTCTCCACTCCCTTAGTTTCCACGGGCTTTAGAACAGGAGACTCTTCAATCTCAATTTCCTCCAGGATGTCTGCTAGCTTGCCTCTTCCCTCAATATGACTTCTAGTAAGCCTCCTGTGGGTCCTTATGTATGTTTTTACTTCACTGTTGGTATAAGTATGTTTTGGCATCATAGTCTCTTGCATTTGTTCAACCTCCAACTCCATAGGTTTTTCCATAGGCTATAATTCTTCCTCATGATCAAGTACAAGTTCAGCTCCAGACTCCTTGTTTTTTCTTGGTGTATTGGACTTGGATTTTGGTTACTTCTTAGGAGTGAGGGAATCAAATTCATATCCGCTCATAAATAGGAATGTAGTCCAATCTCTTTTGAATTTATTCAATTATTCCACTACCAACGATTTGATCAAAGCATGATGAAATACAAAGGTATCACTAGTTTCGGGTTTTTCCTGAACCTTATTTGCCATTTTTCCCAAGCTTCTAAAAAAATAAAAAGGCAAGTCTAGTGGTTTTTTACCTATGAAGTGTAGCAGTAGTTTGAAGTGATACTGATAGATCATATGGAATCTACCTTCACAGGTGAAATATTTTTGAATCACCATTAATAATTTGTAATATTTCTCCTTGAGGCATGTTATGGGGACTCCCGAACTCATATCCATGCCTCTATACTCCTCTTTCAAAAAATCATCATAGTCATGCAACTTTAATTTCATCACCTTAAACCATAACTCTCTTGATCTTTGGATCTCAGTAGCCTATGCAATTGTGTCAGGAGACACAACAAATTTTAAAATGCCTACTTTCGACCCTGTACCAATAAAATTAATAGAAAAATCCTTCGATACCTGTACATGGTATTTGTTAGCACTGAAAATGTTAATGGTGTAATTTTCATTGTGTCACTGTTCTCAAATTTTTATTGTGTCTTAGTCCATGTCCAAAGTTTGAGTCATTTCCAATAAAAGTTATAAAAGGGTCCCAACATCAAGGTATTTTTAAGTGAATAGGTGTCATAGAGTTTTAGATTCCTAAAATAAGTTAAAATATATGTTTTGGATTATTTTAGTGTTGAAGGTTAGTTGATGTTTGGGTAATAAAATTATAGTCATATAGTCTGGAATAATAGATACTTTTGTTGCAAATTTATTGTCAAAATAGTAAAGGGCAGTTATTTCTTAGAAATGGAAGTCATATATTCCACATAATGAAAAGTGCAGCTATTTCACTGAGATTTTAGTTATCTCAGAAAAGAGGCTACGGGTAAACAAGTAATCAGTTTTCAAAGCAGGAAAATTAAGGCTTCGTGGCAACCATAGTTCTTTAAAATCAAAGCATAGACAAAAGAAAACATCTTAACAAATAGAGTGGGAGATCTGGAGAAGAGCAACAGAAAATATTTAAAGGAAGCTGGCTGGGAAATAGACTAAGGAATGAAGCAACGGAGAAGAACTGCATGCAAAAGGAATGAATGGCCATGATCTAATCGTAGATTGAAAGGGGAGCAGACTGACGACTGAGATTAAAGCCCACATAAAGCGATTTCACAAATCACAAATTTTAAAGTTTATTGTTAAATTGATCGCATGGTATGTTAAGCGATTTGTGATGTGATGAGGTGAGGGGCACATGTGGGCGTAGAGCACAATTACAATTTTGAAAATTTCTGAGTTTAAGGTTTAGTCATTATCAGTGTAGAGTTAAACTTGCAAGCGACCAATTTGTGTTTTCTTCCTATTGGTCAGCTGGTTGTGGGGCCCTAGAACCGTGATTTCGCGTGTATGCATATTGTTTGGGAGTAATTGTAGTTTTTTATAAAGTTCTTATAAAGTGATCATTGTTGATTGAATGCGTATGTATGTTTATAAAACTTCTGATGCATGATCCGCGATCGGTCCCATTTTTTTGCCACGTCACTTCCGCTCCCATCGCACATCGCAATTCGCCATTTTCAATAGTTAACTCCCACATTTCACAATAAAACTTCTGATGCGCAATCTACGATCGGTCCCACTTCTTCACCATGTCACCACCCCCCATCGCTTATCATTTATTCCACTCCATGTCTCCTCTATCAATTAAACCTGTTTCAAAGGATTTTCTTTGTAATTTCTCATAAAATGAAACTCCATCATTCTATCTAAAAGTTTTAAGTTTTCCACAATTAAAAAGGGTTCTTAACCAAAAAAAGAGAAAGGAATAGCAGAATAGTGGCAAAATTTCTCTCAAACAGTTTTCTACCACTACTCTCAGTACCAACACATTGTTACCAAACGCTGGGCAACATTCAAGGAACAACCACACACCATTTTCACTATTGTTTGCACATTTTATGGAGTTGGTTGCACCAGAATGGAAGAGGAGTATTCCCATAAAACTTCCACATCATACAAACCACTTCAAACTGTTAGCCTTAATGTTTTTATTTCCATTATGTCATAACACTCCGTATTAAATTTTAAGATAAGCCTCACCTATTGCAAGAGGTTGTAATGAATTTTGAAACAAATTTACCTTTTTCTTTGGAAGATGACAGTATCATATTTTTTATATATCTGCCAAACTGATATGAAGTCAGGGTTGGTTGGTGGCTATTGAATTCTGACTTATATGAACTCTAATTTTTTTTTGAATGAAATGGAATGGTACTACTGAGGACTTATTACCAATTTGTTTTGTGTATTGTCTAATTTATTTGTGTTTCCATATCTCCTTTCTTCTAGTTCTAGTTTGCAAATCATCATACCATTATGTGCTTTTATTAGTCTCTTAAGCAAGTTATGTGTTTTATCAATTTTTGTCAGACTAGAAATAGCTTTCTCTTAATGGAATATTTTCAAACTACTACTTTTGTCAATTTCTACTAAATCAATAGATTTATGTTTTACAGACCTATTTATTCTCCTCTCATCTTACAATTTACTCTCCTCATAAACTGCAAACTTGCACCTTACTACCACATCAAGTTACAATACCCTCTTTAGTAGAATTGTGGATTTGACCGAAATATCTCTTCAGTGAATCAAATTTTATACCATATTCCAATCCCATAAGAAAAAAAATTAAAATTTCCTTAGAGTTTAAGATGTGTCTGGTCAGGCACTTGTTGTATTCCAAGTGCTGATTCTAGCGCCAAGATCTTTTGGTGCATTTTTCGGGAGACGAAGGCCTTGTAACGAAGTATTCTCCCGAGTCTATTTTTATGAATTTTTGATAACCAGGCCTTGATGGTGAACAAGAATTGGTGAATTGAAGAAGACTGCAAATTTGTTCACCTGGTGACTCCACGAAGGGGAAGAGAGGTTTCAAGACCTCCTTCAACAAGGAGGAATCAGAGATCTCCAACTATGACTCCAACTGCTGACCCAAAGAAAATCATCAAAGATTATAAAGGAAAACAAAGATCAGTTAAAGCCACATCTCAGTTAGTGAAGAATGTACACAAAAATTACATTCCAAAGAAAAATTTACCTCTGTCTACTTTAGAATCTAAAGAGGTTTTAGTTTCAAAAAATTCTGCTAAAAAATCTCAAGTTGAAGCTACTCCTCTAGAAAATAAAGTGGATATTGTTAACCTAGGCTCACCTGAAGGTTTTTCTTACTCATCACCTAGTAAATCTGAAATAATAATTTTTCTAGTTAAAGAAGGAGAAACTATATTTCTAAGTGTTGAAAATAAGTTAGAAGAATTTGTGCTCAGTGAAGGTGAATTAGAACAAGTATTGACTATTGCACCTTTTTCTGGATAGGGATATTTTAACTAAAGAAGACTTCAAGACTATTTTAAATTTCCTTTAGACTCATCCTGAATACCAGTCTCTTATCACTCCTCAGCAAGAATTCTCCTTTCAATACATCCTCTGTTCATATTTTTTAAAACCCACTCTTCTCAGTTCCAAAGCCTAAAAAATCAGCTCAAGACCCCCAATTTTCTGCTATCCTAAATCAGAGTCAAGATTCACCAATTGCATTTCCTATTTCTCAAACAACTACATCAATTGTACATTAGAAAAATATGGCTCAACCTGCCCTTACAAGGATGCAACAGATAGTGGCTGCGAGATATATGCCACTTGTTCTCCCTCAACACATGCATGCACTTTCCCAAGGAGATTACTTGAAATATCTTCCAAAATACACTGGTGAGGGAGAAGGAGTTTCTGCTAAAGAAAATTTAGTGGCTTTATATAGCTATGCAGACAATCATAATATTGAGCATGAAGATGTTTGGTCAAGAATCTTTGTTCAAATATTGGATGGTGAAGCTCGAAAATGGTTTAGAAGTTTGGATCCAAATTCGATTACAAGAATTGATGAATTGAAAGAGATATTTTTGAAGCATTGGGGTGATAGGAAAGACTATGTTTATTATCACACAAAATATGGAACTCTGAAGAAAAAGGAAGATGAGTCTTTAGTTGATTTTACTAATAGGTTTAATAAGATTTATAAGAAAATTCCTGAAGAGAGTAAACCCACTAAAACCACAACTATGATAAATTTTGAAAATTCTTTAGATTCTGAGTTTGCCTTATAGTTGAGGGATGAAAAAGCACAAACACTAACAGCAATGCAAGAGGCTGCAATTGGAGTGCAGTCTAATCTCATGGCTTATAATAAATTAAAAATGGAGGAAGAAAAGGTAACAAAAGACAAAAATAATATGAAATAAGAAAAGCCTTATTCTTCTAAATCTCTTTTAGCAGAAGAATAGATCGATCAAGTGCCCAATTTGATCAAGTAACTTTCCTCTAAGATGTAAAAATTAGAGGTAGAAAATAAACTAGTTGCTAGAGCCAATCAAAACAAATCTAATAGAAATCGTGCTCACTTCAGGAGGCCTTTTCAGCCTCAACAATTCCTACAGCACCCAAGGAGAAATGTTGATGATCAAAATGTTCAGTCTCCTTTGAATAATTATGTTGAAGAAGAACAATAAGGAAATGAGGAAGAAAATGAAGAAATAAACCATGTGGGAGAAACTTCATATTCAAGATTTTTGAAATTGCAGGAATATGAAGATAGATCAAGAGTTTGTTTGTTTTATAGTGATATTAATGCTCAAATTTATGCACAGAATGATAAAAAACAACAAGCAGTTCAAAACAAAATACACCCTTTGAGGTCAAAAGGCCCTGTTCGGCATCCTCAACAAAAATCAGATTCAAATAAACAAGTTTCTAAACAGATATCCAAGGTAAATGAGGTTCCTCCACCTCAAAATTATGCCCCAATTGTTAAAATTAAAAATAAGGAACTAGTTCCAATTTATTTCAGTATCAAATTTGAATTGAATAAAACCAAAATTCTAGTTCCGCTACTGGAATTATTGAAAAATCCATCATATAAAGGTCCTTTTAAGAGTCTATTGCATCCTCCTGTCGCTCCTGATTCAGTCAACCTTGAGGATAAGCATCCCACTATTTATCTAGGCTATCACGTCCAAGACCAAAATGATGATAATTCACTTCCATTTTACCTGTCACTTACCATACATGACAAATTTTTTCATAAGTGTCTGTTAGATTCTGGAGCTTCCCAGAATCGTATGCCAAAGAAAGTGATGGATGAATTGGGATTAGAGATCACCAAGCAATACCATGAAATTTACACCTTTGACTCCAAAAAATTAAAGTGTCTAGGAGTGATAAAGGATTTGGTTGTTTCCCTAAACCAGCTTCCTATAAAGAGCTTAGTGATGGACATTGTGGTTGCTGACATTCCTTTTAGATTTGGGATGTTGCTTTCTAGATCTTTCTCTAAGAAATTGGAAGGTACCCTTCAGATGGACATGTCATATGCTACCATCCCAGTATTTGGAGGGGAATTCAAAAGAAAAATAATTGGGGTCATCAATTTTTGACCTTGTTGCTGATGATAATGATTTCTAGCCCAAATTAAGTGAAAAACAACATTTTCAAGGTGCAAATGCACAACATTCAAAAGAAGGACAGATTTGGAAATTGTACTTTCATGGAGCCTCATCAAGAGAAGGATCGGGAGTTGGTGTAGTCCTCATTTCTCCTACAAGAAGAAGGTGACCATATCATACAAACTGTAATTTTCTACCACTAAGAACACCACTGAGTATGAAGCACCTGTGCTGGGTATAAAGGTAGCGAAAGATTTGGGAGCAGAACAACTAATTGCCTTTGGTGATTCAGAGTTGGTGATTAAGTAGGTGAGAAAAATTAGGGTTTGGTTCCTTTACCAAGTGAAAAATTCCAAATTGAAGAATTATACGAATGAAGTCTAGGAATTGATTGAACGTTACTTTTCGGCATTAATAAAAATTTTGTCACTAGAGAAGAAAATCAGATTGTTGATTCACTAGTTATTGTTGCTAGTAATTTCAAAGTTCCTCTAGATGTCAAGGAAGTCTATGATGTTCAAATAAAAAACAGACCTTAAATTCCTGATAACATCAAGCAATGGCAAGTATTTGAGGATGATAGGGAGATTCAGAAATTTTTCAAGTATGTAGAAGAGTTTGCAGACATACAAATTGATGATGAGCAAGAAATTGTTGAAAACGAAAATAATAGCCCTTTTAAGAAAACTATGGCTGGGAAAAAAATTATAGATCTGAAAACTTACTTTATTCCTGAGGGTTTGGTTCCTTTAGAAAGACAGTTTGATAATAATGATGTTTTTATCAAGCCTGAAAGCAAGGTTGATGGAGTGAGTACAATAGAGTGTAACATTGTGTTGATGAGGCAAATCCCCTCTATGGACAGAGGTGATCCCACTAGCTCTAGAGTGGGTCTAGAAAAAAAAAAACCACGCTACGATATCGATTCCTAGTTACAAAAGACAAAGCTACGATGGACAGCCTACCTCAAGTCCTACGTTGTTGTTGTCGAAGGAGAAGTGTTGCTTCCCATTCCTAAATTGACAGATCACAATCCTTTCGCTCACCGTGCCCGGAAACCTGTACGCATGTAGAGAAAAGTGATGACATACAACATACTAATTCAAACATGTAATTATCAATCAGTCGGAAAAGATTGAATCAAGTTGCATTACACAAATAAGCAATGCAACGATGGAACCAATAACATAGTCGAGCATATATTAAAATATGAAAGAAAGATTACAACTGAGTTCCGACGTTACGCTCTTCCTTTGGTAGGGCTTCCAATGGAATGTGTCTCACAAAGCTTGTTGGGAATTTAGACAAGGCTCTCTCTCTTACGGGGTTCTCCTTAGCTCTGCTCTCAATAGTCGCTCAGCTATAGTTTTCTTCTCAAATTTTCAGCTAGGTTGTAAATAGAGAGGGAACGCTTTTATAGAGGGAGAAGTAGAGGTTAGGATCCCTATAATCATGGGGAAGATGTTGAAAATGGCAACAAGAAATAGTGAAGGAGGCCTCCTGAGACATCTTTCCTGATCCTAGTTGGAAAGTGATCACCTAAACTAGGTGGGGACCACACATGTGATTTTTTGTCGAAAAGTCTATTTTTAGACTATGTCTATTTTTAGACATACGGAGCATGATTCGGGGATTCCAGTTGGATATTCTTGAAGTATGCGACATGTTGGTAAAAATAGATGATTCCCTTATTTTTAGGACCCAGGCTATTTTTAGACTGTATCTCCTAAAAATATGGAAGTCAAATATTATTTACCCTTAATAATATTTAGACTATAAACAACAGTTTACTCTCTTGGAGCACTTCAGTTTGACCTCAGAGGTGGGGTATTACGTAGTCGACATAAGGAAATTCGAATGTCCTATGAGTTAAGTGAGCTATTGCATGTTAGAATTCAGTTAGACTCATGTGGCAGAGTTGTGGTGGAGTTGATTGAGGAGTTAATGGAGGTGGTGTTCTGGTTAACTAGTTGAACTAGTTGTATTTAGTTTAACTGGCTAATACACTAGAGATGAGTTGTGTGAATTAAATATTATTTAATTCACTAATTATTAACTCATTATTCAACTAAAGAACACACCAGTTTAACTCAGTGCATGGACAGTTCAGTGGAGACCAGTGAAAGAGGTAGATGAAAGGGTGAGTATAGCTATCAGTTGGAGGATCAGTTTTGCATGGGATTTGCATAACACTTGGAGGAAATTACCAATGACAATTGCGCAGTTGAAGCTAGTGAGATTCGAACCTGGATCTCTATTTAGACCATCCTTGATTGCGCAATAGAGGCAGAGAAGTAGTGGGTGTGTTTTGAACCTGTGACTTGTTCAAAACCAAGCTAGTTTTTGTGTAGCTTTGGGAGATAGTACTGAGTACTTGTGAGGATTTTGTACTATGTATTTGATGCATGTTCTCTCCAATTATAATATACTATAGCTGGGGGTTTTCAGCTATAAGCTTTCCCCATACATACTGTGTTAATGTGTGTGATTGATTTGATGTGAGATTGCTTCTATTATTTCCGCATGTGACAATTAATTGTAGAAGAAGGTTATGTGTTATGCATGCAATTCGAAATTGATGTATGATCGGGTTAATATTCATTGAATAAGTGATTTATTCAGCTAATTTCTACATGGTATCGGAGCTAAATTAATCGTCGAGATCTATTACGGTGATTGTTTATTATTTCCTCGGACAGAGCCTGCATGCGAGCCAGGTAGCCTCCGGAATATTCATCCTTCTTTGTAAGGTGAAAGATCTGGTGAATTCCCATGCAGTCAATCTCTGGTTTGGAAATAATTAGCTCTCAAGTGTAGATCGGAAGCGACTGAGTTATCAGCTGGTGGTGAAATTCGAGTTTGCAGATTTGTGTTCTTGGTGCCGCGGTGAAAATGTCTTTCATCGGTTTGCGACTAGAATATGCCTTGGAAGGGAGTTCGAATTATGTTGCATGGAAGGACCGCATGGAGGCTGTATTAGATGATCATGGGCTGTTGGAATTCGTGGAGAAAGAGATTCCAAAGCCTACTTCTAATGATGCTGATGTTGTGGAAGCATGGCAAAAGAAACAAGCAAAATGTCGAAGGATCCTGTTGGAGGGTGTAAAGGATCACATTGTATCCAGTTTACACGGGAAGGCCTCTCCATATTTGATGTGGAAAGCCTTGACGGATCTGTACCAAAGCAAGAGTGATCAGAGGAAGCTGGCGCTCAAAGATAGACTCAGGAACATCAAGTGTGAGAAGGGGGAAAGTATGCCGAAGTACCTCACGAGGTTCACCCAATGTCGGGATGAGTTGGGAAGTGTTGGTGTGCCGGTGGTGGATGAGGATCTGGTGAGTTTGGCGCTTCTTGGTTTGCCGAAGAGTTGGCATGCATATCAAGATAGTGTCAATGGTCGGGAAAAGTTGCCGGGATGGGAAAGACTGTGGTCTGATCTCGTGCAAGAGGAGATCCGGTGAAATACCAGAGATGGTTCTTCATCAAAGGGAGCTGATGAAGAAGACTGTGCTTTGGATGCCAAAGCAAGGAAGGGGAAGGGCAAGGAGAAGGCTTCTCAATCCGGTGCGGATGGTAAAGAGCGTGACATGTCCAAAGTGAAGTGTTTTCACTGTCATGATCATGGACATTACGCCACGAATTGCCCAAAGAAGAAGAAGAACAAGCAGGCTGCTGGAGCTGCAGCTGGTGAGGCTCTTGCCTCGCAATTTGAGCTGGACTTCTCATTTATCGCATGCATGTTGTCTAGTGCATTGGGATCGGGGTGGTATATTGATAGTGGCACTTCCTTTCACATGACGGGAGATGTGAATCTTTTCAGTGACTTGGTGGAGAAAGGTCTCTAGATGCATGTTGATTTGGGCGACGGTGGACGATACAATGCGACTAGCATTGATACCATAAAATTTCAGAGGGAGTCAGGTAAACTCATTCTTTTACAAGATGTATTGCATTTACCAGGTCTAACAAAGAATCTGATCTCAGTTGCAATGTTAGAGTATAAAGGGTATGAAGTTGTCTTTAGAGAAGGAAAAGTTTTCCTTCAGCACAAGGCAACGGGACAAGTCAAGAAGGTTGGGATTCGAGCAAAGAATCTCTACAGACTTGAAGTAGATGGGATGTCTACAGAGCTTCCTACTGTTGGGAAGCGGGAGGAAGACATGCAACTGAAGCTTGAGAGGGAGCAAGTGTTGCATGCAGGCGAGAAAGACATGCAATTGGAGCTTGAGAGGGAGCGGGTTTTGCATGCAGGTGAAAGTGAACCTCGGGGTGTGGAGCAGCCACAAGAGGATCATGGAGTGGAAGAGACCACTCATGTAGAGAAATTTCGTGCCAGACGGGCAGAGGGAGTGCATGCAGCTATACCACCAAGTATGAGGTGGGGCGACATGCATGAGTAATCCCATGAGGAGATTTCTGGGCAGATTCATGAGATGGTGTGGATCTCATGGATTGAACCTGGCTACGAGGTGCCCACAGCGCAGCAGTAGCAAGATCAGTTGGAGTGATGCAGGCAAATCAAAGTGACAGTGTCGGATACTGGAGCGCGGATCAGAGTTGACAGCAAGTGCAAGAGTGCATGGGTGCAAGAGTTCAACAACGCAGTAGTTCCTAATGACATGTGCAGTTGGTACCAGCAGAAGTCGAAGACTTTGATGATAGATGCTAGATGCATCAAGACTGATTGAGTTGTTTGGAGCCTATTCAGTTTCAGAGGAGTTGCAGAGCATATGCATGGAGTTGCATGGTGCATGCATGAGTTTGCATGGCACATGCAAAGGGTGCATGGCGAATGCATGGAGTTGCATGTCGCATGCATGGAGTTGCATGGCGCTTGTGAAGGTTGCAGGGCGAATGCATGGAGTTGCATGTCGCATGCAATGACATTCCTTTCTTTTTGAGAGGGAGTGTTAAAAATGGCAACAAGAAACAGTGAAGGAGGCCTCCTGAGACATCTTTCCTGATCCTAGTTGGAAAGTGATCACCTAAACTAGGTGGGGACCACACATGTGATTTTTTGTCGAAAAGTCTATTTTTAGACTATGTCTATTTTTAGACATACGGAGCATGATTTGGGGATTCCAGTTGGAGATTCTTGAAGTATGCGACATGTTGGTAAAAATAGATGAGACCATTATTTTTAGGACCCAGGCTATTTTTAGACTGTATCTCCTAAAAATATGGAAGTCAAATATTATTTACCCTTAATAATATTTAGACTATAAACAGCAGTTTACTCTCTTGGAGCACTTCAGTTTGACCCCCAGAGGTGGGGCATGCAGCTGACATAAGGAAATTCGAATTTCCTATGAGTTAAGTGAGCTATTGCATGTTAGACTTCAGTTAGACTCATGTGGTAGAGTTGTGGTGGAGTTGATTGAGGAGTTAATGGAGGTGGTGTTCTGGTTAACTAGTTGAACTAGTTGTATTTAGTTTAACTGGATAATACACTAGAGATGAGTTGTGTGAATTAAATATTATTTAATTCACTAATTATTAACTCATTATTCAACTAAAGAACACATCATTTTAACTCAGTGCATGGACAGTTCAGTGGAGACCAGTGAAAGAGGTAGATGAAAGGGTGAGTATAGCTATTAGTTGGAGGATCAGTTGTGCATGAGATTTGCACCACACTTGGAGGAAATTACCAATGAAAATTGCGCAGTTGGAGCCAGTGAGATTCGAACCTGGATCTCTATTTATACCAGCCTTGATTGCGCAATAGAGGCATAGAAGTAGTGGGTGTGTTTTGAACCTGTGACTTGTTCAAAACCAAGCTAGTTTTTGTGTAGCTTTGGGAGATAGTACCGAGTACTTGTGAGGAGTTTGTACTATGTATTTGCTGCATGTTCTCTCCATTTATAATATACTATAGCTGGGGGTTTTCAGCTATAAGCTTTCCCCATACATACTGTGTTAATGTGTGTGATTGATTTGATGTGCGATCGCTTCTATTTTTTCCGCATGTGACAATTAATAGTAGAAGAAGGTTATGTGTTATGCATGCAATTCGAAATTGATGTATGATCGGGTTAATCTTCATTGAATAAGTGATTTATTCAGCTAATTTCTACAGAAGAGCCCTATATCTTAGGAAGGTTCCATAAGAGGTGTAAAACCACTTCCTAATCAGGGAGATCTAGAGAAAAATAGTCCAACCTCTTTTTGATGATTCGTTCTGAAGTTGTTAGAATCAAACTCCTACCTTTTATTTAAAAAAAAAACATTCCCAAATAGGCTTGGCACGGGAAATACACAAGGACAGAGCGCCAGGTGGTGCGGGTTTAGTGTAAATTTCCTTGATTGGCGCGAGTGATGAACTGGCTGAGCACACCAATGCCCAAACATATGTTTTTAGTGATTTTATGAGGAAATGTTCTTCAGGATAATTCTTGTTCTTATGTAGAAGGATGGCATCAAGGTATTTTTAGGACATTTTACTGTTCACAAGTCATGTGAATAGTCCTCCAATGTACGGGATGAGGTATTGTAGGGACGGTGACAAAATGTTGTGTAACAGATGCCCCTAAAGCATGAGGTCCGAGAGAGAGGGAGGGGTGAAATTCTTTATGAGAATGCGTTCAACTGAAAATACTGCAGTTCGATGACCTACAAGTACAAATACAAATGATATCTTTGATACATGATATGTGGTATGGGTGCAACCATCCATAAAAGAGTTCAAAAATAATAATATCCAAGGTATGGACATAGCCATCCAAAAAAATAAGGATCAACAAGTAGACTCAGGTATGGTCGTAGCCATCCAATTCAAAGAGTCATGTAATAATTCATAATAATCTACAACGAACCCGTAGCCTGTATTTCATCAAACAAAATCCAGGGTCTTGTGCTCCATCTCGACCTGAACAAAGTACAAGTTCGAGCATGCGAATATGTGAGCTAAAGTCGAACATGCAAGAACATCGTCTGATTACTAGCCAATGATGAAAGTTGTTAACAGATGTGAGAGAAACCACCAATAATGACAATGGCTCTCAAGGTACAAGAGGTACAATCCACGAAATGTGAATAGTGATATGGCGTCGAACACCCACAGAATCATCTGATCGAAGGTCAATAATGAAAACCTTACGTCGAATGCGAAGAACCTGCCATTGAGGCATGCAGGCTCCAAGGTACCTGAAGGGAGTCTTTAGATCAACTTCTTGGATAATGAGTTGGAGTTGACAGGAAGGGACCTCGATCAAATGTGGGCCATGATTTTTCCCACATCATCGACATGAGACAGAGGGATATAAATTTTTGTGAATCAAGATTAACAGAGAATCAAAGAGAGGTTGAAAACTACAGAGGAAAACTTCTCTTGAACATATCGGCAACACGACACTGGATTTGGTAGTATTTGAAATCAATGGATCTGAGGTCATGGTGATGCAGAAAAGAGTAGATGAGTAGTCAAAAGGGATTACCCAAACCCATGGAAGTAAGAAGATAATGAGATGAGATGTCCCCAACCCGACACAAATGTAGACAAGTGCCATGTTCAAGAGCGACATACTGCCAACACGACTACAATATTGGTTCCATTTTCCCCCACCATTTCTGGCAAGTATCCCAATTATTTTTTAAAACAAGCTTGAAGGGGATATCATGTGCTTGTGATGTAAGTTTTTCCTTCGGACAAATCCAACCTAGTACATTTTACGAGCCCTAGGAAGGAGGAACTCGAGTAACATCATTATGATGGAGTCTGATGTCATCAGAGTTTAACGAGTCTGAAAAAGGAAGAACTCAGAGTCTTTTCATGTTTAGAGAGTTTGAAAAGACAGCAGAAAAGAAAACTCTAGAATTCCCTTTTCGTAAATAGTTCCTCAGATCCGAAAAGGTAGAAAAATGTGTCTGAGAAAACCTCCTAGTCGCGATAGGCTAGGGTATTCCTTTTTCGTAAATAATCTATCCTAGCCCGAAAAAGGGGTAAATGTATACTGGGTAGATATCACTTCACAACCAATTTAAAGAGATCAAAACGACAAGTGACTCGGCAATCTTTTCAGTTTTAGAGAGTTAGAAAAGAGCTGAAAGGTGACTCGAGTAGTGACTTTTTCGTGTCTTTACTGAGTCTGAAAAAGTATAAAATAAAACTCATCTCTTCGTCAAAACCATGTGAAAACCTATTGCTGCACAAAAAGATGTGTGTAAAACATATTCCTTGAAAATAATATGAAAATATATCAACAAATACGTTTTAAAACCTATTATAGGACTTTGAAAAGCTATAAAAAACCAACAGTGGTAAAAAATATTTACTTTTCACTTTTACCTCTTTGCAAAGCAACAATGACCCATTTCTTCTTTGATCTTCAGGTGATGAGTATGATCAATCTAGTGGACCAAATCGAATTTTGTCCGGTTCCGGTAAGAGCCAACCTCTTTTGCCATCTTTTAAGTTACATTTTACTGCATTTTATTGTTATTTGAGGTCCCTTAGGGGAGGATTGTTAAAATTTAGGGCTCCGTGGTTGGCCAGGTTTTGGGCACTGACCCACACCAATCCACCCTATTTTACATAGGAGTCACACCAGCTAGCGCGACTGTTAGCCAAAAATTTGCACCAACGACGCAACTCAAAATCCGGCTGAAATTTCACAAAATGAAACCAATGGAATGTAAATTTGAATATCCCAGGAGGCTTATAATGTTCCTATGATTGATTGATGCAGGTATCAAGCAGAAAATATGGTTATCGAATGGAAAGAGAGAGAAAATAGTGAAGAATATGAACAAGCAATGGAAAATGGGCAATGTATGAATGCTCTTAAGAATTGCGGGCTAAAAAAGTTCTTCCTGACGCTATGTCTCTGGGCTCAGCTCAAATTGCTACAGTATCTCATTATTATTTGGGATGAGGATGAGGAGAAATTAAAACTTTGAGACCAGGAGCTTGAGCTCGAAGTAGCCGATGTATATTTCATCACTGGACTCTCACGTAGGGGTCCAGTCCCTATTCTGACTGGTACCAGGCCTTCGGGAGAAAGCATGACAATGGTCATGAAGAGGGTGTGCCCAAGGGCATGCAAAGGAACAAGGAGCAATAAAGTGGACATTCAAACCGTCCTCAATCTAGCACTGAGAGTAGTGACACACACCATTACGTGGGCTGCGGGATCACAGGCACTGCACGAGGCAAAAAATACACAGTTACTTCTTGCTTCAGAGTGTATGAACCTAACTATCTTTGACTGGGCCAAGGCCATGACCATGAACATAAAATGATAGCTCACAAAATCCAAGAAGTCCAAACTAAAGCAGTTTGGATATGGGTCGACACTGGTGTCGTTCTTCCTGGAACAATTACCTATTTTTTAGTGCCATGAAGCCATAGTCCTGAAGCCACCACTGAGAGAGCCACGGATGGCTCGATGGGTGGCACTGATGCCTAGGGTAGGGGGTGGCCAACAGATGTCCAAGAGGCCAGAGTTATTTGACTGGCTCCAATGATAGTTGATCATCGTGGAGGATTGGCCCTATGCTGGCACAGATTTTATCAGAGACCTAGAACTTCCACTCCTGAAGGGAGACGACTAGGACAAAGAACTTGGTAAGACTCATTTTTTATTTTCATGAGTTTATAATTTTTTTAGTATATATGCATGTTCTTATAGCTAATTTTATATGAATGCAAATGTTGGCCCAGAACGTCCCGCAGGCATGTCTCCCATAGCAAGGAGGACTCCTCGCGGCTTTGACCCTCAGGGCGAGGGCATTAACGAGGAGATAGTTCAAAACTTGGAGGGACCAGTGGGGTCCCTGATTATGCCCATTTTGATGATGTACCCCAAGCCTATCAGAGGCACACTATGGTGGTGCCCAGCCATATCCACTACTTGCTGAGGTGGCTGGTACGGGCAGTGACATGTTATCATGAGCACCATCCTGACTAGGCACTTGGGCTCTATTTCCACATATTTTGAGAGACATGTTGTCTCATGATGTAATTGTAACAAACATATATTATTTTTGTGGGTTTTATGATGCACAGGAATTTTAAACAAATGATATATATATATATATACATCTATTTTCTTGCATGGATATTTGTACATATGATGATGCTTTTATACAAATTATGAAAATTCCTAATACAATGTTTAGCTTAATGTATTAGTTAAATAATCTGCGTAATAACTAATGACCCAACAACTAAGAAAAATGTTCACAAAGAGTATAAAACCAAAATATTTCATTTTTATGCAAGCTTGAAAACAAAATTAAACTATGCTTGAGATTGGTTTCATGTTGATGCAAGCTTGAAAACAAAAGTAAACTATGCTTGAAAAACAGGCATGCCCCCTAGCATGGTGACTCAATTCGAGGTGTGCATGCCCCCCCAAGCTTCAGTCCATTGGAAATGGAGTGAAGGTTCAAGAAATGAGATTAAAAGAAAGACTCGACTGGGATTTTATGAGATCTAAGAAAACTCGAATTGAACGAGAATGTGTTTCATTATTTTAACGAGGTTGACACATTAAAAGAAATGTCCTCGATGCCTTGGTTCATTTATTAAGGAGCTTGACACACGAAAATGAACTATGCTCCAACCACCTTGTTTCATTTTTTAAGGAGCTTGACAAAATAAAATGAACCATGCTCCAACAACAACTCATCATGATGAATAAGAAGTCATGGCTTCCAAGAGGTTCGCCTCTGGTGGGAAAACAATATCTTGGAAATCAGGACCCAATGCCCCCAGTACACGATGCACAATGGCACTATCACTAATTACGGGCATTGGATAGGTAGCCACATAATTAACCTGTGGCGGGGAATATACAACCGGAAGATAAAGACCCGTAAGGGATGATGGTGGACTAGATGTCACATTGGGACCAAAGAATGAAAGCTGATCAATGGTCATGATCCGTCCTTTGTGTGGAAAATGGATCACACGAAAGAGGGAGGAGACAATTGCCCCCATGACATAAGTATAATCGTGCCCCAAGAGAAAATTGAAGTCTAAAGGGCCTGGAACAACCATCACATCTATATGGACGTTTTTCCCTCCCAAAGTAACAGGTAACTTCGGAAGGATACATAATGGTTGATTGGTTCCTTTGTTAAAAGCCAACAGATTCTAGGTAACGGGCATAAGCGATGGAGAACCAAAATCTTTCCAAGTAATTGAAGATAGGATACTAACAGACATGCCTTCATCTATAATAGTGCTAGGTACGACCAGATCAAAGGTTTGTACCGTTATCTCGAAAGGCACATAAGACGGAAGGCGGTATCCAGAGAATCGACTCCAATCAAAGGAAGCTATCAAACTAATTGGGGGGGATACCATCGAACTAAGATGGTTTTCCCCCGGTGTTACCAAAGTAAGAGGAGCGCTCTCCTGGACTTCCATCATGGGAGTAGGAGGAGCATCTTCTTGCACGATAGGGATGGATGAATATTTTTCCAAGTCCGAGGAATCTGAAGAAACAAGAATAACATGGGGGGGATGAGATCGAATCTCAATGGAAAAGACCTGATGAACCACTGATGGGGTCAGATTGACCAATCCCACGACCAACGGTTGGTGGGGAATGGATTCTTGAATTTGAATTTCCGAGGGAGCAGGATTGACCAAGGATGACTCTTGACCAACTATTGAATCAGCTAGCAAAGGACTCGAAGAAAGTTTTTGGTAACCAGCCGAAAGGTAGGGTGCAGAAACAATAGGGTTTTCCAACACTATTTTGGCTTCATCCATGTACAGACAAAGGTGAATGGGATGATGCCTTTCACACAACTTATAGGGACTGGTAATCTTGCCTTGTTTTTTATAAGTCTTACCAGTGCTAGTCGAAGATGTGTCAATATGACTCCCATAAGCCAAAGTCAATGGCGGATGGCCGTCAGACCATGCGTCGAGTACCTTGGGAATACCAAGGAAGTCTCGAAGAAAATGGTTACCTTTTTAGAGCATGCAAGGGAATTTTACTTTCCGTGGAAGCATGGATGGGTCTGCAATGGACGATTTCTTAACCGTAGTATCGGTAGTATAAGCCTCTCGTTTATCTGACTTCTTCTTATTTGTCTTCTTCTTCTTCTTCCTCTTAGCCACCTGGTTACTAGAATCTAGACTTTCACCAGGCGAAGTAGAAGAGGAGGATGAAGATATAGGAGAATAAGGGGAGAGGTCCACCTTAGAAGCAACATGATGTTGTTCTGGTGGAGGAGATGGTTGTACGGTGGACTAAACACTCGGGACCACTGTTGGGCCTTAGTTTTGGTCTTATTTTTGCTCAAAGAAACTTACTAATCCATCTATTTCCCATCCATTTTCCCTTCATTTATTCCATTTTGATGTATATTTGATATCTATTCAGGTATTTAATTTTAATTTTTCAATTTCTAAAGTTTTTATGAAAGTTTGGTTTTTAGTGCAAAATTGGCAGATTCAGAAATTCCCATAATAGCTCTATGGTTGATGTGGTTGCAGGACACTTGGGCACGAATTGAATGCATGGATGGACAGCTTGGAAACTAGGACTAAGCCAGCTATGCTTAGTTCGAACAGAACAAGCTTTATTAGGCCCATTTGGTGCTAGTCAATCATGACTAGTCATTCAGAAATCCCATAGAAATAGGGCAGTTTTGAGATTCTATGGGATTGGTCATATTTCTTGGGATAAGAGTAATGAATTCGACTTAGATAGGTGGATGAGAATATATGGGTTTGTTTGAGTGAATATAGATCAGTTTGTTTCACGAGACTTCTTATTTAAAGCCAAAACTTTGATGGCTTATGTATTAACTTATTATACTTTTATGCTGTGACACCTTTGGATTGAGGAGCTAATTTGAAGACTTGTGTTATTATTATTTTTCTGTTCAATGCTATGGATGTGTAACTGAATTTAAGCTTCTGAGATCACCTCTCAAGTGTGCAAGGCAAGGGTGGAGGGCCCCCATTCCAAGCTAAGTACACTTCCTTGTTAACTAGTTTTATTTCCTTGTAATCTGATTATTGTAGAACTGGTTTTTCAAAGCTTTATTTCAGATTTCTTTATGGTTCATGCATAGTGATTGATTTCATTAGTTCATATCTTATTCATCACTTTATCTAGTTTGAAAAACAGGTGTTCAAGTTGAGCATCCCTTCTACTAAAATGATGAATTAAAACTAGTTTCCTTTGTTTGTATGCAAGTAGTTTCTTATTGAGATTTTGATATTGAGATGAATGAATTATGATGGAATACCTTATGTGTCTCTTAAGTTAAGAGTTTCTTTCATTAATAATTTATCCATCTTAAGTTCTTGGTTTTAATCTCTGATTCATTAAGTGGTAATTGAGGTGAAAGTGGACTTCTTGAGTCAAGAACCATTTCAATATTCTTCCTCTTTTTAAACTAATTGAATTAGAATTATAGGATGTATTAATTTCAGCTTTTGAATAACTTATCTTTCAAGGTTTGATTACATCTGATCTTCACATATAGTGAACTTTCCTCAAAGCATAAACAACCCGGATTGATAAGAAATAATTGTGTTAATTTAGGTACATAAATTAGCTCAACATTTTGGCGTCGTTGCCGGGGAGGCAAATATCGGCATAGTCAATAGAAAGATAAAAAAAAACAAAAACATTAGTTACATTTATTTATTTATTTATGTTTCTTTATGCCTAGATATAGAGATCCTCAAGGTAGATTTATTAAAAATCCCCCACAAATAGAGATAGGATCATCAAACACCCCAGTTACTGGTAATCCAATAATTGAGGAATTGGCAGAAAAACAAAGAAGTGGACAAAGATTAACTTTGATTAAGAGGCAAACTTTGTTAGCTTGGGAAGCAAAGAAAAAAAAATCTTCAATTTCTGGAAAACAAAAAGAAATTATCAAAGGAAAACAATCTGTCTTTCCATCCATAAATCCTCCTATCTTCCAGCAACCTGAAACTCCACTCAAAATTGAAACAAATCAACCAATGGCAGAAGAGGGACATGGATATGTTATTTTCACTCCTGAACAACGAGCTGAATATGAAAGACAACAAATAGAATGGAGAAGAAAGAGAGAGCAGGAGGCAAAACAAGAAAATGATAGAAAAATAGAAAACGATCGGAAAATACAAGAAGATGGTAATGATCAAGAGACTACCTTTGGATTTCCAATAATAGACACAAGTGCAATATTAGGAGAAGAAGTGAAAATGAAAAATATTCCACCTTCTGTATTGCCAAACTTTTATGGAATGTCCACGGAAGATCCTGATGCATTTATGTTTGAATTTGATATTCTATGTAGAACATATGGATACACTGATGACATTCATAAACTTCGTCTTTTTCCTGCAACATTAAAAGCAGCAGCTTTGAAATGGTTTATGGGTTTAGGAGAACAAACAATAGCTTCTTGGGATGATATGAGATCAGTCTTCCTTAAAAAATATCAAGCTTATTGGAGATCTAGAGATTCAAAGGAAGATATTTTCAGAATGACACAACAAGAAGATGAAAGTTTAGAAGAATATTTGGAAAGATTTTTATATAATCTACAGAAATCTAAACAACACTCTCTAAATCAAGAAACCATTCGAACAATCTTTCTCAAGGGTGTAAGGGATGAATACCTTGACATTTTGAATGTGATGGGTAAAGGAGACATTTCAAACCTACCATTCGAAGAAATTGTTGATTTATGTCAAAAATATTCTAGAGGAAGATCAAAAACAGGAAGAAGAGAAGTAAGTTCAAAAGCAGCAAAGTCAGCTGCAGGAGGGATAACAAGAGCTGAAATAGGAAGCTTATTGGAGAACTTCAAAACAGATCTCTTGAGTACATTAGGGACACAAGTAGATGTGCTAAAGGCAAACAAGAAGAAAGAAGAACAAGAACAAGCTCTAGCAATCTTTTGTCCCAAATGTAGAAAGAAACATCCATTGAGAGAATGTCCTTTGGATAGTGTTCAGGTTTGTGGTCTTTGTACAGAAAATCATTCCACAGAAAATTGTCTAAGATTGAAAGAATTACAAACGAATTCAATGGAAGAAGTGCCAGGAATAGAAGGTTTTTATTATGTAGCACCACGAAGACCATGGCAACCTAGGATGCCTCAACAAAATCAGCAACAATTCCCTCAAAAAAATTACCTCTATCCACCTCAAAATCCTTGGACCCCTCCAATGCCATGGCAAGCTTGGCTTCCACAACAATATCCACAACAACCTGCACAAGGTTGGAGAGGATATGGTTATGGAAACCAGCCACCTCAACAGTATCAACAAAAATACCAGCAAAAATACCAACAGCCATTTACATATCCACAATCCATACCATTTCAACAACAACATTCTGCATATCCACAATCCATCCCATTTCCACAGCAGAATCCTCCACCGTTGTTGACCCAACCACAACAGTTACAGCTACCCACAAATCAACCCAGACCAACTCAATTACCAGCCCAACCAATGGAAAATCCGAATAATAAGGTGGACAAAGCTGCATACACTATAGAGGAAGCAGCATGTTTTCCCACATATTCAATTCTTCCTCTTAATGAAGTTCATATAAGGTCTGGAAAAGTGCTTAAAAAGGATTCTCCTCCAATCATAGAAGAACCAACTGAACAAGGAGAATCACCTGAAACATCACAAACTAAGATACAAATTCAGAAAGGAACAAACATTACAACATAAACACCACCTTATCCTGAAAGGTTAGTGGAACAACAAAAAGAAATAACCCTTCCCGAATTTGATATTTTAGATGAGTTAAAAAATGCTTATGTAAAAATTCCTTTGTTGAAGGCAATTAAAGAAATACCAATATATGCTAAAACAATAAAGGAATTGTGCATTAAGAAATCACATAAAAAGAAGAAGGATCCTACTACAATCCAAGTCATTGGTAAACTAGCAAGCCTCATGTCTACACAAACCATAGTAGAAAAATATATTGATCCTGGTATCCCTATGGTTACTATATCAATAAATAATTTCTCAGTACCAAACACATTAATAGACTTGGGAGCAGCTATAAATGTAATGACAATGGAGACAATGAAAAATTTGCATTTGAACAACATTAGATCAACCTCTACAATCTTAGAACTAGCAGACAGATCTAAAGTTGTTCCTGAAGGAATATTGGAAGATATCATAGTCTCTTTGGATTCATGGGAGTATCCCGTTGACTTCCTTATCTTGCAACCAAAAACAAATTTGGGAGGACATCCTCTAATCTTAGGCAGACCATGGTTAGCTACCGCTGATGCCTTCATAGGATGCAGATTAGGAAGCATGATTATTTCACATGGAGATGAAAGGAAACACATTGCTCTTTATTCACCTGCACAATCAACTTCTTTAGAATCAGTGCTTGAAGCTCAAGAAAAACAGCAAACTAAATCAGTTTTAAGTATAAATCAATTCTTTGATTTAAGAGAAGAAGAAGAGAATGAAGACTTAATGGATCTTTTCATTTCAGAACCAAGTATTTCAGAGCAGCTTAGAGAAGTCCAATATGAAGCTGCAAATAAACTTTTGAATCAATGCTTTCAGGAAACTTGTACTGTTCAAACTTTGCGGAAATCTTTTATAGACATCTTTCCTGTAAACACAATCTCCAATCCAACAATAAAAACAATTGAGGTAAATCCTGGAAAACATTTAAACATTGGAAACGAGTTGCAATCAGCACAAGAGCAAGAGGTAATTGCATTATTGCAGAAATATTCAAAAGCTTTTGCCTGGGATTATATTGACATGCAAGGAATCCATCCTACCACATGTGTCCACCACATCTATACAGATGATCAACTCAAACCTGTAAGACAACCTCAAAGACGAATGAATCCCATGATGAAAGAAATAGTGAAAGAGGAACTGCAAAAATTGTTAAATGTTGGATTCATCTATCCTATTTCAGATATTCAATGGGTTTCTCCACTGGTTATTGTACCAAAGAAAAATGGAAAGTGGAGGGTATGTGTGGACTATCGAGAACTAAACAAAGCTACACTAAAAGATCATTTTCCTCTACCATTCATTGATCAAGTGTTAGACTCATTAGCTGGGAAAAAAAATTTCTCCTTCTTGGATGGGTTTAGCGGATACAACCAGATAAGAATAGCAACAGAAGACCAAGACAAGACAACATTCACTTGCCCATGGGGAACCTATGCATATAATGTTTTTCCATTTGGTTTATGTAATGCACCTGCAACTTTTCAACGAGCAGTGCTTGCAATCTTTGCTGATCTAATTCATGAATGTGTAGAGGTTTATATGGATGACTTCACAGTTTATGGAAACACATATAATGATTGCCTAAATAACCTTGAGAAATTTCTAAAACGATGCATTGAAACAAATTTGTCATTAAGCAATGAGAAATGCTATATGATGTTGACAGAAGGAATAGTTCTGGGACACCATATTTCTGCTTCAGGAATTAAAGTGGATCCAGCAAAAATCCAAGTCCTAGTAAACTTAATGCCTCCTACAACACAGAAAGAGGTAAGAATTTTCTTAGGCTATGCAAGCTATTATAGACGATTCATTGAAAACTTCAGTAAAATAGCCCAACCTCTGTTTAAACTATTAGCAAAAGATATTGAATTTCACTGGACAAATGACTGTCAAAATGCATTTCAAAATCTGAAAGAGAAATTATCAGTTGCACCCATTCTCCATGGGCCAAACTGGTCTTTTCCATTTCATATATCAACTGATGCATCTGATACTGCGATAGGTGCCTCTCTTGGACAGAAAGAGAACTTGTTCAATTATGCAATATACTTTATAAGCAAGAATCTAACACCTGCAGAATTGAACTACACAGTCACAGAGAAAGAAATGTTAGCCGTTATACATGCAGTAAACAAATTTAGACACTATATAACAGGATATCAAGTTTTTATTCATACAGATCATTCAGCAATCAAATACTTGATGAATAAACCCATCACCAATGGAAGAATAACAAGATGGTTACTGTTATTGCAAGAATTTAATATCACAATACAAGACCGGCCAGGCAAGGAAAATCAAGTGGCTGACTTTCTGTCTCACATACATTCACCCAATGATCCAAATCCTGTTGCAGATAACTTTCCCGATGAACACCTGTTTTCCATCACAGTAAAAACACCATGGTTTGCAGACATTGCAAACTATTTATCTTCTAGAAAGTTTCCAACTCAATTCACTAAAAAGCAAAGACACAAAATTGTTAAAGAAAGCTCTAGGTATAGTTGGGTAAATGGTGATTTATTTTATACTGGTTCAGATTTGATAATTATAAAGTGTGTGCGAGAAGATGAAATATTAGACATTCTAAGAGCATGTCACGATGAACCATGTGGTGGCCATTTTGCAGATAAACAAACAGCATATAAGGTGCTGCAACTGGGCTACTACTGTCCATCCATCTTCATTGACTCTAAGAAATATGTCAAGCAATGTGACAGTTGCCAGAGAACAGGGAGACCAATCACAACAGATGAGATGCCGCTGAAGCCACAGGTCCTCATAGAACCATTTGAGCAATGGGCACTTGACTTTGTTGGACCCATCAATCCACCATCAAATGAAAAGAAGTACATCCTAGTATGTACAGATTATGTAACCAAGTGGGAAGAGGCTAAAGCAGTGAACAGAGCAACAAAAGATACAGTGGTCACCTTTCTTTTTGAAGAAATCTTTGTCAGATATGGAGTACCTAGACAAATTGTAACAGATCAAGGAACACAGTTTACATCAAAGCTGGTACGAGATCTAACAGAGAAATATAAGATCAAACACAGGAAATCTACACCATATCATCCTCAAGAAAATGGGCAGGTTGAATCAACAAATAAAGTCCTAGAAAATATCATGACAAAAACAGTACAGCTGAACAGAAAAGATTGGTCTGAAAAATTACAAGATGCACTATGGGCCTATAGAATCACATGGAAGAATACAACTGTTTTTAGTCCATACCAGTTAGTATATGGAAAAGAGGCCTTATTGCCTATAGAGTTTCAAATACAAACATACAGACTAGCAGCTGAACTAGGACTAGACCTGACAGAAGCACAACAGCAGCGGATCATAGAACTGAATCAATTGGATGAGCATCGTCAACAAGCCATAGAACATACTACATTGGTGCAACAACAAAGAATGAAGTGGCACGACAGATATATCAAAACAAAGACATTTCGCAAGGGAGACTGGGCATTACTTTTTGACTCCAAATTCAAAGACTTCAAAGCAAAGTTCACAACACACTGGCTAGGCCCATATGAAATTGACGAAATCTTTGACAATGGAGCAGTCAAGATCAGGACAATCAACCAGGACTCCACCTCCTTTATAGTGAATGGACATTGGCTCAAAGTTTATAATAGGCCTATCAGTAAAGAAGCATTTATGAAACAACTGATAGAAGATACAGAACTGGAAGTCATGGCACACCAGGCTCAGCCATCTTCCAGTCTTGTAGTTGAATAAAAAACACATAAAAAAAATAATTAAAATAAATAAATAAATAAATAAAAAAATTGTTTGCTAGTTGTTGAGGAGGTAAATCCCCTCTGCGGACAGAGGCGATCCCTACTAGCCCAGCAGGGGTCTAGCAACAAACAAACAATGCTATGACGCAAGCTCCTAATTACGAATGAAAGGTTTGGGATAAGAACCTACCTGGATTCCAACGCTAGATCTGAAGAAGAGATGTCCCCGTCCTTCAGCCCTGGCAGATCACAATCCTTCCGCGATCCCCGCGGATGAACACCTGCACACAGAAGAAACGAACAGATACAAGCATAGGAACCAGCATGCGTAACTAAACATCGGTCAGAAAAGATATTACTCGCATTAACATGATAAGATAGGAGTGAGACCATAATCATAGTCATATTAAAATGATAAACGAATAGAAGTTACAACCAAGTTCTGACGTTGCAGCCTCCTTCGAGCGGGTCTCCGGTCGTCCACGTCTCGCAAAGCTCGCCAAGGGAAAGGGAAACCTCTCCAGAGTCTCGTAACAATGGTCTCCTCGCTTGAGTGGGCCTTAAGGGAAAGAAGGGATTCTTTACAATACAAAGGCACTTGGGAATAGGGAGATGCAAAGCTTCAGCACTTCAAGACTAGCTTGCCATGGATCTGAGCAAGCTTTTATAGATGGGGAAGGAGGGAGTTGGGATCCCTATTATTATGGGATTGGCCCTATCAACAAGGAAAGTTCCATGGGAGGTGGCAAAACCAATTCCCTTCCATAGAACTCCCGCAGCCAAACCTCCCAACTCAAGATAGGCAGTGGTTTGTGAGTTTGTTTGAACTCAACTTCCGCCATCCATATTTAAAAAACAGTCCTTAAAATGGGTGGCACGATTGCTGCTCTATGACAGAGCGCCAAGTGGCGCGACCTCTGTGTAGGATTTTCCTCAGTGGCGCGAGTCCTGAACTGACTGCCCGCGCCAATGCAAAAAGGGATGTTTTTTATGATTCTTGCAAGGAGATGCCTTAAGGGAAAATATAGCTCACATTCAGAGGGATGCATTGATATTGATTTCAAAGCATGACAATGTTCACAGGTCACGGAATGGGTCCTCCATTGTGCGGGATGGGGAATGGTTAGGACGGTGACAAATTACTGTGTAACAGATGCCCCCTAAAGTATGAGGCCCGAGAGCGAGAGGGGTGAAATGCTTTACGAGAACATGTCCAACTGAAGGCCCGCCGTCAGAAAACCTGCGCAGAAAGATACAACTGATATCTCAAGTACATGATGTATACATATGGTATGGACGCAGCCATCCGAAAAAGAGTATGCTATAATCCGGATCTAGGGTATGGGCGCAGCCATCCAACTAAGACCAAACAAATGAACTCAGGTATGGTCGCAGCCATCCAATCAATGAGTCATGTACATAGTGATAATAATCCACCATCGCAGCCTGGATTACAACAGACACAATCCAGGGTCTTGCACTCCATCTCGACCCAACAAAGTACAAGTTCAAGCATGTGAATATGTGATCTGATGTCGAACATGCAAGAACATCGTCTGATTACCAGCCAATGATAGAAGCTGTTAACAGACGCGAGAGTAACCACCAATAATGACAATGGTCTTCAAGGTACTACAGGTACAATCTACGGCGTGCGAAAATGAGCTGACGTCGAACACCCGCAGAATCATTCGATCGGAGGCCAATGATGTAAACCTCTCGTCGAATGCGACGAACCTGCCATTGAGGCATGCAGGCTCCAAGGTACCATAAGGAGTCTCTAGACCAACTTCCTGGATAATGAGTTGAAGTCGATAGGAAGTGACCTTGATCGAAGGTGGGCCATAACGATTCCCACATCATCGACACGAGACAGAGGAACATAATGTTTTGTTGTGAATCAGAACCATATGAGAAACAGAGGAAGGTTGATATTTGCAGAGGCCAACTTCTCTTGAACACATGAACGGCACGACAATGGACTTGGCAGTATTTGACATCAACGGATCAAAGGTCATGGCGACGAGGCAGTGAACAGATGAGAGGTCAAAAGAGATTACCCAAACCCATGGAAGCAAAGTGAAGCGGCGAGATGAGATGTCCCCAACCCGACACGAATGCAGACAAGTGCCATGTTCAAGAGCGACATACTGCCGACGACAACGACGATGGTTCCATTTTTCCCCCACCATTTATGGCGAGTACCCCAATTATTTTTGATAACAAGCTTGAAGGGGATAGCATATGCTTGCGATATAAGTCCGCCCTTCGGGCGAATCCATCCTAGTGCATTTAACGAGTCCTAGGAAGGAGAAACTCGGAGAACGTCATTTCGACGGAATCCAATGTCATCAGGGTTTAACGAGTCTGACAAAGGAAGAACTCGGCGTCTTTTCATGTTTAGATAGTTTGAAAAGACAGCGGAAAAGAAAACTCCACAGGTCCCTTTTCGTAAATAGTTTCCCAGATCCGAAAAGGTAGAAAACAATATCCGGGAAAACCTCCTAGTCGCGATAGGCTAGGGTATTCCTTTTTCGTAATCGATCCAGCCCAGCCCGAAAAAGGGTTAAACTTATACTAGGTGAATGTCGATTCGTGTCCATTTTAACGAGATTGAAACGACAAGGGCCTCGGCGATCTTTTCATATTTAGAGAGTCAGAAAAGAGCTGAAAGATGACTCCAGAGTGACTTTTTCGTGTATTTACCGAGTCCGAAAAAGTATAAAATACAACTCGTCTCCACCTTTTAAGTCGCAAAAACCTGCCGCTGTACATACCCAACAAGCGTAAAATCCATTTTCGACATAACACATGCAAATATTTGACAAAAAATAACTTTTAAAGCTCATTTAACGTCGAAAAGTTATAAATATGTCTAATGGTAAAAAATAAAATTACTTTTTACTATTTACCTTGTGGAGAGCAACAGTGGTCCATTTGGAGCAAAATCTTCTGACGGTGATTGCGACCAATCCAGCCAACCATTCAGCGTCTCGTCTGTGACAGGTAAGAGGCGCTCTTTTCCTCTTTCTTTCCATGCATTTTTTAATGATTTCCCCTTAGAAATCAGCTCTGTAAGGGCACCTTCGAAATTTTAGGGCCGGGCCAAGTGGCGCGGGTATCGGGCACGGACCCGCGCCACTGAGCTCTTTTTACCAAAGGGCCCGCGCCACATGGCGCGACTGTCAGCAAAACAGTCGCGCCAGTGGCGGAACCCAAATTTCCGCTTAAAATTCCGCTATTTATGCCAAATCTCTTGAATTTTGAAGCTTACAAAAGATCTAATCAGGGGCTTTGGACCATGTGAATGCAGATAAACAGTCAGAATGGCAATTGAATGGAAGGAACGAGAACACGAAGATGAGGATGAAGAGGCCATGCAAAGCCAAGCATGTATGAATGCTCTGAGAGACTGTGGCTTAAAAAATTTCTTCCTCACGCCATGCTTACGAGCTCAGCCTGAGCTCCTCCAATATCTGATCAACCTCTGGGATGAAAATGACCAAGTATTCAGAATACGAGACCATGTGTTGGAATTGGAGGTCACTGACATTTATTTTGTTACTGGATTATCCCGCAGGGGTCCAATCCCTGTACTGACTGGGAGCAGACCATCAGGGGAAAAGATGGAAGAAGTAATGGCGCGGGTGTGCCGTGGGGCACAAACATGAACAGGGAGTAAGAAGGTATACATCTCAACCATCCCTGATCTAGCACTGAGAGTTGTACTCCACACCATTACGCGGGCTGCTGGATCGCAGGCACCGCACGAGGCTACAAAGAATCAACTCTTACTGGCCTCAGAATGCATGGGTCCCCGACTGTATGATTGGGCAACAGCCGTCACGATCAACATGAAAAGGCAGCTCACCAAGTGTAAACAGGGGAAGCTGAAACAATTCGGCTATGGTTCCATCTTGGTATCGTTCATTCTGGAACGCATACCAACCTTTCAGGGCCAAGAGGCCCATGTGGCGAGTCCGGCACCACGAGAGCCGAGAATGGCTCACTGGGCAGCACTGATGCCCAGATCTGGAGGTGGACAACAGATGTCCTGGAAGCCAGAGTTCTTTCGGTGGCTACGGCGCCAACTGATCGTTGTGGAAGATTGGCCCTATGCGAGGACCGACTTTACAGGGGACCCAGATCTCCCTTTACCAGAAGGAGACGACTGGGACGAAGAGATGGGTAAGGCCTCATATTTTGATTTTATGTTATATGTATTTTTTTTTGTTAATACACACTTGTCTTGACACAATTATATATGCATGCAGACGTAGGACCTGAGAGACCAGCCGGGATGTCTCCTATCTTCCGGAGGACACAACTCGCCCCTGAGATTCAGGGGGAAGGCTCCGGAGGAGAAGCACTGGTCCAGAACCTCGAGGGGATTGCCCATGGGATCCCAGACTATGCCCGGCTGTCAGATGTACCGATGGATTACCAGCGCCATACAGTGGGAGTTCCAAACCGACTCCACCGAATCCTGAGGTGGCTAGTACGTGCAGTGACGTGCTATCATGAGCACCATGCGGATTAGTCTCTAGGATTTATGCTACTCCTATTTTTGAGAGACACAGTGTCTCCGGATGTATCAAGACAATTATGTATATTTTTGAGTTTTATGTGACACACTCTTATGCAAACATTTCGATATATATATATATGCATATCTATTTCTGGATGAGTCTTCTTTACATGTGATGATGATTTATAAATTGCGCAAATGCCTATCTAACACCAAATTTGCTACTGCATCTGTTAATGTATTCAAGTGTCTGGGTATATGATGATATGTAATGTAGTCAAAATTCCTTTCTAGTAATCGAATACGCAAATACAATCGTAAAATGGACGGGTTTCTTACCGAATAGTGTCCGTTCAGTTGTAACACTACAAGTTGTGAATCTAGGTACACGAGCAATTCACGGATACCAAGGTTTACTGCCTCGGTTAATAATTCCAACACGGCACTATATTCCGCGATGTTGTTCGTGGTACGTCCTAGACACACTCCCTGCGGGTCAATCAACTCACCAGCAGGATCGTAGATTACCCAGGCTGCTGAAGACAGATTCCTGGTACTGCGGGAGGCACCATCCGCGAAACCAACAAATGGATGAAAAGACATCTGCACAACCAGGAAGACCCGATCAGCAGAAAGATGTTTACAAAGAACACCACACCATGCACACAAATGACAATCACACACCTATGTACACACACCACACCAAAAATCATTTCAGGCGTAGTACTTCTTAAGGTACAGCCCATTTCTGGGTTGCGCCAATGGAACTCCTTCGTAGTCTATAAGCTCGTAGGCCCCATTTTTCAAAACACGTTTTACTATATAAGGCCCGTGCCACATCGGCTGGAGCTTCCCGGCACCAAGCTTGTCATGTGCCTCATCGTACAAGAGGACTAGGTCTCCTTCAATGAAAGAACGGGGAGAAACAGATTGATCAAAATGAGATTTGACCCTCTTCTTTTGTGCTTCGATGATCAAAGCAGCTAGACGACGGGTTTCATCCAACCGTTCAAGATACAGAAGACGTTCTTCCTTAGGAGAAGTATCCGGTAAGAGCTCCACAGCTAATTTAAGCGAAGGAATTTCACATTCAACCGGCAAAGTAGCTTCCAGACCGTACACCAGTTGGAATGGTGTGAATCCGGTTGCACTTTTAGCGGATGTTCGGTACGCCCAGAGAGCTGAGAACAGTTGGAGATGCCAACTGGATTTATGAATCCCAACTGTTCGTTGAAGCATAGTGACCAAAACCTTGTTCACCGCTTCAACCTGACCGTTCGCTTGAGGGTAGTATGGCGTTGAGCTATCGTGACGCAGGCCCAACGCAGCTGTCAGCTCCGCCATCATGTAATCACGGAAATGAGTACCGTGATCAGTGACGATAGCTTGAGGGACCCCGAATCGTGCAATAACATGGTTGAATAAAAATGAAGCAGTCGTTCTTCCGTCAGCAGCTAGTGTAGGCATCGCCTCGGCCCACTTAGTGAAGTAGTCGACGGCGACAATGATATACGCATGCCCCCCGGCCGAGTGAGGGTTACACGTCGTAAAATCCACGCCCCATTTCGCAAAAGGGCCAACGGTAATAACGGGATGCAATGGCAACGGCGGCGCGCGCATCTTGCGCTGAAAAATCTGGCATGGATGACATTTTCGGACTGCAGTGATACAATCCTTGAATATAGAAGGCCAGAAATAACCTGCCCTTAGAATCTTTTGGGCAGTGGCATATCCGGACATGTGTCCGCCACAGGCGCCACTGTGGCAGTCATTCAAGACTTTCTCAGCCTCGTCCAAGGTAAGGCATCGTCGGAGCACCGAATCTACTCCAATACGATATAGGGTATCTCCTACTATGTGGTAGGGTTGGGACTGCTGCCGAATCCGACGGCGTGCAGTTTTATCCAACTCAGACTGAAATGTCGCGGTCTGAAGATACACTATGATGTCACCGTACCAAGGATCACGAGTATCGATAAGAAACAACGTTTCGTCCGGTATATGATCTTCGGAGTGTTCAGGAAGAGAGTCTGTCGGGAGAGAACATATCAAATTCGCGAAGACCAGTGCTTTAGTTGACTTGGCGGTGGTGAACTCCAAGTCAAACTCCTGCAGGATGACGATCCATTTGGAGTACTTGCCCCCCAGCAATTGTCTAGAAAGAATATACGTCATGGGGTTGCAGTCTGAAACCACTGTGATCGTGCGCAACAGGATGTAATGGCGAAAGCGTTGTACGACGTGTACCGCTGCTAAGGCCAACTTCTCAACATGTGCATAGCGCGTTTCCGGGTCGAGAAGGTTCCGAGATAGGTAATAAACAACATGTTCATCACCGTTCTCGTCATCCTGCACCAAGACCATGGCGATGGTGCTTAATGCGGCGGCTAGATACAAAGTAAAGTCGCGGTGGTAGTCCGGAGGACGAAGCAACGGAGCATTGACTAGCAATGTCTTTAGCTTCTCAAAGGATTCTTGAGAAATTTCGTCCCAATGAAAGGGAACATTCTTCTTTAACAGACGAGTGAATCCTTTGGCCACCTCGGCGTAATTTGGGATAAAGCGCCTAAGAAAATTCGCTTTCCCCTGCAGACTCTGTAGTTGATACAAAGAGGAGGGTGACGGGAGATTTATAATGGCCTCAACCTTCAAAGGGTCGAGGCGAATTCCGTCTTTCGAGACTATAAAGCCTAAAAGACGGCCAGAATCGACGCAGAAGACGCACTTATGAGGATTGAGCCTAATATTGTAGCGTCTGCAACGAAGGAATATCTGGCGAAGATGCTCAGGGTGGTCCTCTCGCTTACCCGAATGGGCAGGCAAGTCGTCCAGATAAGGCTGGACAATATGGCGAATATCATGAAAAGCGTATGACATTGCGCGCTGGAATGTGGCACCAGCGTTCTTTAAGCCGAACGGGAGTTTTTTATATGCAAATGTGCCCCATGGACAGATGAATGTGGTCTTATGTTGATCTTCAGGTGCGATATTGATCTGGTTGTAACCTGAGAAACCGTCCATTAAGGAATAGATCTCACTCCCAGCACAATCGTCGATAATATGGTCGATAAACGGAGTGGGATAATTGTCCTTGGGACAGGCGCGATTGATATCGCGATAATCTACACAGACTCGAATGGTACCCTGCTTTTTATCGACAGGTACGATATTGGACACCCATTCTGTAAGGGGGATAGGATAAATAAACCCCGCGTTCAGAAGTTTTTCAACCTCTGCCTTGATGGCGGCGGCTTTCCGAGGATGCATGGGACGCAAGCGTTGGCGCACGGGTTTCGCACCTGGATAGGTTGGAATCTCGTGCACGACAATACTAGGATCAATTCCCGGCATTTCCTCGTAGGACCACGCAAAAACATCTCTGAATTCTTTGAAAAGTTTTGTATAGACCTGAATCTCCTCAGGATAACAAGTCACACCCACATGAATGTTCTCAACAATCCCTGGTTTAACAGAGATGTTGATAGGAACTGTTTGAGTAATGTTACTCAGATTGCCCTCCGAAAAGACTTCGTGAGTCAAGATCGGTGTTTGAAGAGGCGGGGAAGGAACTTGAGTAGCATAGCGCTCTAGACAATCAGTCATTGCCCCCAAGCTAGGCATAAACGAGGAACGATGATGCCCATCGCCCCAGGGTAGCTCCTCGAGAGACATAGTTTCGATGATAGCCTCATCTGAAGGAAAAGTCTCTCTAAGAGGATCAGGCGAATCAGCCTGACCAAGCCAGGGGGATTGTGAGTAGACATCAAGAGCCATGCTCATCGGAGCATGCTGAGGAGGTGGAGGATCCGATGCGGCAACAATCTCACAATAGCTAATCTCTACTGGCGTTAAAGGCATGGATTCTCCAAACTCATATACCTGCTCAGGTGAAGGAATAAGCCAGGGGTCATCAGTCCTGGACAACATGTTGACTTGAGCGGTATTCGGTGGCGGCGCGGGGAATATACCCATGAGAACAGGGTCCTTGAAAAGACCAGGTCCTATGCTGTCTGGGGGATTCGGAATTTGATCCACATACGGCACGTTGTTCTCAGAGCTTGAGATGAAAAATGACAACTGATCTACTGTGACAATCTTTCCCTCATGAGGGAACTTAATGAACCGAAAGACAGTAGACGGCACGCAGAGCATGGCATGGGTCCAGCTGCGGCCAAGAAGTATGTTGTAGTTGAGTTTCGCGTCAACCACTTCTACTTCCACGTTGACAATTTTTCCCTGTAGTGTGATCACAAGACTCTCAAGAACTCCCAGGGGTTTAGACTCCCGACCATCAAATGCCTCAAGGGCATTAGGAGACGATGACAAGGCTGGAGAGCCAATGGCCTTCCAGCAAGCGGAGGACATAACACAAGTAGATGCACCCTCATCTATGACGGCCCTGTGAACGTTCAGACCGTTAATCCCGACTTGAATGACCAAAGCGATTTGATGCGGAAGTCGGGGAGTAAAATTCTCCAGATCAAAGGTGAGAAGGCTCGAATCGGCGGGATCGATGCCACCGATGGCAGACAATAAAGCCTTCCGTTGTGAAGGACAACTTTGAAGAACCTCAAGTGCCGACATGGCAGATGGCGCTTGTGCCAAATCCTCAACGATACTGTAATGTTGAGCGGCACGAGCATTTGGATTATAAGAGGATCTCCGAAGAACACCCTTGGGAGGTGGCTTCACAATGGGTTCGAGAGTCGGCTTCTCGATTTCCAATGGACCAGAAACAGGTGGGAGAGGTGGTCCATCTGCAACTGCCTTCCCAGGTGCCTGCTGCTGACTATTGTAATCCTTCGATCTAGTGGCAATAGTGATAGGTGCATTAGTTTTCATCATGAAAACCTGAGACCCAAACGGTGCAGACGGTGACGCCTGCTCGACCATTTGGGTCTGCTGAGATGGAAATGGCTCTTTTAAAACAGCCAGAGTTCCCTTTGAGCCTTTAAGAAGTTGACTGATCTCGGATCATCGTGGAAAATCCTTAGTATAGTGGTCACCTTCACAGATGAGGCAAGGAAATTTCGGCTTACGTTGGGAGCCATCCTCAGATCGAGATTTAGATTCCGGTTTTGGGGCATCAGATTTTGATTTTCCTTTGCCCTTCTTCTTCCCCTTGGAGGATTTGTCCGCAGGATTGGCCTGAACGGCGTTCACCTCCGCGGTTTTACCAGAATCAGACGGAGCGAGATTAGCAGAGGTATTGTTGGAAGAATTAGCCTTCTGCTTCCCATTCGAAGACTTCTTCGAATTTTGAGAGACGGAACCAATGACACCATCCACCGAAGGGGTAGGCGGGGCCTTTTTGGCTCCGGGCCGTGGAGCATCAGGCAGGATGTCATAAAGCGTGCTAGATTGTGAATAAACAAGATCCAGGTACTGGGCGCGCGCGATAGCTTGTTCCTCCGTCACACACGCTCCCATTGCGATATCCTGAGTGATTTTATTGACAAAGGAGGTGGTGAACCAGTGGGTCAAAATCTGATCAGGTATGTGAAACTTGATCAGTCGACGACGACGCCGCCACTCATGGATGTGATCCGAGATGTGAGTGGCCGAGTCCTGCTTCAGGGAAGACAGGAGGTGTGTCCCGGTCTCATACCGGACTGGTAACTGGAAATGCGTGAGGAAAGCCATAGCTAAAGAGTTGAAATCCTTAAAAATACCACGGGATAGCTCTATGTACCACTTAGCAGCAGCTCCTGTTAACGTACGCTGAAAAAGACGCAAACGAACCGAATCGTCAGTCCAAGAGTTAGACGAACACCAGAGGTGATACGTCATCACATGCGCTTGGGGGTCTTCGCCAGCTTTTCCCTCAAACTTGGGACAATCTCCTGGTATCTTGGTGGGAACCGGAGGCCAATATGGATTATGAGAAATCGGATCATTGTTCAACTTTGAAACGTCCGGCAGATCCAAGGTAGCCAGGAACGGCAATGGAGGGTTAATTCCCGTGCCAGTCCCAGAATAAGGTCCGGTACCCATGCTCCACGATGGTTGTGAATATCCCTGCCCCCATGGGTTCTGTCCCGTAGGATTCTGACCGTGAGGGGCATAATTCGTATAGCCAGACTGATTTGGTTGCTGGTAACCATTGTGCGGGGCTTGATAACCAGGGTTCGGGCCCTGATTAGGTGTCTGCCCCGTATAAGCAGCGTTTGGATTTGGCTGCTGAGCATAGTTAGAACCGGGTGGAGGAGGAGGATACTGAGAGCCTCCAGAGTGGTTATAGTTCGATTGAGATTGACCATGAGGATAATAACCACTCTGAGGATGAGTAGACTGCTGATAAGTGGAACCCTGCGGAGCCTGGTACGTAGGGCGCAGCTGTTGATTGGGCTGCGGCATTGAATGAGCAGGCTGTTGAGCAGAGTGAACGGAATGAGAGGGCTGCCCTGAATGAACAGGTTGACCCGAGTGAGGGGGCGGCCCTGAATGAACAGGTTGGCCCGAATGAGGGGGCGGCCCTGAATGAACAGGTTGGCCCGGATAGACAGGCGGCGCTGGTTGCGCAGGCTGACCTGGTTGTAAGTGAGCCCCAGGTTGCACCGAATAAGCCGGTTGGCCTGGAGGCGGGACACCAGGTTGTACCGGATGACCCGGTTGGCCTGGTAGTGGAACAGGACCAGGTGCTTGCTGGAAACCAGTTTGACCTGAAGCAGAACCATAAAGTGGTCCTGGCTGATATGCAACGTTAGAGACAACAGGATACTGCGGTTGCATCGGTAAAGAAGGCTGGATTTGCCCCCCAGGACCATAGGCTGGTCCCTGTTGATACCCCGGCTGAGGCTGAGCAGGTTGACCAGCAGGGCTATAATATGGTCCTTGCGGATTGTACAATGGCCCTTGCTGGCCCGCAGAGTAGCCTTGGATGGGCTGTCCCTGCGGGTCGTACAGATAGCCAGGTTGGCCTGCAGGTTGGCCTTGGAAAGGCTGTCCCTGCAGGTTCTGAGCCTGGTTGTACGGTAAACCTTGAGCATACAGATAAGCCTCAGGAGCAGGAAGGCGCAAAATGTCTCCATGCTCGTCAAGCTGACCCGGGAAACCATACACGGGAGTGCCGTCCTGTGCATAGTGCGAAAAGAAAGATCGGTAAGGATCTTGGGGAATTTGTCCAGCTCCGGCGTTCGGCTGTTGCAAAAACAACCGATACTCCTCCGGAGAGATATTCTCCGGTATAGCAGTAGCTAGATAAACATCTTCAGGAGTTGGCCCAGCCCTGGTAGCTGAGACAACAGCAGAAGAAGCAGCTACACAAACAGTGGGCCGCACGGGAACAGAAGTGACGGGCGTCGAAGGAGACACCCCGGGTGTAGTGGCAGCTGGCCTCGAAGCGGGAGATGATATTCCCGCGGCGGCGGTGAGATAATCGACCCCGGAGATGCGTATCCTGCGGTAGAAGGACCCGGTGACGATGTGGTAGCTGACTCGGCATCGTCTCCCTCAAACAATCTACGAGGGATGCGCTGATAGTCATCATACCCGGGAATTTCCTCACCAGAATCACTCATGGTTGATCCTGCCGTTAAATCACGCAGAAGACGGCGAGGACTAGGAGGAAAAACAGCAGCAATAAACGGTGAACCCGATGTAAGAGAAAGGAAATCGGCTCCTAATCTCAATTCAGACACAGGGTCCGAAAAGGGCCAGTTGAACTCAACTGGTTCTCCAAAGGGTTGCTCGGCGAGGACCGGTCCCCCGTCAGGGAACTCGGAAACAATAGGCTGCTATGGTTCAACAGAAGGCTGAGAAGCCTCTGAAGAATCATCCGTGTAAGGACTACCAGTAGACGAAACCGAAGGTTCCGCCACCGTGGCAAAAGACTAGAAGAAGAGAGCAAACACACACACGGGCTGAAAACGAGTTAAGACACACGATCAAACAGTCACAAGCAATATCTAAACGGGTGTGTAATCGTGGGAGATTGATTTTACCACATTGGAAAATAAACAAATTCTACCGTTTCATGTTTTAAGAGTCGAGAAACGATAAAAAGATGACTCTATCTCTTTCCGAGTTGATACAAGCGTGAAAGGACAAGCGCTTGACGGTCTTTTCAAGTTTAGGGAGTCAGAAAAGACCAAATGACTGCTCAGGAAAAACTAGGCACAAAGGGTGCACCAAATATCCGTGAACTGCAATATACACCTTGGTTTCAATAATGAAACAGAAATCGACCAAGGACTTTCCGTACGTGCAGGTAGTCTCCCCGAATGCTGTGTTCGGTGTATCATGGGTATAGGGCGGCAGACTCGGCTTCCTGTGGATAAAGGGTTGAAAACCTAGAGGGGTCTCCCTTTATATACGCGACGGTACGGGGAGCACAAGTCCGTACTAGCGCTGTCTAAAGCCAACAGGCGAACGACAGCTGCTAGGTTTAACGACGCCGGAACACGTCTCTAGCCTAGACCTTCTAAATATGTTTCGGTAAGTTCCAATGTTGCCTTAGGTTAATTGAATAAATTTTACAGTTGATCTTCAATTAAGTTTCAATTTCCAGGCCCTATCGTATGTAGTGTCTCGAAAGACTCCTAAATGCAAGCTATATGCCACAGTGCAACATTTCGTTCGATGAAAACTAGTTAAATAAGAGTTGAGAGCTTTTATGCAAACGAAATGAACGGAATACAAACAAGAATTTCTCTAATGCAACTAATGCAATTGCACACTTTTCATTCAAACACTAATCACTAGCGATATGGAAAAGATCACAATTTGCACTAATTAATCAAAACAAAAGATATTTTTTTTTTATTTTCAATGTTTAATGGCTAATGCGTACTTGAAAACAAAAGGAACAATTTGAGAAATGATATCCAAGAGAGCGAAAAAAACAAAATTCACTCGACAAAGCAAGCAACCAAATCTCCAAATCGACCCAAAGTCTCTCAAAGCAAAGAAAGACTCAAAAGCTTCCGATGGACTGTGTGATCTAGGTCCAAAGCAAGACAAACGAATTCTGAATGAAGGAATGAACAATCACCCAAAAAACGCAACAAAACAATCAAAGACTGTCAAGAGAGCGTGGAGAATCAATCAACAAGTTGACAGGACAATCAAGACACCAAAACTCCCAAGGAGGGCTCGATACACTAAGCCACTAGATACCCTAGGGCTCAAAACGTGAAATCGGTAGATAGAGGCAAACAACCAAAGGATAGAGGTGAATTCAAGCCAAACAAGACTCCAACAGGCTCAGACAGTCGGGAAATCAAGAAGAAAAGTACTGGTCAAGTCCAGAAAGCTAAAAAATGAAGAAACTCAAAAAAGTCACAGGGGTGGCGCGACTGTGGGCTTGAAACTGGCGCCAGAGGCCAATTGGCGCGAGACAGACAAAAGCAACAAGCGCCAAGTGGCGCGACTGTCGGGTTAAAAACCGCGCCAGTCGAGTTCCTCAATAAAAAAATAAAAATAAGCTATTCCAGAAGCAGACCAATACAAGCTAAGCAAACCAAGAAGCTAAAACAATGAAAGAATCCAACCCAGAAGGTTCATCAAGCAAGGAGAAACAATCAAAGCGAAACAATCATAAACGAGACAAGGAAAACCAGACGATCTCCCCAGTGGAGTCGCCAATTTGTTGAGGAGGTAAATCCCCTCTGCGGACAGAGGCGATCCCTACTAGCCCAGCAGGGGTCTAGCAACAAACAAACAATGCTATGACGCAAGCTCCTAGTTACGAATGAGAGACTTGGGATAAGAGCCTACCTGGATTCCAACGCTAGATCTGAAGAAGAGATGTCCCCGTCCTTCAGCCCTGGCAGATCACAATCCTTCCGCGATCTCCGCGGATGAACACCTGCACACAGAAGAAACGAACAGATAGAAGCATAAGAACCAGCATACGTAACTAAACATCGGTCAGAAAAGATATTACTCGCATTAACATGATGAAAAAAGGAGTGGAACTATAATCATAGTCATCTATTAAAATGATAAACGAATAGAAGTTACAACCAAGTTCTGACGTCGCAGCTTCCTTCGAACGGGTCTCCGGTCGTCCACGTCTCGCAAAGCTCGCCAAGGAAAGGGAAACCTCTCCAGAGTCTCGTAACAATGGTCTCCTCGCTTGAGTGGGCCTTAAGGGAAAGAAGGGATTCTTTACAATGCAAAACCGCAGGAATAGGGAGATGTAAAAAACGACGCAAGACAGCTTGCACGCAAGGTTTAAGCCAGCTTTTATAGATGGGGAAGGAGGAGTTGGGATCCCTATTATTATGGGATTGGCGCTATCAACAAGGAAGGTTCCATGGGAGGTGGCAAAACCACTTCCCTCCATAGAACTCCCGCAGCCAACCTCCCAACTCAAGATAGGTGATGGTTTGTGAGTTTGTTAGAACTCAACTCCCGCCATCCATATTTAAAAAACAGTCCTTAAAATGGGTGGCGCGATTGCTGCTCTATGACAGAGCGCCAAGTGGCGCGACCTCTGTGTAGGATTTTCCTCAGTGGCGCGAGTCCTGAACTGACTGCCCGCGCCAATGCAAAAAGGGATGTTTTTTATGATTCTTGCAAGGAGATGCCTTAAGGGAAAATATAGCTCACATTCAGAGGGATGCATTGATATTGATTTCAAAGCATGACAATGTTCACAGGTCACGGAATGGGTCCTCCATTGTGCGGGATGGGGAATGGTTAGGACGGTGACAAATTACTGTGTAACACTAGTGAAAACCAGGCAACTGGCACTTAGCAAACACAAATTCATAGGGGAAAACCAAAGTATGAGGCCCGAGAGTGAGAGGGGTGAAATGCTTTACGAGAACATGTTCAACTGAAGGCCCGCCGTCGGAAAACCTGCGCAGAAAGATACAACTGATATCTCAAGTACATGATATATATGTGGTATGGACGCAGCCATCCGAAACAGAGTATGTTATAATCCGGATCCAGGGTATGGGCGCAGCCATCCAACTAAGATCAAACAAATAGACTCAGGTATGGTCGCAGCCATCCAATCAATGAGTCATGTACATAATGATAATAATCCACAATCGCAGCCTGGATTACAACAGACACAATCCAGGGTCTTGCGCTCCATCTCGACCCAACAAAGTACAAGTTCAAGCATGTGAATATGCGAGCTGAAGTCGAACATGCAAGAACATCGTCTGATTACTAGCCGATGATAAAAGCTGTTAACAGACGCGAGAGAAACCACCAATAATGACAATGGTCCTCAAGGTACTACAGGTACAATCTACGGCGTGCGAATAAATGAGTTGACGTCGAACACCCGCAGAATCATTCGATCGGAAGTCAATGATGTAAACTTCACGTCGAATGCGATGAACCTGCCATTGAGGCATGCAGGCTCCAAGGTACCATCAGGAGTCTCTAGACCAACTTCCTGGATAATGAGTTGAAGTCGACAGGAAGTGACCTTGATCGAAGGTGGGCCATAATGATTCCCACATCATCGACACGAGACAAAGGAACATAATGTTTTGTTGTGAATTAGGACCATATGAGAAACAGAGGAAGGTTGATATTTGCAGAGGCCAACTTCTCTTGAACATATGAACGACACGACAATGGACTTGGCAGTATTTGACATCAACGGATCAAAGGTCATGGCGACGAGGCAGTGAACAGATGAGAGGTCAAAAGAGATTACCCAAACCCATGGAGGCAAAGTGAAGCAGAGAGATGAGATGTCCCCAACCCGACACGAATGCAAACAAGTGCCATGTTCAAGAGCGACATACTGCCGACGACAAAGACGATGGTTCCATTTTTCCCCCACCATTTCTGGCGAGTACCCCAATTATTTTTTATAACAAGCTTGAATGGGATAGCATATGCTTGTGATATAAGTCCGCCCTTCGGGCGAATCCATCCTAGTGCATTTAACGAGTCCTAGGAAGGAGAAACTCGGAGAACGTCATTTCGACGGAATCCAATGTCATCAGGGTTTAACGAGTCTGACAAAGGAAGAACTCGGCGTCTTTTCATGTTTAGAGAGTTTGAAAAGACAACGAAAAAGAAAACTCCACAGGTCCCTTTTCGTAAATAGTTCCCCAGATCCGAAAAGGTAGAAAACAATATCCGGGAAAACCTCCTAGTCGCGATAGGCTAGGGTATTCCTTTTCGTAATCAATCCATCCCAGCCCGAAAAAGGGTTAAACTTATACTGGGTGGATGTCGATTCGTGTCCATTTTAACGAGATCGAAACGACAAGGGCCTCGGCGATCTTTTCATATTTAGAAAGTCAGAAAAGAGCTGAAAGATGACTCCAGAGTGACTTTTTCGTGTATTTACCGAGCCCGAAAAAGTATAAAATACAACTCGTCTCCACCTTTTAAGTCGCAAAAACCTGCCGCTGCACATACCCAACAAGCGTAAAATCCATTTTCGACATAATACATGCAAATATTTGACAAAAAATAACTTTTAAAGCTCATTTAACGTCGAAAAGTTATAAATATGTCTAATGGTAAAAAATAAAATTACTTTTTACTATTTACCTTGTGGAGAGCAACAGTGGTCTATTTGGAGCAGAATCTTCTGACGGTGATTGCGACCAATCCAGGCAACTATTCAGCGTCTCGTCTGTGACAGGTAAGAGGCGCTCCTTTTCTCTTTCTTTCCATGCATTTTTTAATGATTTCCCCTTAGAAATCAGCTATGTAAGGGCACCTTTGAAATTTTAGGGCCGGGCCAAGTGGCGCGGGTATCGGGCACGGACCCGCGCCACTGAGCTCTTTTTACCAAAGGGCCCGCGCCACATGGCGCGACTGTCAGAAAAACAGTCGCGCCAGCGGCGGAACCCAAATTTCCGCCTAAAATTCTACTATTTATGCCAAAATTCTTGAATTTTGAAGCTCACAAAAGATCTAATAAGGGGTTTTGGACCATGTGAATGCAGATAAACAGTCAGAATGGCAATCGAATGGAAGGAACGAGAACACGGAGATGAGGACGAAGAGGCCATGCAAAGCCAAGCATGTATGAATGCTCTGAGAGACTGTGGCTTAAAAAAGTTCTTCCTCACGCCATGCTTACGAGCTCAGCCTGAGCTCCTCCAATATCTGATCAACCTCCGGGATGAAAATGACCAAGTATTCAGAATACGAGACCAGGTGTTGGAATTGGAGGTCACTGACATTTATTTCGTTACTGGATTATCCCGCAGGGGTCCAATCCCTGTACTGACTGAGAGCAGACCATCAGGGGAGAAGATGGAAGAAGTAATGGCGCGGGTGTGCCGTGGGGCACAAACAGGAACAGGGAGTAAGAAGGTATACATCTCAACCATCCCTGATCTAGCACTGAGAGTTGTACTCCACACCATTACGCGGGCTGCCGGATCGCAGGCACCGCATGAGGCTACAAAGACTCAACTCTTACTGGCCTCAGAATGCATGGGTCCCCGACTGTATGATTGGGCAACAGCCGTCACGATCAACATGAAAAGGCAGCTCACCAAGTGTAAATAGGGGAAGCTGAAACAATTCGGCTATGGTTCCATCTTGGTATCGTTCATTCTGGAACGCATACCAACCTTCCAGGGCCAAGAGGCCCATGTGGCGAGTCCGATACCACGAGAGCCGAGAATGGCTCGCTGGGCAGCACTGATGCCCAGATCTGGAGGTGGCCAACAGATGCACTGGAAGCCAGAGTTCTTTAGGTGGCTACGGCGCCAACTGATCATTGTGGAAGATTGGCCCTATTCGGGAACTGAATTTACAGGAGACCCAGATCTCCCACTACCAGAAGGGGATGACTGGGACGAGGAGCTGGGTAAGACCTCATATTTTGATTTTATGTTTATATTTTTTTTTTTGTTAATACACACTTGTCTTAACACAATTATATATGCATGCAGATGTAGGACCTGAGAGACCAGCCGGGATGTCTCCTATCTCCCGGAGGACACAACTCGCCCCTGAGATCCAGGGGGAAGGCACCGGAGGAGAGGCACTGGTCCAGAACCTCGAGGGGATTGCCCATGGGATCCCAGACTATGCCCGGCTATCAGACGTACCGATGGAATACCAGCGCCATACGGTGGGAGTTCCGAATCGGATCCACCGAATCTTGAGGCGCCTAGTGCGTGCAGTGACGTGCTATCATGAGCACCATGCGGACTAGTCTCTAGGATTTATGCCACACCTATTTTTTGAGAGACACAGTGTCTCAGGATGTATTAAGACAATTATGTATATTTTTTGAGTTTTATGTGACACACTCTGTGCAAACATTTCGACACACATATATATATATACATATGACTATTTTGGATGGATCTTTCTTTACATGTGATGATTTTTTCTATATGTCATGCAAATGTCTAATACAGATGTAATCTAATGTATCAGTTACATAACAAACGACCCAATGCGAAATGTATTCACACAATGTATCTAATCACACATTTCATTTTTACGCAAGCTTAAAAGCACACATGAACACACACACATGCAAACTATGCTTGAAATGAGTTTTATTTTTATGCAAGCTTAAAACACAAACTATGCTTGATAATAAGAAAGACGGGCATGCCCCCCAGCATGTTGTCTCAAATCGAGGCACATGCCCCCCAAGCTTCACTCGATTGAAAATGGAGTGAAGATTGAACACACACGAGATTTGAGCTGATACTGACAGAACTCGAATTGAAAATGCTTGTGTTTCATTATTTTAACGAGGTTGACACACTTAAAAGAACTATCCTCAAATAGCTTGTTTCATTGTTTTAAGGAGCTTGACACAAGTGGAGGAACCATGATCCAAGATCCTAGTTTCATTTTTTAAAGAGCTTGACCCAGGGAGGAAACCATGCTCTAACCGACTTACATCAAAATGAACAAGAAGGCGGTGCTTCCAAGAGTTCCACTCCCGATGGAAGGGAAACATCCTGGAAGTCAGGACCCAATGCCCCCAGCACATCATGCACAACGGCATCATCACTGAGCACAGGCACGGGGTAAGTGGCCACATAGTTGACCTGCGGTGGGGCAGAGACAACAGGTGGATAAAAACCAGGAGGGGGTGATGGCGGACCAGTTGCCATAGTAGGACCAAAGAACGACAGTTGATCAATGGTCACGATCCTTCCTTCATGCGGAAAACAGGCCACACGAAAGAGGGAGGAGACGAGCGCTCCCATGGCATAGGTGTAATCGCGCCCCAAAAGCAGATTGAAATCCAAGGGGCCTGGAATGACCATCATGTCCATATGGACGATTTTGCCTCCCAAAGTAACAGGTAACCTTGGAAGGATCCCCAACGGTTGACTCGTCCTTCTGTTAAAAGTGAGCAGATTCTGCGTAACAGGCGCAAGCGGCGGCGAACCGAAAGCTTGCCAGGTAGTTGATGACAGAATACTAACAGAGGCACCTTCGTCTATGATGGTGCTGGGTACAACCAGACCAAGAGCCTGTACTGTGATCTCGAAAGGCACATAAGACGGAAGGCGAAATCCTGCAAATCGATTCCAGTCAAAGGAAGCGACCAAACTACTCGGAGGGGCTACCATCGACAAGCGAAGGTCTTCCCCTGATATTACGGTAGCAGAAGCATCCTCCATGACCTCCATCTTGAAGGCGGGAGTGATATCCTCTGGAGCCTCCATCATGGGAGGCGGAGGAGGGGCTTCTTGAAGTACAGGGACAGGAGAATCTTTCTCCAAGTCTGAAGAATCTGAAGAGATCAGAAGGACATGGGGGGTGTGAGATCCACTCTCGACAGAAAAGACCTGGTGCACCGCGGACGGGGCCAGTTCAACCGATCCCACGACTAATGGTTGGTCAGGGACGGATTCGTGAATTTGAATTTCTGGGGGAGTGGGATCGACCAAGGATAACTCTTGACCAGCCGTAAGATCAGCTGGCGGAGGACTCAAAGAAAGCCGATTATAACCCGGTGGAAGGCGTGGTGTAGAATCGGTCGAGTTGTCCAAAACTAGTTTGGCTTCATCCATATAAGGACAAAGGTGAATGGCATGGTGCCCTTCACACAACTTGCAGGGATTGGTGATCTTACCCTGCTTCTTAGGAGTCTTATCAGTACCAGATGAATATGTGCCCCCAACCTGGCTCCTGGAAGTCAAAGGCAACGACGGTCAGCCGTCGGACCATGTTTCGAGCACCTTGGGAATGCCAGGGCAGTCTCGAAGCAAATGGTCTCCCGCGCACAACATGCACGGGAACTTGACTTTCCGCGGAGGGTCGGAGGGCCTATCAAGATGAGATTTCTCATGGACAGTAGCTGTACATTTAGCCTCTCGCTTATCAGACTTCTTCTTCTTTGTCTTCTTCTTCTTCTTTTTAGCCACCTGGTTAGTCGAATCCAGGCTTTCACCAGGCAAAGTAGAAGATGAGGACGCAGAAACAGGCGAAGACGGGGAGAGGTCCACCTTGGAATCAACATGATGTTGTTCCGGCGGAGGAACTGATTGAACAGTAGTGGAGACACTCGGAACAACGGAGGTTGAGAACAACCAAACAGGCAACCCAACAGTTAACCCAGGAAGGGACAACGTTGCCATGTAAGGAGCACCAACATTTCCAAAAGGAGGAAAATGACCAGGATTCCCTTCTGAGGGGATTCCTTGGTTGGTGAACTCTGAAAAAGTTTCCATCAAAACTCAAAAGCACACACGGGCTGAAAACGAGTTAAGACACACGATCAAACGGTCAACAAGCAATATCTAAGCAGGCGTGTAATCGTGGGCGATTAATTTTACCACATTGGAAAGTAAGAAATTCTACCGTTTCATATTTTAAGAGTCGAGAAACGATAAAAAGATGACTCTATCTCTTTCAGAGTTGATACAAGCATGAAAGGACAAGTGCTTGACGGTCTTTTCAAATTTAGGGAGTCAGAAAAGACCAAATGACTGCTCAGGAAAAACTAGGCACAAAGGGTGTACCAAATATCCGTGAACTGCAATATACACCTTGGTTTCAATAATGAAACAGAAATCAACCAAGGAATTTCCGTACGTGCAGGTAGTCTCCCCGAATGCTGTGTTCGGTGTATCACGGGTATGGGGTGGCAGACTCGGCTTCCTATGGATAAAGGATTGAAAACCTAGAGGGGTCTCCCTTTATATACGCGACGGTACGGGGAGCGCAAGTCCGTACTAGTGCTGTCTAAAGCCAACAGGCGAACGACAGCTGCTAGGTTTAACGACGCCGGAACACGTCTCTAGCCTAGACCTTCTAAATATGTTCCGTTAAGTTCCAATGTTGCCTTAGGTTAATTGAATGAATTTTATAGTTGATCTTCAATTAAGTTTCAATTTCCAGGCCCTATCGTATGTAGTGTCTCCTAAATGCAAGCTATATGCCACGGTGCAACATTTCGTTCGATGAAAACTAGTTAAATGAGAGTTGAGAGTTTTTATGCAAACGAAATGAACGGAATACAAACAAGAATGTCTCTAATGCAACTAATGCAATTGCACACTTTTCATTCAAACACTAATCACTAGCAATATGGAAAATATCACAATTTGCACTAATTTAACAAAAGCAAAAGAGATTATATTTTTTTTTTATTTTCAATGTTTAATGGCTAATGTGCACTGAAAACAAAAAGGAACAATTTGAGAAATGATATCTAAGAGAGCGAAGCAAACAACATTCACTCAACGAAGCAAGCAACCAAATCTCTAAATCGACCCAAAGTCCCTCAAAGCAAAGAAAGACTTGAAAACTTCCGATGGACCGTGTGATCTAGGTCCAAGGCAAGGCAAACAAATTCTGAATGAAGGAATGAACAATCACTCAAAAGACGCAGCAAAACAATCAAAGACTGGTAAGAGAGCGTGGAGAATCAATCAACAAGTTGACAGGACAATCAAGACACCAAAACTCCAAAGGAGGGCTCGATTCACTAAGCCACTAGATGCCCTAGGGCTCAAATCGTGAAACCGATAGACAGAGGCAAACAACCAAAGGATAGCGGTGAACTCCAGTCAAACAAGACTCTAACACACTCAGACAATCAGGAAATCAAGAAGAAAAGTACTGGTCAAGCTCAGAAAGCTAAAAAATGAGAAAACTCAAAAAGTCACAGGGGTGGCGCGACTGTGGGCTTGAAACTGGCGCCAGAAGCCAAGTGGCGCGAGACAGACAAAAGCAACAAGCGCCAAGTGGCGCGACTGTCGGGTTAAAAACCGCGCCAGTCGAGTTCTTCAACAAAAATTAAAAAACAAGCTATTCTGAAAGCAGGCCAATACAAGCTAAGCAAACCAAGAAGCTAAAATAATGAAAGAATCCGACCCAGAAGGTCCATCAAGCAAGGAGAAACAATCAAAGCGAAACAATCATAAACGAGACAAGGAAGACCGGACGATCCCCAGCGGAGTCGCCAATTTGTTGAGGAGGTAAATCCCCTCTGCGGACAGAGGCGATCCCTACTAGCCCAGCAGGGGTCTAGCAACAAACAAACAATGCTATGACGCAAGCTCCTAGTTACGAATGGAAGACTTGGGATAAGAGCCTACCTGGATTCCAACGCTAGATCTGAAGAAGAAGATGTCCCCGTCCTTCAGCCCTGGCAGATCACAATCCTTCCACGATCTCCGTGGATGAACACCTGCACACAGAAGAAACGAAAAGATACATGCATAGGAACCAGCATACGTAACTAAACATCGGTCAGAAAAGATATTACTCGCATTAACATGATGGAAAAAGGAGTGGAACCATAATCATAGTCATCTATTAAAATGACAAACGAATAGAAGTTACAACCAAGTTCTGACGTCGCGGCTTCCTTCGAACGGGTCTCCGGTCGTCCACGTCTCGCAAAGCTCGCCAAGGAAAGGGAAACCTCTCCAGAGTCTCGTAACAATGGTCTCCTCGCTTGAATGGGCCTTAAGGGAAAGAAGGGATTCTTTACAGCACAAAGGCACTTGGGAATAGGGAGATGCAAAGCTTCGGCACTTCAAGACTAGCTTGCCATGGATCTGAACAAGCTTTTATAGATGGGGAAGGAGGGAGTTGGGATCCCTATTATTATGGGATTGGCCCTATCAACAAGGAAGGTTCCATAGAAGGTGGCAAAACCACTTCCCTTCCATAGAACTCCCGCAGCCAAAACTCCCAACTCAAGATAGGCAATGGTTGTGAGTTTGTTTGAACTCAACTTCCGCCATCCATATTTAAAAAACAGTCCCTAAAATGGGTGGCGCGATTGCTGCTCTATGACAGAGCGCCAAGTGGCGCGACCTCTGTGTAGGATTTTCCTCAGTGGCGCGAGTCCTGAACTGACTGCCCGCGCCAATGTAAAAAGGGATGTTTTTTATGATTTCTGCAAGGAGATGTCTCAAGGGAAAATATAGCTCACATTCGGGATGCATTGATGGTGATTTCAAAGCATGATAATGTTCACGGGTCACATAATGGGTCCTCCATTGTGCGGGACGGAGAATGGTAGGGACGGTGACAAATTGCGTAACGAGATGCCCCCTAAAGTATGAGGCCCGAGAGGGAGAGGGGTGAAATGCTTTACGAGAACATGTCCAACTGAAAGCCCGCCGTCGGAAAACCTGCGCAGAAAGATACAACTGATATCTCAAGTACATGATGTATAAGTGGTATGGACGCAGCCATCCGAACAGAGTATGCTATAATCCGGATCCAGGGTATGGGCGCAGCCATCCAACTAAGATCAAATAAATAGACTCGGGTATGGTCGCAGCCATCCAGTAAGTGAGTCATGTACATAATGATAATAATCCACAATCGCAACCTGGATTACAACAGACGCAATCCAGGGTCTTGCGCTCCATCTCGACCCAACAGAGTACAAGTTCAAGCATGTGAATCTGTGAGCTGAAGTCGAACATGCAAGAACATCGTCGGATTACCAGCCAATGATGAAAGCTGTTAACCGACGCGAGAGAAACCACCAATAATGACAATGGTCCTCAAGGTACTACAGGCACAATCTACGGCGTGCGAATGAATGAGTTGACGTCGAACACCCGCAGAATCACTCGATCGGAGGCCAATGATGTAAAACTCTCGTCGAATGCGACGAACCTGCCATTGAGGCATGCGAGCTCCGAGTACCATCGGGAATCTCTAGACCAACTTCTGGATAATGATCTGAAGTCGGCAGGAAGTGACCTTGATCGAAGTTGGGCCATAATTTTTCCCACATCATCGGCATGAGACAGAGGAAGATGATGTTTTTGTTGTGAATTAGGATCATATGAGGAACGAGAGGGAGGTTGATATTTGCAGAGGTCAACTTCTCTTGAACATATGAACGGCACGACAGTGGACTTGGCAGTATTTGACATCAAAAGATCAGAGGTCATAGTGACGAGGCAAAGAGCTGATGAGAGCTCAAAAGGGATAACCCAAACCCACAGAGGCAAGTGAAAAATGAGATGAGATGTCCCCAACATGACACGAATGCAGACAAGTGCCATGTTCAAGAGCGACATACTGCCGACAGGACAATGATGTTGGTTCCATTTTTTCCCCGCCATTTCTAGCGAGTACCCCAATTATTTTTGGTGACAAGCTTGAAGGGGATAGCATATGCTTGTGATATAAGTCCGCCCTTCGGGCGAATCCATCCTAGTGCATTTAACGAGTCCTAGGAAGGAGAAACTCGGAGGACGTCATTGCGACGGAATCCAATGTCATCAGGGTTTAACGAGTCTGACAAAGGAAGAACTCGGCGTCTTTTCATGTTTAGAGAGTTTGAAAAGATAGCGAAAAAGAAAACTCCACGGGAAAAGTAAACTCCACGGGGTCCCTTTTCGTAGATAGTTCCCCAGAGACCCGAAGGTAGAAAACAATAATAAGGAAAGCCTCCTAGTCGCGATAGGCTAGGGTATTCCTTTTCGTAATCGATCCGACGACTAGAAAAAGGGTTAAACTTATATGCGGGTGAATGTCGATTCGTGTCCATTTTAACGAGATCGAAACGACAGAGACCTCGGCGATATTTTCATTTTTAGAGAGAGTCGAGAAAAATTTGAAAGATGACTCCGAGTGACTTTCGATGTAATTTAAGGAATCCAGAAAGAAGTATTAAATACAACCGATCTCACCTTTTAAGTCGCAAGCTGCCACTTCTTGCCCAACAAGCGTAAATCCATTTTCGACATAATACATGCAAATATTTGACAAAAAATAACTTTTAAAGCTCATTTAACGTAGAAAAGTTATAAATATGTCTAATGGTAAAAAATAAAATTACTTTTTACTATTTACCTTGTGGAGAGCAACAGTGGTCCATTTGGAGCAGAATCTTCTGACGCTGATTGCGACCAATCCAGCAACCATTCAGCGTCTCGTCTGTGACAGGTAAGAGGCGCTCCTTTTCTCTTTCTTTTCATACATTTTTTATTGATTTCCCCTTAGAAATCAGCTCTGTAAGGGCACTTTTGAAATTTTAGGGCCGGGCCAAGTGGCGTGGGTATCGGGCACGGACCCGCGCCACTGAGCTCTTTTTACCAAAGGGCCCGCGCCACATGGCGCGACTGTCAGCAAAACAGTCGCGCCAGCGGCGGAACCCATATTTTCGCCTAAAATTCTGCTATTTATGCCAAATTTCTTGAATTTTGAAGCTCACAAAAGATCTAATCAAGGGCTTTGGACCATGTGAATGTAGATAAACAGTCAGAATGGCAATTGAATGGAAGGAACGGGAACACGGAGATGAGGACGAAGAGGCCATGCAAAGCCAAGCATTTATGAATGCTCTGAGAGACTGTGGCTTAAAAAAGTTCTTCCTCACGCCATGCTTACGAGCTCAGCCTGAGCTCCTCCAATATCTGATCAACCTCTGGGATGAAAATGACCAATTATTCAGAATACGAGACCAGGTGCTGGAATTGGAGGTCACTGACATCTATTTCGTTACTGGATTGTCCCGCAGGGGTCCAATCCCTGTACTGACCGGGAGCAGACCATCAGGGGAAAAGATGGAAGAGGTAATGGTGCGGGTGTGCCGTGGGGCACAAACAGGAACAGGGAGTAAGAAGGTATACATCTCAACCATCCCTGATCTGGCACTGAGAGTTGTACTCCACACCATTACGCGAGCTGCTGGATCGCAGGCACCGCATGAGGCTACAAAGACTCAACTCTTGCGGCCTCGAGAATCGCAGGTCCCCGAGCGCGCCAGTTGGGCAGCAGTAGTCACGATCGACATGAAAGGCGGCTCACCAAGTGTAAACGGACAAAGTGTGGGACAATTCGACTATGGTTCCAACTTGGTACGTTCATTCGGAACGCATACCAACCTTCCAGGGCCAAGAGGCCCATGTGGCGAGTCCGGCACCACGAGAGCCGAGAATGGCTCGCTGGGCAGCACTGATGCCCAGATCTGGAGGTGGCCAACAGATGTCCTGGAAGCCAGAGTTCTTTCGGTGGCTACGGCGCCAACTGATCGTTGTGGAAGATTGGCCCTATGCGGGGACCGAATTTACAGGGGACCCAGATCTCCCTTTACCAGAAGGAGACGACTGGGACGAAGAGCTGGGTAAGGCCTCCTATTTGATTTTATCTTATATGTATTTTTTTTGTTAATACACACACTTGTCTTGACACAATTATACATGCATGCGGATGTGGGCACGAGAGACGGGCGGGATGTCTCCCATCTCCCGGAGGGGACACAGCTCGCCACGAAATTCGGGGGGGAAGCTCCGGAGGAGACGCCGCGTCCCGAACCTCGAGGGGATTGCCCCGCGGGATCCCGGACTATGCCGGAACATCGGACGCACGATGGATTACCAGCGCCATACGGTGGAGTTCCAAACCGGCTCCACCGAATCCTGAGGCGGCTAGTGCGTGCAGTGACGTGCTATCATGAGCACCATGCGGATTAGTCTCTAGGATTTATGCCACACCTATTTTTGAGAGACATAGGGTCTCCGGATGTGCTAAGACGACTATGTATATTTTTTGAGTTTTATGTGACGCACACTGTGCAAACATTTCGACACACATATATATATATATATATACATATGACTATTTTGGATGGATCTTTCTTTCCATGCGATGATGTTTTTATATGTAATGCGAATGTCTAATACAAATGTAATCTAATGTATCAGTTACATAACAAACGACCCAATGCGAAATGTATTCCCACAATGTATCTAGTCACACATTTTATTTTTACGCAAGCTTAAAAGCACATATGAGCATACACATATGAAAACTATGCTTGGAACGAGTTTTATTTTTACACAAGCTTAAAACATAAACTATGCTTGATAATAAGAAAGACGGGCATGTCCCCCAGCATGTTGTCTCAAATCGAGGCACATGCCCCCCAAGCTTCACTCTATTGAAAATGGAGTGAAGATTGAACACACACGAGATTTGAGCTGAAACTGACAAAACTCGAATTGAATATGCTTGTGTTTCATTATTTTAACGAGGTTGACACACTTAAAAGAACTATCCTCAAACAGCTTGTTTCATTGTTTTAAGGAGCTTGACACAAGTGGAGGAACCATGCTCCAAGATCCTAGTTTCATTTTTTAAAGAGCTTGACCCAGGGAGGGAACCATGCTCTAACCGACTTACATCAAAATGAACAAGAAGGCGGTGCTTCCAAGAGTTCCACTCCTGATGGAAGGGAAACATCCTGGAAGTCAGGACCCAATGCCCCCAGCACATTATGCACGACGGCATCATCACTGAGCACAGGCACGGGGTAAGTAGCCACATAGTTGAACTGCGGTGGAGAAGATACAATAAGTGGATAAAAACCAGGAGGGGGTGATGGCGGACCAGTTGCCACATTAGGACCAAAGAAGGACAGCTGATCAATGGTCACGATCCTTCCTTCATGCGGAAAACAGGCCACACGAAAGAGGGAGGAGACGAGCGCTCCCATGGCATAGGTGTAATCGTGCCCCAGTAGCAGATTGAAATCCAAGGGGCCTGGAACGACCATCACATCCATATGGACGGTTTTCCCTCCCAAAGTAATTGGTAACCTTGGAAGGATCCCCAACGGTTGACTCGTTCTTCTATTGAATGTCAACAGATTCTGCGTAACAGGCGCAAGTGGCGGTGAACCGAAAGCTTGCCAGGTAGTTGAAGATAGAATACTAACAGACGCACCTTCGTCTATAATGGTACTGGGTACGACCAGACCAAGAGCCTGTACTGTAATCTCGAAAGGCACATAAGACGGAAGGCGAAATCCTGCAAATCGATTCCAATCAAAGGAAGCGACCAAACTACTCGGAGGGGTTACCATCGAAATGCGAGGGTCTTCCCCTGATGTTACGGAAGCAGAAGCCTCCTCCATGACCTCCATCTCGAAGGCGGGAGGAATATCCTCTGGAGCCTCCATCATGGGAGGTGGAGGAGGGGCTTCTTGAAGCACAGGGACAGGAGAATCTTTCTCCAAGTCTGACGAATCTGAAGAAACCAGAAGGACATGAGGAGTGTGAGATCCACTCTCGACAGAAAAGACCTGGTGCACCGCGGACGGGGCCAGTTCAACCGATCCCACGACCAATGGTTGGTCAGGGATGGATTCGTGAATTTGAATTTCTGGAGGAGTGGGATCGACCAAGGATAACTCTTGACCAATCATTGGATCAGCTGGCGGAGGACTCAAAGAAAGCCGATTATAACCAGGTGGAAGGCGTGGTGTAGAATCGACTGGGTTGTCCAAGACTTGCCTGGCTTCATCCATATAAGGACAAAGGTGAATGGCATGGTGCCCTTCACACAACTTACAGGGATTGGTGATCTTACCCTGCTTCTTAGAGTTCTTATCAACGGCAGCTGAAGACGTGCCCCCAACTTGACTCCCGGAAGCCAAAGGCAACGGTGGGCAGCCGTTGGACCATACTTCGAGCACCTTGGGAATGCCAGGGCAGTCTCGGAGAAGATGGTCTCCCGTGCACAACATGCACGGGAACTTGACTTTCCGAGGAGGGTTGGAAGGACTATCGAGAGGAGATTCCTTAGGGACAGTAGCTGTACATTTAACCTCTCGCTTATCAAACTTCTTCTTCTTTGTCTTCTTCTTCTTCTTCTTAGCCACCTGGTTACTTGAATCCAGACTTTCACCAGGCGAAGTAGAAGAGGAGGACGCAGAAACAGGCGAAGAAGGGGAGAGGTCCACCCTGGAATCAACATGAGGTTGTTCAGGTGGAGGAACTGATTGAACAGTAGTGGAGACATTCGGGACAACAGAGGTTGAGAACAACCAAACAGGCAACCCAACAGTTAACCCAGGAAGGGACAACGTCGCCATGTAAGGAGCACCAACATTTCCAAAAGGAGGAAAAGGACCAGGATTCCCTTCTGAGGGGATTCCTTGGTTGGTAAACTCTGAAAAAGTTGCCATCAAACTCAAAACCACACACGGGCTGAAAAAGAAAGTTAAGACACACGATCAAACGGCCAACAAGCAATATCTAAGTGGGCGTGTAATCGTGGGCGATTGATTTTACCACATTGGAAAATAAACAAATTCTACCGTTTCATGTTTCAAGAGTCGAGAAACGATAAAAAGATGACTCTATCTCTTTCAGAGTTGACACAAGCGTGAAAGGACAAGCGCTTGACGGTCTTTTCAAGTTTAGGGAGTCAGAAAAGACCAAATGACTGCTCAGGAAAAACTAGGCACAAAGGGTGTACCAAATATCCGTGAACTGCAATATACACCTTGGTTTCAAAAATGAAACGGAAATCGACCAAGGACTTTCCGTACGTGCAGGTAGTCTCCCCGAATGCTGTGTTCGGTGTATCACGGGTATAGGGCGGCAGACTCGGCTTCCTATGGATAAAGGATTGAAAACCTATAGGGGTCTCCCTTTATATACGCGACGGTACGGGGAGCGCAGGTCCGTACTAGCGCTGTCTAAAGCCAATAGGCGAACGACAGCTGCTAGGTTTAACGACGCCGGAACACGTCTCTAGCCTAGACCTTCTAAATATGTTGCGTTAAGTTCCGATGTTGCCTTAGGTTAATTGAATGAATTTTACAGTTGATCTTCAATTAAGTTTCAATTTCCAGGCCTTATCGTATGTAGTGTCTCCTAAATGCAAGCTATATGCCACGGTGCAACATTTCGTTCGATGAAAACTAGTTAAATGAGAGTTGAGAGCTTTTATGCAAACGAAATGAACGGAATACAAACAAGAATGTATCTAATGCAACTAATGCAATTGCACACTTTTCACTCAAACACTAATTACTAGCAATATGGAAAAGATCACAATTTGCACTAATTTAACAAAAGCAAAAGAGATTATATTTTTTTTGATTTTCAATGTTTAATGGCTAATGTGCACTGAAAACAAAAGGAACAATTTGAGAAATGATATCTAAGAGAGCGAAGCAAACAACATTCACTCAACGAAGCAAGCAACCAAATCTCTAAATCGACCCAAAGTCCTTCAAAGCAAAGAAAGACTTGAAAACTTCCGATGGACCGTGTGATCTAGGTCCAAAGCAAGGCAAACGAATTCTGAATGAAGGAATGAACAATCACTCAAAAGACGCAGCAAAACAATCAAAGACTGTTAAGAGAGCGTGGAGAATCAATCAACAAGTTGACAGGACAATCAAGACACCAAAACTCCCAAGGAGGGCTCGATTCACTAAGCCACTAGATGCCCTAGGGCTCAAATCGTGAAACCGATAGACAGAGGCAAACAACCAAAGGATAGCGGTGAATTCCAGTCAAACAAGACTCCAACACACTCAGACAATCAGGAAATCAAAAAGAAAAGTACTGGTCAAGCTCAGAAAGCTAAAAAATGAAAAAACTCAAAAAAGTCACAGGGGTGGCGCGACTGTGGACTTGAAACTGGCGCTAGAGGCCGATTGGCGCGAGACAGACAAATGCAACAAGCGCCAAGTGGCGCGACTGTCGGGTTAAAACCCACGCCAGTCGAGTTCTTCAATAAAAATTAAAAAACAAGCTACTCTGAAAGTAGACCAATACAAGCTAAGCAAACCAAGAAGCTAAAATAGTGAAAGAATCCAACCCAGAAGGTTCATCAAGCAAGGAGAAACAATCAAAGCGAACCAATCATAAACGGGACAAGGAAAACCGGACGATCCCCGGTGGAGTCGCCAATTTGTTGAGGAGGTAAATCCCCTCTGCGGACAGAGGCGATCCCTACTAGCCCAGCAGGGGTCTAGCAACAAACAAACAATGCTATGACGCAAGCTCCTAGTTACGAATGAAAGACTTTGGATAAGAGCCTACCTGGATTCTAACGCTAGATCTGAAGAAGAGATGTCCCCGTCCTTCAGCCCTGGCAGATCACAATCCTTCCGCGATCTCCGCGGATGAACACCTGCACACAGAAGAAACGAACAGATACAAGCATAGGAACCAGCATACGTAACTAAACATCGGTCAGAAAAGATATTAATCGCATTAACATGATGGAAAAAGGAGTGGAACCATAATCATAGTCATCTATTAAATGATAAACGAATAGAATGTTGAGGAGGTAAATCCCCTCTGCGGACAGAGGCGATCCCTACTAGCCCAGCAGGGGTCTAGCAACAAACAAACAATGTTATGACGCAAGCTCCTAGTTATGAATGAGAGAGCTAGAGAAAGAAGCCTACCTGGATTCCAACGCTACGATCTGAAGAAGAGACGTCCCCGTCCTTCAGCCCTGGCAGATCACAATCCTTCCACGATCTCCGCGGATGAACACCTGCACACAGAAGAAATGAACAGATACAAGCATAGGAACCAGCATACGTAACTAAACATCGGTCAGAAAAGATATTACTCACATTAACATAATGGAAAACGGAGTGGAACCATAATCATAGTCATCTATTAAAATGATAAACGAATAGAAGTTACAACCGAGTTCTGACGTCGCAGCCTCCTTCGTACGGGTCCCCGGTCGTCCACGTCTCGCAAAGCTCGCCAAGGAAAGGGAAGGCCTCTCCAGAGTCTCGTAACAATGGTCTCCTCACTTGAATGGGCCTTAAGGGAAAGAAGGGATTCTTTACAGCACAAAGGCACTTGGGAATAGGGAGATGCAAAGCTTCAGCACTTCAAGACTAGCTTGCCATGGATCTGAGCAAGCTTTTATAGATGGGGAAAGAGGGAGTTGGGATCCCTATTATTATGGGATTGGCCCTATCAACAAGGAAGGTTCCATAGAAGGTGGCAAAACCACTTCCCTTCCATAGAACTCCCGCAGCCAAACCTCCCAACTCAAGATAGGCAATGGTTGTGAGTTTGTTTGAACTCAACTTCCACCATCCATATTTAAAAAAACAGTCCCTAAAATGGGTGGCGCGATTGCTGCTCTATTACAGAGCGCCAAGTGGCGCGACCTCTTTACAGGATTTCCCTGATTGGCGCGAGCACTGAACTGTCTACCCGCGCCAATGCAAAAAGAGCTGTTTTTCATAAGTTTTGCAAGGAGATGTCTCAGGGGGAAATATAGCTCACATTCAGAGGGATGCATTGATGGTGTTTTCAAAGCATGACAATGTTCACAGGTCACGGAATGGGTCCTCCATTGTGCGGGATGGGGAATGGTAAGGACGGTGACAAATTACTGTGTAACAGATGCCCCCTAAAGTATGAGGCCCGAGAGTGAGAGGGGTGAAATGCTTTACGAGAACATGTTCAACTGAAGGCCCGCCGTCGGAAAACCTGCGCAGAAAGATACAACTGATATCTCAAGTACATGATATATATATATGGTATGGACGCAGCCATCCGAAACAGAGTATGCTATAACTCGGATCTAGGGTATGGGCGCAGCCATCCAACTAAGATCAAACAAATAGACTCAGGTATGGTCGCAGCCATCCAATCAGTGAGTCATGTACATAATGACAATAATCCACAATCGCAGCCTGGATTACAACAGACACAATCCAGGGTCTTGCGCTCCATCTCGACCCAACAAAGTACAAGTTCAAGCATGTGAATATGTGATCTGATGTCGAACATGCAAGAACATCGTCTGATTACCAGCCAATGATGGAAGCTGTTAACAGACGCGAGAGTAACCACCAATAATGACAATGGTTCTCAAGGCACTACAGGTACAATCTACGGCGTGCGAATAAATGTGCTGACGTCGAACACCCGCAGAATCATTCGATCGGAGGCCAATGATGCGAACCTCACGTCGAATGCGACGAACCTGCCATTGAGGCATGCAGGCTCCAAGGTACCATCAGGAGTCTCTAGACCAACTTCCTGGATAATGAGTTGAAGTCGACGGGAAGTGACCTTGATCGAAGGTGGGCCATAATGATTCCCACATCATCGACACGAGACAGAGGAACATAATGTTTTGTTGTGAATCAGGACCATATGAGAAACAGAGGAAGGTTGATATTTGTAGAGGCCAACTTCTCTTGAACACATGAACGACACGACAATGGATTTGGCAGTATTCGACATCAACGGATCAGAGGTCATGGCGACGAGGCAGTGAACAGATGAGAGGTCAAAAGAGATTACCCAAACCCATGGAAGCAAAGTGAAGCAGCGAGATGAGATGTCCCCAACCCGACACGAATGCAGACAAGTGCCATGTTCAAGAGCGACATACTGCCGACGAAAACGACGATGGTTCCATTTTTCCCCCACCATTTCTGGCGAGTACCCCAATTATTTTTGATAACAAGCTTGAAGGGGATAGCATATGCTTGTGATATAAGTCCGCCCTTCAGGCGAATCCATCCTAGTGCATTTAACGATTCCTAGGAAGGAGAAACTCGGAGAACGTCATTTCGACGGAATCCAATGTCATCAGGGTTTAACGAGTCTGACAAAGGAAGAACTCGGCATCTTTTCATGTTTAGAGAGTTTGAAAAGACAGCGGAAAAGAAAACTCCACAGGTCCCTTTTCGTAAATAGTTCCCCAGATCCGAAAAGGTAGAAAACAATATCAGGGAAAACCTCCTAGTCGCGATAGGCTAGGGTATTCCTTTTTCGTAATCGATCCAGCCCAGCCCGAAAAAGGGTTAAACTTATACTGGGTGAATGTCGATTCGTGTCCATTTTAACGAGATCGAAACGACAGGGGCCTCGGCGATCTTTTCATATTTAGAGAGTCAGAAAAGAGCTGAAAGATGACTCCAGAGTGACTTTTTCGTGTATTTACCGAGTCCGAAAAAGTATAAAATACAACTCGTCTCCACTTTTTAAGTCGCAAAAACCTGCCACTGCACATACCCATCAAGCGTAAAATCCATTTTCGACATAATACATGCAAATATTTGACAAAAAATAACTTTTAAAGCTCATTTAACGTCGAAAAAGTTATAAATATGTCCAATGGTAAAAAATGAAATTACTTTTTACTATTTACCTTGTGGAGAGCAACAGTGGTCCGTTTGGAGCAGAATCTTCTGACGGTGATTGCGACCAATCCAGGCAACCATTCAGCGTCTCGTCTGTGACAGGTAAGAGGCGCTCCTTTTCTCTTTCTTTCCATACATTTTTTAATGAATTTCCCTTAGAAATCAGCTCTGTAAGGGCACTTTTGAAATTTTAGGGCCGGGCCCAGTGGCGCGGGTATCGGGCACGGACCCGCGCCACTGAGCTCTTTTTACCAAAGGGCCCGCGCCACCTGGCGCGACTGTTAGCAAAACAGTCGCGCCAGCGGCGGAACCCAAATTTCCGCCTAAAATTATGATATTTATGCCAAATTTCTTGAATTTTGAAGCTCACAAAAGATCTAATCAGGGGTTTTGGACCATGTGAATGCAGATAAACAGTCAGAATGGCCATCGAATGGAAGGAACGAGAACACGAAGATGAGGACGAAGAGGCCATGCAAAGCCAAGCATGTATGAATGCTCTGAGAGACTGTGGCTTAAAGAAGTTCTTCCTCACGCCATGCTTACGAGCTCAGCCTGAGCTCCTCCAATATCTAATCAACGTCTGGGATGAAAATGACCAAGTATTCAGAATACGAGACCAGGTGTTGGAATTGGAGGTCACTGACATTTATTTCATTACTGGATTGTCCCGTAGAGGTCCGGTTCCTGTTCTGACTGGAAGCAGGCCATCAGGGGAAAAGATGGAAGAAGTAATGGCGCGGGTGTGCCGTGGGGCACAAACTGGATCAGGGAGTAAGAAGGTATACATCTCCACCATTCCTGATCTAGCACTGAGAGTCGTACTCCACACCATTACGCGGGCTGCTGGATCACAGGCACCGCACGAGGCTACAAAAACTCAACTCTTACTGGCCTCAGAATGCATGGGTCCTCGACTGTATGATTGGGCAACAGCCGTCACGATCAACATGAAAAGGCAGCTCACCAAGTGTAAACAGGGGAGACTGAAGCATTTCGGCTATGGTTCCATCCTGGTATCGTTCATTCTGGAATGCATACCAACCGTCCAGGGCCAAGAGGCCCATGTGGCGAGTCCGATACCATGAGAGCCGAGAATGGCTCGCTGGGCAGCACTGATGCCCAGATCTGGAGGCGGCCAACAGATGTCCTGGAGGCCAGAGTTCTTTAGGTGGCTACGGCGCCAACTGATCATTGTGGAAGATTGGCCCTATGCGGGAACCGACTTTACAGGGGACCCAGATCTCCCGCTACCAGAAGGAGACGGCTGGGACGAAGAGCTGGGTAAGACCTCATATTTTTGATTTTATGTTTATGTGTTTTTTTTGTAAATACACATTCGTCTTAACACAATTCTATATGCATGCAGATGTAGGACCTGAGAGACCAGCCGGAATGTCTCCTATTTCCCGAAGGACACAGTACGCCCCTGAGATCCAGGGGGAAGGCATCGGAGGAGAGGCACTGGTCCAGAACCTCGAGGGGATTTCCCATGGGATCCCAGACTATGCCCGGCTATCAGATGTGCCGTTGGAGTACCAGCGCCATACGGTGGGAGTCCCGAATCGGATCCACCGAATCTTGAGGCGCATAGTGCGTGCAGTGACGTGCTATCATGAGCACCATGCAGACTAGTCTCTAGGATTTATGCTACTCCTATTTTTTGAGAGACATAGCGTCTCCGGATGTATTAAGACGACTATGTATATTTTTTGAGTTTTATGTGACACACTCTTATGTAAACATTTCGATATCTATACATATGCATATCTATTCCTGGATGATTCTTCTTTACATGTGATGATGATTTATAAATTGCGCAAATGTCTATTCTAAAACCAAATTTGCTACTGCATCTGTTAATGTATTCAAATGCCTGGGTATATGATGATATGTAATGTAATCAAAATTCCTTTCCAATAATCGAATACACAAAAACAATCGTAAAATGGACGGGTTTCTTACCGAATAGTGCCCGTTCAGCTGTAACACTACAAGTTGTGAATCTAGGTACACGAGCAATTCACGGATGCCAAGGTTTACTGCCTCGGTTAATAATTCCAATACGGCGCTATATTCCGCGATGTTGTTCGTGGTACGTCCTAAACACACACCTTGCAGGTCAATCAACTCACCAGCAGGATCATAGATTACCCAGGCTGCGGAAGACAGATTCCTGGTACTGCGGGAGGCACCATCCGCGAAACCAACAAAAGGATGAATAGACATCTGCACAACCAGGAAGACCCGATCAGCAGAAAGATGTTTACAAAGCACACCACACCATGCACACAAATGACAATCACACACCTATGTACACACACCACACCAAGAAATCAATTCAGGCATAGTATTTCTTAAGGTACGGCCCATTCCTGGGCTGTGCCAATAGAACTCCTTCGTAGTCTATAAGTTCGTAGGCCCCATTTTTCAAAACACGTTTTACTATATAAGGCCCGAGCCACATCGGCTGGAGCTTCCCATCACCAAGCTTATCATGTGCCTGATCATACAAGAGGACTAGGTCTCCTTCAATGAAAGAACGGGGAGAAACAGATGAATCAAAATGAGATTTGACCCTCTTCTTTTATGCTTCGATGACCAAAGCAGCTAGACGACGGGTTTCATCCAACTGTTCGAGATACAGAAGACACTCTTCCTCAGGAGAAGTATCCGGTAAGAGCTCCACAGCTAATTTGAGCGAAGGAATTTCACATTCAACCGGCAAAGTAGCTTCCAGACCGTACACCAGTTGGAATGGTGTGAATCCGGTTGCACTTTTAGCAGATGTTCGGTACGCCCAGAGAGCTGAGAACAGTTGGAGATGCCAACTGGACTTATGAATCCCAACTGTTCGTTGAAGCATGGTGACCAAAACCTTGTTCACTGCTTCAACCCGACCGTTCGCTTGAGGGTAGTATGGCGTTGAGCTGTCGTGACGCAGGCCCAACGCAGCTGTCAGCTCCGCCATCATGTAATCGCGGAAATGAGTACCGTGATCAGTGACGATAGCTTGAGGAACCCCGAATCGTGCAATAACATGGTTGAATAAAAATGAAGCAGCCGTTCTTCCGTCAGCAGCTAGTTGTAGGCATCGCCTCGGCCCACTTAGTGAAGTAGTCGATGGCGACAATGATATACGCATGCCCCCCGGCCGAGTGAGGGGTACACGTCATAAATTCCACGCCCCATTTCGCAAAAGGGCCAACGGTAACAACGGGATGCAAAGGCAACGGCGGCGCGCGCATCTTGTGCTGAAAAATCTGGCACGGATGGCATTTTCGGACTGCAGTGATACAATCCTTGAATATAGACAGCCAGAAATAACCTGCCCTCAGAATCTTCTGGGCAGTGGCATATCCGGACATGTGTCCACCACAGGCGCCGCTGTGGCAGTCATTCAAGACTTTCTCAGCTTCGTCCAAGGTAAGGCATCGTCGGAGCACCGAATCTACTCCAATACAATATAGGGTATCTCCTACTATGCGGTAGGGTTGGGACTGGTGCCGAATCCGACGGCGGGCAGATTTATCCAACTCAGACCGAAATGTCGCGGTCTGAAGATACACTATGATGTCACCATACCAAGGATCACGAGTATCGATAAGAAACAGCGTCTCGTCCGGTATATGATCTTCTGAGTGCGAAGGAACAGAGTCCGTAGGGAGAGAACATATCAGATCCGCGAAGACCAGTGATTTAGTTGACTTGGCAGTGGTGAACTCCAAGTCAAACTCCTGCAGGATGACTATCCATTTGGAGTACTTGCCCCCCAGAAATTGTCTAGAAAGAATATATGTCATGGGGTTGCAGTCTGAAACCACTGTTATCGTGCGCAATAGGATGTAATGGCGAAAGCATTGTACGGCGTGTACGGCAGCTAAGGCCAACTTCTTGACATGTGCATAACGCGTTTCCGGGTCAAGAAGGTTCCGAGATAGGTAATAAACGACATGTTCGTCACCGTTCTCGTCATCCTGCACCAAGACCATGGCGATGGTGCTTAATGCGGCGGCTAGATACAAAGTAAAGTCGCGGTGGTATTCCGGAGGACGAAGCAACGGAGCATTGACTAGCAATGTCTTCAGCTTCTCAAAGGACTCTTGAGCAATTTCGTCCCAATGAAAGGGAACATTCTGCTTTAACAAACGAGTGAATCCTTTGGCCACCTCGGCGTAATTCGGGATAAAGCGCCTAAGAAAATTCGCTTTCCCTTGCAGACTCTGTAGTTGATACAAAGAGGAGGGTGACGGGAGATTTATAATGGCCTCAACCTTCAAAGGGTCAAGGCGAATTCCGTCTTTCGAGACTATAAAGCCTAAAAGACGGCCAGAATCGACGCAGAAGACGCACTTATGAGGATTAAGCCTAATGTTGTAGCGTCTGCAGCGAAGAAATATCTGGCGAAGATGTTCAGGATGATCCTCTCGCTTACCCGAATGGGCAGGCAAGTCGTCCAGATAAGGCTGGACAATATGGCGAATATCATGAAAAGCGTATGACATCGCACGCTGAAACGTGGCGCCAGCGTTCTTTAAGCCGAACGGGAGTTTTTTGTACGCGAAAGTGCCCCACGGACAGATGAATGTGGTCTTATGTTGATCCTCAGGTGCAATATTGATTTGGTTATAGCCTGAGAAACCGTCCATTAAGGAATAGATCTCACTCCCAGCACATTCGTCGATGATCTGGTCGATAAACGGAGTGGGATAATTATCCTTAGGACAGGCGCGATTGATATCGCGATAATCCACACAGACTCAAATTGTACCCTACTTTTTATCGACAGGGACGATATTGGACACCCATTCTGTAAGGGGGATAGGATAAATAAAACTCGCGTTCAGAAGTTTTTCAACTTCTGCCTTGATAGCGGCGGCTTTCCGAGGATGCATGGGACGTAAGCGTTGGCGCACGGGTTTCGCACCTGGATAGGTTGGAATCTCGTGCACGACAATACTAGGATCAATTCCCGGCATTTCCTCGTAGGACCACGCAAAAACATCTCTGAATTCTTGGAAAAGTTCCGTATAGACCTGAATCTCCTCGGGAGAACAGGTCACACCCACATGAATGTTCTCAACAATCCCTGGTTTAACAGAGATGTTGATAGGAATCGTTTGAGTAATGTTACTCAGATTACCCTCCGAAAAGACCTCGTGCGTCAAGATCGGTGTTTGAAGAGGAGGGGAAGGAACCTGAGTAGCATAGCGCTCCAGACAATCAGCCATTGCCCCCAAGCTGGGCATAAACGAGGAGCGATGATGCCCATCGCCCCAGGGCAGCTCCTCAAGAGACATAGTTTCAATGATAGCCTCATCTGAAGGAAAAGTCTCTCTGAGAGGATCAGGTGAATCAGCCTGACCAAGCCAGGGGGATTGCGAGTAGACGTCGAGAGCCATGCTCATCGGAGCATGCTGAGGAGGTGGAGGATCCGATGCGGCAACAATCTCACAGTAGCTGATCTCTACTGGCGTCAAAGGCATGGATTCTCCAAACTCATATACCTGCTCAGGTGTAGGAATGAGCCAGGGGTCATCAGTCCTGGACAACATGTTGACTTGAGCGGTATTCGGTGGCGGTGCAGGGAAAATACCCATGAGGACTGGGTCTTTGAAAAGACCAGGTCCTATGCTGTCTGGTGGATTTGGAATTTGATCCACATACGGCACGTTGTTCTCGGAGCTCGAGGTAAAAAATGACAACTGGTCTACTGTGACAATCTTGCCCTCGTGAGGGAACTTGATGAATCGAAAGACAGTAGACGGCACGCAGAGCATGGCATGGGTCCAACTGCGGCCAAGAAGTATATTGTAGTTGAGTTTAGCGTCAACCACTTCTACTTCCACGTTGACAGTTTTTCCCTGTAATGTGATCGCAAGACTCTCGAGAACTCCCAGGGGTTTAGATTCCCGACCATCAAATGCCTCAAGGGCATTAGGGGACGATGACAAGGCTGGAGAGCCGATGGCCTTCCAGCAAGCGGAGGACATAACGCAGGTAGATGCACCCTCATTTACGATGGCCCTATGAACGTTAAAACCGTTAATCCCGACTTGAATAACCAAAGCGATTTGATGTGGAAGTCGGGGAGTAAAATTCTCCAGATCGAAGGTGATAAGACTCGAGTCGGCGGGATCGATACCACCAATCGCAGACAGTAAAGCCTTCCGTTGTGAAGGACAACTTTGAAGAACCTCCAGTGCGGACATAGCACTCGGCGCCTGTGCCAAATCCTCAACAATACTGTAATGTTGAGCGGCACGAGCATTTGGATTATAAGAGGATCTCCGAAGAACACCCTTGGGAGGTGGTTTCACAACGGGTTCGAGAGTCGGCTTCTCGATTTCCAATGGACCAGAAACAGGTGGGGGAGGCGGCCCATCCGCAACTGCCTTCCCGGGCGCCTGTCGTGATTCATTGTAGTCCTTCGATCACGTAGTGATAGTGATAGGTGCATTAGTCTTCATCATGAAAACCTGAGACCCAAACGGTACAGATGATGAGCCCTGTTCGACCATCTGGGTCTGCTGAGATGGAAATGGCTCTTTTAAAACAGCTGAAGTCCCCTTTGAGCCTTTAAGAAGTTGACTGATTTCGGATCTTCGTGGACAATCCTTAGTATAATGGTCACCTTGACAGATGAGGCAAGGGAATTTCGGCTTCCGTTGGGAGCCATCCTCAGTTCGAGATTTGGATTCCGGTTTCGGGGCATCAGATTTTGATTTGCCTTTGCCCTTCTTTTTCCCCTTGGAGGATTTTTCCGCAGGATTGGCCTGAATGGCATTGACCTCCGCGGTTTTACCAGAATCGGACGAAGCGGGATTAGCAGAGGTATTATTGGAAGAATTAGCCTTTTGCTTCCCATTCGAAGACTTCTTCGAATTTTGAGAAACGGAACCAATGACACCATCCACCGAAGGGGTAGGCGGGGTCTTTTTGGCTCCGGGCCATGGAGCATCAGGCAGGATGTCATAAAGCGTGCCAGATTGTGAATAAACAAGATCCAGGTACTGGGCACGCGCGATAGCTTGTTCCTCCGTCACACACGCTCCCATCGCGATATCCTGAGCGATTTTATTAACAAAGGAGGTGGTGAACCAGTGAGTCAAAATCTGATCAGGTATGTGAAACTTGATCAGTCGACGATGGCGCCGCCACTCATGGATGTGATCCGAAATGTGAGTGGCCGAGTCCTGCTTCAGGGAAGATAGGAGGTGCGTCCCAGTCTCATACCGGACTGGTAACTGGAAATGCGTGAGGAAAGCCATAGCTAACGAGTTGAAATCCTGAAAAATACCACGGGATAGTTATATGTACCACTTAGCAGCAGCTCCTGTTAACGTACGCTGGAAAAGACGCAGACGAACCGAATCGTCAGTCCAAGAGTTAGACGAACACCAAAGGTGGTACGTCATCACATGCGCCTGGGGATCTTCGCCAGCTTTTCCCTCAAACTTGGGACAATCTCCTGGTATCTTGGTGGGAACCGGAGGCCAATAAGGATTATGAGAAATCGGATCATTGGTCAACTTTGAAACGTCCGACAGATCCAAGGTAGCCAGGAACGGCAAAGGAGGGTTAACTCCCATGCCAGTCCCAGAATAAGGTCCGGTACCCATGCTCCACGATGGTTGTGAATATCCCTGCCCCCATGTGTTCTGTCCCGTAGGATTCTGACCATGAGGGGCATAATTCGTATAGCCAGACTGATTTGGATTCTGGTAACCATAGTGCGGGGCTTGATAACCAGAGTTCGTGCCCTGATTAGGCGTTTGCCCCGTATAAGTAGCGTTCGGATTTGGCTGCTGAGCGTGGGAAGAACCGGGTGGAGGAGGTTGATACTGAGAGCCTCCAGGGTGGTTATAGTTCGGTTGAGATTGACCATGTGGATAATAACCACTCTGAGGATGAGTAGACTGCTGATAAGTGGAACCCTGCGGAGCCTGGTACGTAGGGCGCAGCTGTTGATTTGGCTGCGGCATTGAATGAACAGGCTGTTGAGCAGAGTGAGTGGAATGAGGGGGCTGGCCTGGATGAACAGGTTGGCCTGAGTGAGGGGGTGGCCCTGAATGAACAGGTTGGCCCGAATGAGGGGGCGGCCCTGAATGAACAGGTTGGCCCGGATAGACAGGCGGCGCTGGTTGCGCAGGTTGACCTGGTTGTAAATGAGCCCCAGGTTGCATCGAATAAGCCGGTTGGCCTGGAGGCGGGACACCAGGTTGTACCGGATGACCCGGTTGGCCTGGTGGTGGAACAGGACCAGGTGCTTGCTGGAAACCAGTTTGACCTGAAGCAGAACCATAAAGTGGTCCTGGCTGATATGCAACATTAGAAACAACAGGATACTGCGGTTGCATCGGTAGAGAAGGCTGGATTTGCCCCCCAGGACCATAGGCCGGTCCCTGTTGATACCCCGACTGAGGCTGAACAGGTTGACCAGCAGGGCTATAATATGGTCCTTGCGGATTGTACAATGGCCCTTGCTGGCCCGCAGAGTAGCCTTGGATGGGCTGTCCCTGTGGGTCGTACAGATAGCCAGGTTGGCCTGCAGGTTGGCCTTGGAAAGGTTGTTCCTGCAGGTTGCGAGCTTGGTTGTACGGTAAACCTTGAACATATAGATAAGCCTCAGGAGCAGGAAGACGCAAAATGTCCCCATGCTCGTCAAGCTGACCCGGAAAACCATACACGGGAGTGCCGTCTTGTGCATAGTGCGAAAAGAAAGATCGATAAGGATCTTGGGGAATTTGTCCAGCCCCGGCGTTCGGCTGTTGCAAAAACAACCGATACTCCTCCGGAGAGATATTCTCCGGTATAGCAGTAGCTAAATAAACATCTTCGGGAGTTGGCCCAGCCCTGGTAGCTGAGACAACAGCAGAAGAGGCAGCTACACAAACAGTGGGCCGCACGGGAACAGAAGTGACGGGCGTCGAAGGAGACACCCCGGGTGTAGTGGCAGCTGGCCTCGAAGCAGGAGATGATATTCCCATAGAGGCAGCAGCTGAGATGATCTGACCCAGAGATCTGTATCCCTGCGGCAAAGAAGGACCAGCTGACGACGTGGTAGCCAGCTCAGAATCGTCTCCCTCAAACAATCTACGAGGGATGCGCTGATAGTCATCAGACCCGGGAATTTCCTCACCAGAATCGCTCATGGTTGATCCTGCCGTTAAATCACGCAGAAGACGGCGAGGACTAGGAGGAAAAACAGCAGCAACAAACGGTGAACCCGATGTAAGAGAAAGGAAATCGGCTCCTAATCTCAATTCAGACACAGGGTCCGAAAAGGGCCAGTTGAACTCAACTGGTTCTCCAAAGGGTTGCTCGGCGAGGACCGGTCCCCCGTCAGGGAACTCGGAAACAACAGGCTGTTGTGGTTCGACAGAAGGCTGAGAAGCCTCTGAAGAATCGTCCGTGTAAGGACTACCAGTAGACGAAACCGAAGGTTCCGCCACCGTGGCAAAAGACTAGAAGAAAAGAGCAAACACACACACGGGCTGAAAACGAGTTAAGACACACGACCAAACAGTCAACAAGCAATGTCTAAACGGGTGTGTAATCGTGGGAGATTGATTTTACCACATTGGAAATTAAGAAATTCTACCGTTTCATGTTTTAAGAGTCGAGAAACGATAAAAAGATGACTCTATCTCTTTCAGAGTTGAAACAAGCGTGAAAGGACAAGCGCTTGACGGTCTTTTCAAGTTTAGGGAGTCAAAAAAGACCAAATGACTGCTCAGGAAAAACTAGGCACAAAGGGTGTACCAAATATCCATGAACTGCAATATACACCTTGGTTTCCAATACTGAAACAGAAATCGACCAAGGACTTTCCGTACGTGCAGGTAGTCTCCCCGAATGCTGTGTTCGGTGTATCACGGGTATAGGGCGGTAGACTCGGCTTCCTGTGGATAAAGGATTGAAAACCTATAGGGGTCTCCCTTTATATACGCAACGGTACGGGGAGCACAAGTCCGTACTAGCGCTGTCTAAAGCCAACAGGCGAACGACAGCTACTAGGTTTAACGACGCCGGAACACGTCTCTAGCCTAGACTTTCTAAATGTTTCGTTAAGTTCCAATGCTGCCTTAGGTTAATTGAATAAATTTTATAGTTGATCTTCGATTAAGTTTCAGTTTCCAGGCCCTATCGTATGTAGTGTCTCGAAAGACTCCTAGATGCAAGCTATATGCCACAGTGCAACATTTCGTTCGATGAAAACTAGTCAAATAAGAGTTGAGAGCTTTTATGCAAACGAAATGAATGGAATACAAAACAACAATGTCTCTAATGCAACTAATGCAATTGAACACTTTTCATTCAAACACTAATTACTAGCGATATGGAAAAGATCACAATTTGCACTAATTAATCAAAACAAAAGAGATTTTTTTTGGTTTTCAATGTTTAATGGCTAATGTGCACTGAAAACAAAAGGAACAATTTGAGAGATGATTTTCAAAAGAGCGAAACGAACAAAATTCACTCAACAATGCAATCAATCAAATCCCCAAATCGACCCAAGGTCTCCCAAAGCAAAGAAAGACTCAAAAGCTTCCGATGGACCGTGTGATCTAGGTCCAAAGCAAGGCAAACGAATTCTGAATGAAGGAATAGACAATCACCCAAAAAACGCAAGAAAACAATCAAAGACTGTTAAAAGAGTGCGGAGAATCAAACAACAAGTTGACAGGACGATCAAGACACCAAAACTCCCGAGGAGGGCTCGATACACTAAGCCACTAGATGCCCTAGGGCTCAAAATGTGAAATCGGTAGATAGAAGCAAACAACCCAAGGATAGAGGTGAATTCCAGCCAAACAAGACTCCAACAGACTCAGACAGTCAGAAAATCAAGAAGAAAAGTATTGATCAGATCCAAAGAGCCAAAAAATGAAGAAACTCAAAAAACTCACACGGGTGGCGCGACTGTGAGAGTGAAACTGGCGCCAGAAGCCAAGTGGCGCGGGCTAGACAAAGGCAACACGCGCCAAGTGGCGCGACTGTCGGGTTAAAAACCGCGCCAGTCGAGTTTCTCAACAAAAATTAAAAACAAGCTACTTCCAGAAGCAGACCAATACAAGCTAAGCAAACCAAGCAGCTAAACAATGACAGAATCCAACCCAGAAGGTTCATCAAGCAAGGAAAAACGATCAAAGCGAAACAACATAAACGAGACAAGGAAGACCGGACGAACTCCCCAGTGGAGTCGCCAATTTGTTGAGGAGGTAAATCCCCTCTGCGGACAGAGGCGATCCCTACTAGCCCAGCAGGGGTCTAGCAACAAACAAACAATGCTATGACGCAAGCTCCTAGTTACGAATGAGAGAGCTAGAGAAAGAAGCCTACCTGGATTCCAACGCTACGATCTGAAGAAGAGATGTTCCCGTCCTTCAGCCCTGGCAGATCACAATCCTTCCACAATCTCCGCGGATGAACACCTGCACATAGAAGAAACGAACAGATACAAGCATAGAAACCAGCATGCGTAACTAAACATCGGTCAGAAAAGATATTACTCGCATTAACATAATGGAAAACGGAGTGGAACCATAATCATAGTCATCTATTAAATGATAAATGAATAGAAGTTACAACCAAGTTCTGACGTCGCAGCCTCCTTCGTACGGGTCCCCGGTCGTCCACGTCTCGCAAAGCTCACCAAGGAAAGGGAAAACCTCTCCGGAGTCTCGTAACAATGGTCTCCTCACTTGAATGGGCCTTAAGGGAAAGAAGGGATTCTTTACAGCACAAAGGCACTTGGGAATAGGGAGATGCAAAGCTTCAGCACTTCAAGACTAGCTTGCCATGGATTTGGGCAGGCTTTTATAGATGAGGAAGGAGGGAGTTGGGATCCCTATTATTATGGAATTGGCCCTATCAACAAGGAAGGTTCCATAGAAGGTGGCAAAACCACTTCCCTTCCATAGAATTCCCGCAGCCAAACCTCCCAACTCAAGATAGGCAATAGTTGTGAGTTTGTTTGAACTCAACTTCCGCCATCCATATTTAAAAAACAGTCCCTAAAATGGGTGGCGTGATTGCTGCTCTATGAAAGAGCGCCAAGTGGCGCGACCGCGTTACAGGATTTCCCTGATTGGCGCGAGCATTGAACTGTTTACCCGCGCCAATGCAAAAAGAGCTGTTTTTCATAAGTTTTGCAAGGAGATGTCTCAAGGGGAAATATAGCTCACATTCAGAGGGATGCATTGATGGTGTTTTCA